>VZTF01000710.1:45862-196071 GCA_013397755.1 Cnemophilus loriae
TTCAATAAGGCTTTTCCCATAAAGGTGCAAAGCTGATCAAGTTTTCAGAGATTGAACAAAATTCTCCCTTTCCAGAAGTAAGGTTTTAACACCCTCTGCCCACTCTCCCTACTGGCTGTTCCCAGACTGCCTCAAAGGAAAGACACAGGCAAGCAGGGATGCAGAGAGGCAGCTGCCATGGAAAACAGGGAAACCCACTTACCTACAGCAGAGGTGAAATGTCCTTTCTGGCCTGCCCTCAGACTCAGACTTGACATGGACAATCTCACACACAGAATTGGTCTCTGCATCTGAAGGGAAGACCAAGCAGAACTTCATGTCTACCTTCACATTTAACTCCAAAGTATTGACTCCATGCTCAGTGACGGCCCCCAGCCCACACATTCAAACCCTGCCAGATTCCTGCCGTGGGAACATTACCTGCACTGGCCAGGGCCCGCACCTGCAGCGCTTCCAAAGGGATCATGTGGCGAAACCGGAACGGATCCCAGTCTTCATAAATTGAGGCTCTATGTGATCCTCCCTGGAAGGATTTCAAACGCTGTCAGGAAATGAGACACCCTGGGGCAGGCAGACAGCCCTGTGCTCTCTGCTGAGGGGTCCCAGCTACAGGCCTGCTGCAATCCTGGTTTTCTCACCCCAACACCTCCCTGAGAGGCCCCTCTGTGGAGACCTTGCTGAAATCTGGACTAAAGCAGCCCTAATGCCCAGCAGGTCTTAGCAATGCCCTCCAAAGTCACCCAGCTCAGCCCTGGCTGCACACGCACTCGGGAACACATTGGAGTTCTGCTTTTCACTCTGAATTCACCCTGTGCCAGCTGCCTTTCCCCATGCAGGCACCTCAAATCCCTCTCTGGTTTATGCCACGGGTAGGGATCACAAGTTTCCATCACTATAAACTGTGCCCCCATTGCAGCACTGTCAAGCTCAGCTTTAACTTGGAATCCCAAACTCCAGAGGGATCCCTGAGCCACTCCTGATGTAGCTGAGAGCAGCCAGCACCTGCTTGGTGGCACACAGCGCCCAGGGCACAGTGTGAGGTGACAGACATTAATTAGCTCTCAGACACTCACACACACTGACCAAAGAATCAAAGAAGCCAAGAGACACATTCACAGTGATATCTTCATCCCTGACAATCCACCCCACAGCAGGGAATGGATGTGGCAGGCATGGCAAAGGATAAAGGAATGCTTGCTGCGCCCACCCAGCTCCTCAGACACCAGGGACCACACATGCCCGAGCACATTCCAGCTCCACGGCTTTGTGGAAAGCAAAACTCCATCACAGCCCCAGAAATGCCCACAGCATCAGCCAGACAGTCCCTGCAAACTTACGAGTTTCTTCTTCTGTTTGGAACCATCCTTGTACACAAGGACCACGGCAGTTTTGAACACTGGAGGAGAAAGTTAGAGACAAAAACCATGGAGTCACAGAATCCCAGAATCTCAGGGTGGCTGGGGTTGGAAGGGACCTCTGGAGATCACCCAGTCCAACCCCCTGCAAGGCAGGGCCACCTGGAGCAGGTGACACAGGAGTTTTGGATTTTTGGGATGTCTCCAGAGAGGGAGACTCCAGCCCCTCCCTGGGCAGCTGTTCCAGGGCTCTGCCCCCTCCATGGACAGAAGTTCTTCCTCACGTTGAGGTGGAACTTGTTGTGTTTCAGTTCATGGCCACTGCTCCTCATCCTGGCACTGGCAACACTGAGCAGAGTCTGGGACTGACAGCCCTCAGGGATATTTGATGGGATATTTGTGTGGATTGATGGGATATTTGTATGGATTGATGGATTCCCTCTCAGCCTTCCCTTCCCCACACTGACCAGGCCCAGCTCCCACAGCCTCTCCTCAAGAGAGTCCATAAGGCTTGGAATGGGTCTCCTCTATTCCCAAGCACACAAACCTTTGAGCTGAGCCAGAAAAACTACCAGAGAACAAAACTATCAGAGAACTGAGCATTGCAGCAAAGAGACAAACCCATGTTTAAGTTCCAGTCAACCTTGGGGAAGGATGCCCAGTTACTTTCAATATCTGCTAAGGCACAGCTGACAGTCTTTAAGGCATCTGAAATAAAAGTCCTGGGATACAAACCAAATGCTGCCAGCTCAGGTTCCTTCTTCCACTTGCCCAGGGAAGCAGGAGGGTTCAGCCATATCACTGTGTTATGCAAGAGCAAGTCCCCCATGGAAAGGTCGGCGACCTGCCAACACCAACACATGCACAGAGGCGAGGGTTTTAATCAGCTCAAGAAATCTGACATGAAGTTTTCAGCTCAAGAAAACTTGCCTGAAGTGTAGTCCTGAACAAAATTTCCCCCCCAGCAAACTTCTGGATTATTTCATCAGCTGACTGCAAACATGTGCAAACAGACCATGAGATTTAGCAACAGATGCATGTAAACCCTTAATTAATGAGCATAAATTAGGGTAAGTTAAACTCGAAGTCTAGCTCTTCAAAGTCAGGGCCAAAACCAGATGTGTTCTTTGCCTTTTGTTCCCCTTTGTCCATTTTTCTCCCTGCCAGTTTCTTTGTATTTTGTCGGAATATTTAAGCACACATTCAATTTGGGGTAAAGTTTAGAGACTGCATCAGGTGCAGTGGTCAAAACACCCCCTCCCCACAGTTGCTGTGGCTCTTGACTTTGCCCAAAGGCTCCTCTGTGGACACCACATTGCTGGGAATAGACTAACACAGGAGTTCCCAGCTGCTGGGGGATGCAGCAACCAGACCTTTCTCCTTATGGACCCCCGGAGTGACAAACTAAGGGCCATCCCCAGTCCAGGGGGACGCTATCCCATCCCTCCACCCTCCCCTCAGTGACGTCTGAATTAAATTCAATTCAGGTCTTGAACTGAGCTGGGATTTAGCTGTTTGCACCAGGATTTACTTCAATGGCACAGCAGGAAAGGTAAATACTGGATCCAGTTTAACAGGCACCACAATAACAGCCCTTTCCTCTCTGAATATGACTGTCTGTTACCTCTTTTTTCTCCCCTGTTTGTTCTGCTATGAGTTGGTCAAACACTGCTCCATATTCTTCATGGATTTTCTGCATTTCATTAATGTGGCTGGCAACTTTGTTCATTGTTTTGATGGCCACTGGAAGAGAGACAGAGAGATGGGGGTGAGCAAAAGGGAATTTCAACCTTCTGAGAGGAAGGGAGGGGAGGAGGGCTCCAGAGCAGAGGTGAACCAGAGAAAAGCGGGGTTAACTCCTTACCATCAAGGTGATAATGTTCTTCACTGTCCACGTCAGTGAGAGCAAAGAGCTCCTTGAGCAGGAGGGGGTATTTGAGTATCCTCTGGATGGGTTTGATGAGGTAAGACTCCAGGGTGGAGGAGTGCTGCCGGCGCGGGTTCTGGGCATCCAGGAACGCCTTGAAAGCAGTGTCTGTCTTGGCTGCAAGATTCAAATGAAGCCATTGGATCAATCAAAAATTATAACTGCTGCCCTGAGAAAGTGACTTTTCCAGGTTTAAATTGGTTTATCCAGAGACATTTTGCAAGGAAGAGCAGATTTATTGGGCCTGCAAAATTAGATTTACGCCCTCCAGGATTTGAGTCACTGACACTCTCCCCGGCTGTGCTATTTAGGATTTCACAGCAGGCATCCACCTCCAGCACAGGCAATTTTTAATTTCACTATCCATGATAGAATTTCCTGAGTGGGAAGGACCCACAGGGATCACCCAGTCCAACTTCTGGCCCTGCACAGACACCCCAACAATCCCACCCTGTGCATCCCTGGCAGCGCTGTCCAAACGCTCCTGGAGCTCTGGCAGCCTCGGGGCCGGGACCATTCCCTGGGGAGCCTGGGCAGTGCCCAGCACCCTCTGGGGGAAGAACCTTTCCTGATATCCAACCTAAACCTCCTCTGGCACAGCTCCAGCTGTTCCCTGGGTCCTGTCCCTGTCCCAGGGAGCAGAGACTGGAGCTGCACCTTGGGAGGAGCTGCAGACAGCAATAAGTACTTCTGGCCTGGCAACTACTTTAGAGCAGCACAAACTGTTTTAATCATCTGTTCCCCTTAAGCAAAGTCTCAAATTGGACATTTGTGAGAAGTCACTGCTTCTAAGGCCTGGTGCACCCACAATATTGGCAAGTCTGGTTCTTGTTACCTCATTAAACCTTAAAATGCAGCCCTGAGTCACAACAACCACCAGGAGCTAGTGAGAGGCAGGAGCAGTAAACTGAGGCTAATGCACCAGATTTTGGGAGCACAGGCAAACTGGACACCTGATTGCCATCATTCTTTCTACCTGACTGCTACTGAATTTATAAAATTGCCGTTTTCTCTGTTGCTCCCTCCACTGGAGCATAAGGAGGGAAGGAAGGAAGGAGGAGGTGGTATTTATAGACATACAAATTATTCAGTGCAGGAGCAATTCCACACAATAGCTTTTATTAGAGTCATGTCCCCTGCCGGGGCTGGGGGGTTTTTGCAGACAGTCACCTGATTTCAGTAAAGCAACTTGAGTTTCAAATCCAAAAGCCACCTGCACCTCAGCTGAGGACACCAAGTGACACCTGAAATACACTTCCAGGCTTTTGAAGAGATTTATCTCTGGAATAGCATTTTAAGGTCTGTTTATGCTACAATTCAAGCACAACACTTTCTCAGTTATAAATACAGTCAGCAATGGAAAAGAAAAGCAAAATAACCAGATCTACTTAGTCTACAGCTTTAACATTAGGGTCCAGTAAAATGATGCCAAAAGAAAGCACAAATGTGACTAGCAACAGATCACTTATTTATGTATTCCACAGAGCTGCCAAGTATTCTTTGCAGCACAGGGAATAAAAGTTTACAAGAAGAAATGAAAAAAGGAAAAGTGCACAGAAAAAAAAATTAAAAAAAAAAACCCAAACCAACCAAGAAACAAAAAACCCCAAGATTTTTGACCGTCAGACACCCAGATGTTCTTTGAAAAACAAGAGTTCCTCCCTCAATGGCATTGCTGCTACAACTGGAACCATTTGTTTGTTTAATGTCTTGGCCAAAAAAGAATTGCACAAAGCACTGGTAACTCCAGGAGACTTACACTTCCACAGGGGAAAAACATCCCTGCCAGGCAAGCTGGCCCAGGAGCCAGACCACAGGTCTTTCATCAACAACTCAGGAAGCCAAGCTCTGCTAGGAGTTCTGACATGGAAACTTCTCAGGCAAACTGGGACGAAGGCAAGAGGAAGGAGAGAGCGGAGGGAAAGCTAAAATATTTCGACAGCTTCCATAAAACATTCTCCCAGGCTGATCCTCTCCTAGTGCCTGCCAGTGTTCCACCACATTGGCTGGGGCTTCAATGGGACTGCCACCAGGAAGGATTCCTGGCACAAAGCCCAGGGGGATGCAGAGGTCACTACAGAGCCACCACTCTCCTGGTTCCAGAGCACAACGTGACCCGTCAGCACGGAGCACAGAGCCACAGTGTGATTCCCATTCAGGAAATCTTCCCACATGACTGAAAACAAACCAAACACGGCAAGAGAGAATGAATAAAGTGTGGGGAGAGAAAAACTGCAAGCAGGGTGAGCCATCTCTTGTAATGAGCTGCTCAGGTGTCACCACGGGGTGGTCCCACAACACCCACGGCACAGAGCGCTCCAGGAGCCTCTCCAGACTTAACTCCCTATGCCAAAGGCTCCTGGAGAGCAGCCAGGCATGTGTGTGCCCCCATTCCTGCCCTGAGAGGTTTGGGGTGCAGTGGCCACAACCAGCGTGGGGCTGTGACAACTCTGAAAGGGGCTCTTACCTTTCACCAGGACTTTGGGGACTTTCGTGTGGCTGGCACAGAAGGCACTGTACAGCTTGAACCTGTCAGCGTAGTACAGGAAGGATCCACCCAGGGAGAACAACACTTTCTGGGATTAAAAGAAAATAAAAGCATTAGTAAAAAGGCATTTAGTTACTTTGCCTTCAGCCAGGTCATCTGAAGCTCCCATTCAGCTTTTGGAGGACAGGACGATGCAGTTTCAGTGTGCTTGCACACCAGGACATCACTGCTGGAGCGAGCCCAGAGGAGGCACCAGGATGATCACGGGGATGGAGCAGCTCTGCTGGGAGGAAAGGCTGGGAGAGCTGGGATTGTTCAGCCTGGAAAAGAAAAGCTTTGGGGTGACCTCACTGTGGCCTTCCAAAGCCTGAAGGGAGCCCACACGGAAGATGGAGAGAGACTCTTTACAAGGGATGGAGTGCCAGGACAAGGGGAATGGCTTCAAACTAAAAGAAGAGTAGGTTTAGATTGGGTATTAGGAAGGAATTCTGGCTGTGAGGGTGGGGAGGCCCTGGCACAGGGTGCCCAGAGAAGCTGTGGCTGCCCCTGGATCCCTGGAAGTGTCCAAGGCCAGGTTGGACGGGGCTTGGAGCACCCTGGGATAGTGGAAGGGGTGGAACTGGGGGATCTTTCAGGTTCCTTCCTCCCAAACCATTCTGTGACTCCATGGCTCATCCACCAAGAAACAGGCCCAGCCCTGGTGTGTGGATTCAGCCTCTGTAACCAACACCATCAGCCAAGTCCCAGTGTGGAGGCAGCACTGACTCCACAAGGACTGCGCTCACAGCTCCAGAGCTGCATTGAAAAGCCTCACTGATCTCAGCAATGGCCACAGGCCACAGAGAGGACTGGATGTGTCTGACCTTGCAATGGATCAGGGCACTGAGGAGGTGCAAGCAACACTCATCCCTCACAAACACACCAAGGGGTTCACCTGCTTGGAAAAGAGTTGGTGTTCAGGGTCAAACACAATCCCAAAATGTCTGGGGAACCAGACAACACCTGGTGAGGGGCTGCGACCACACACGGGCAGCTTGGGGACAGTGAGTGAGAGACAGGGAAGCCAAGTGCAGAACTGAAACCACAGACTACCACATTTCACACCCTGCTTTCAGACAGGGCCCAGGGGGCAGAACTGAAAGTGAAGTTGGTGCAGTTTTACGGGAAGAGCTGGAAGCAGTGGCACTCAGGAGATGGAGTTTTCTCTGGAAGGACCCTTCACTGGCACTCCTGTCTTACAGCTCAGAGCACACAGGGGCCACAGAGGCTGCCTCCAGGGAAAAAGTGTCTCTGTGCTCTCCATGAAGGGCACATTTCCTACAACCAGAGCTGTGTTTTAGTTACATGAGGGCAGTGGTCACGACCAAGGCTCATGCTAAGCAAACACCTCATGGCAAAGACACACGTGCACAAAAAGACAAATTCTTTCAACAGCTCTTCCTGGGTTGTATGTTAGCTGAAGAGCAATCCCAGAGGAATAATAATAATAATAATAATAATAATAATAATAATAATTGTTGTTGTTGTTGTCATTATTACTATCACTCATCCTGTCCTTTACCAAGGGGAGTGCTCAGAGCCAGAGTGGAATTCCCCAAAGGACAAACATTCTATCATCTCCTTGCCATGCCTCCAGTACCAGTACCACTGCAGTAGAAACAAAACGGAATTTTGTTTCTAAGTCCACATTTCCCTGGGTTTTAAATGAAGTTTATAGAGCTGCAGACTTTACATTTCTACCTGTGAAGATGCACACCTGCTGAAAGCCAGAAGCATTTGCCACTATGGATTGAAAGTGCAAATACAAAATTCCATGTATTGTTCTGATCTGTAGCCCCAGAGGGCTTCTGAACATGAGACTTGTCAGGACAAAGATTTTATGTAACTTTCCATTTCTAGCATTTCCTGACAGCTCAAGGCAAGAAATCTGGCAGAAGGGCAAGAATAGAACCAAAAAGCACATGGTTGCTAGTGCTCTATATGGCTAAATGTAGCATAAACTACAATTGCAGCAGGGTAATTTTTCAGCAGCACCAGCATCAGCTGAAAATTAATCTTAAGTGGAAGTAGATGCAGGTTTTTACATGAACAGTGGTAACAGTCAGAAAAGTATGATGGAGGGTGTTAAAGGTCTCCTCAAAATTTAAACAATGAGACGATGCAAATAATGTGTTTTTATATATACAAAGGTAAACAATTATTACCTTAAATTGCTCAACTTTTTCAAGCTTTTCCAGGTCTGGAACCAGCCTTACTCCATCTTCCAGAGTTTTCAAGAACTCTACCTGGAATGCTACCATTTCAGTCAGGTTTCCAAAGAGTACATCCAGCTAATACAAGGAAAAAAAAAGCAGAATGCTGAAATTATCACTTTGAGGCTAAACTGTGTTTTCTAGAACTGCAGCAATTCTCAGTCCAGTTGTATAATCAGGAATGATGTCACGAAAAAACAAGCTGCAGACATTATTGAGCAGCACCTTGATGCTCTAGTCAATCCATTATTTGAAAGGAATGGAATTCAGTGAAATTAATTTCAGACAAACAAGCCCAGCTGGGTGGGCAGAGTGGAAGGGCAGGCAAAAGCTCTCTGGCAAAAAGACAAGCAAAGGTCAACATACCTCATCTGGTGTGAGGAAGGTTTCTTTTTGTAGAGGCTTCAGGTATCTCTCCATCAGACAATTTAAGTCCTAAAAATTCAGAAAAAGATTCCCATGTTGGTCCCTCAGACTGGCTCTGGGTATTTACTGAGGTGGCAAATGATGCTTACCTAACCTAAGAGTTTCTCCTTTTCACACACAACACGGAATAGTTGGATTTCACACAATTTAAGACAGGAAAAGGAAACATTCACACATTTCGAGTTACAAAATCAATACCAGATCTCAGTGAGCAGCAACTGCACACCAGCTAAGCCATTTCACAGTGACAGCTTAACCATTTGGAAATGCCTTATTTCAGTGGTTTAAGTTACATTTTAGGCACAGACTGTAGAATGGAATGCAAGTTCACCAACAGGTACACACACGAAACACAGCTTGAAGCAGCAGAGAAGAAACCAAGGGAATGTTGCAGGAAAGCTGAGGCTGAACCCCCCTTACCTTGACGTAGGTGCGCTCGGTCTCCAGGAGCTCACAGATGACCTTCCTCAGCTTGTCTGCGTCCGTGAGCTGCCTCATGGTGGCCAGCTGGGGCCCTGCACAGTCCTGGGGGGGAGCACTGCAGTCAGAGGGGTTCATTTCATGCAGACTGCGACAGAAAGCTGCCACCTGCTCTGTGCTCTTTGGAGAGAAGGGAGAGGAAAGAGCAGTGGTAATATTGGAAATAAGAGCCGGAGGAACGATGGGGCGGAGGAGGGTTTGCAGCTGAGCAGTTGCAGCTTGGGGACTTTTCAACAGGCACCACAAGTGTCTGTCCTGTCTCCCTGTGACTGGGGATAAAGGAAAAAAAAAAAAAGGAGTTGCTGAATTCAAATTAACTGAAGTGCTTAACTGAAGTTCAACTCCATTCCTGGTTTTAGACACACCTGAATTTTAATCAAAATAGGCTCGTCCAGCACTTAAGATTGACAAACTCACAGAGAGACCCAAGAATTGGGAACCAAAAATGCCTGTGCAAACAAAACACACGCCCCAGCCCCTTGCCAGTTCCCCAGTCTGGGCTGCAGCAGTCCTGTGAACAGCTCTGCTAACACAGGGGCAGAAAACACTCACACTGGGCTCTGGGGAAGCAGAGCCTCCCAGCTAAAGCCTCTCCAGGCTCGCAGCACAAGGTCTTTGGGAAAGCAGCCGTATCCCTAAGCTGTGTCCGGAAATGTGCCTCGCAGGGTGAACCTCCCCGTAAGTGCCGTTTCCCAGAGCTGCTCCATCTCGCTGCTTTCTTTAATATTTAATCAGCTGCCTATATATAAAGCCAGTTATCCTCGTTTCACCCCCTTGTGTTAGATCACTTCCTCACATCTTTCATTACACTGAAGAGTTTGGAGCAGGAATAGTCTCTGGTGTCAGCGACGACAGCCCCAGGCTTCCAGGATTGCCAAGGCAGCCGTGGGCTGTCTCCATCCCTCCCACAGACCTGCAGGGAAAAGAGCTGCTCCAGTGACCACACCTGATAATCCTGCCAGGGGATCTCAATCCACATTCAGTGATTTCCCAGCACTGCCTCTACAGCTTCCCTAGTTCAGGAAGTTCTTTGTGGAAAGGGTGGCCAGGCACTGGCAGGGGCTCCTAGGGAGGTTTGGAGTCCCCATCCCTGGAGGCGTCCAAGGAAGGCCTGGAGGTGGCACTCAGTGCTCTGGGCTGGGGACAAGGTGGGCACTGGGCACAGCTTGGACTCCGTGGTCTCAGAGGTGTTTTCCAATATGGATAATTCTGTAATTCTGTGAAACAACTGACCCAAAATTCAACCTGTTCAACCAGAGAAGTGCAAAGAGAGCAGAGGATGAAAAAAGTAACTGAAAAAAAAAGGGTAAAAGGGGAAAAAAGAGAGAATAAAGCACATCCCCACCTTGCAATTTGGAGACAAAGCTCTGCCCCGGGACATCACTTCACTCCCACCCACTGGTAGTTGTGATCTTCACATTTTTTAAGCCATGCAGTCTGCTCACACAGAGCTATTTCCTCTCCATGCACCCACAATCCATGCTAGGGACAAGGAAGGATTCCTCCCCCCTTTCCTTAGAGGTCTCTTAGGGCTGAAAATGCTCCCCCAAGGTCCCACTGCACAGCACATGAGCAAAGATGCTCATTGCACAAAGGATCATTTTCTTCAGGGCACAAGTGTAAGCCAGGAACTCATTTTAACTGAGCTGTCTATACAAAAATGCCTTTTGGACACACTTTATCACAGGGAAAATATTCATCTTCAGTTCTCGAGGTTTAACTCAGATGTGGAAGAAAGGAAAAATATTGCAAGTTGAGGACAGAAGGAAGCAATGAGTTGGACCAGTCCATCTCCAACTCACTCTGCTCCTGGCATGTGTCACTGAGATTTGAGATTTATTAGTCTTAATTATTTAATAATTCCTGTTCTTTCTCAGCAAGGTTCCACCTACACTTGCTGTGCTCCTAAGTATAAAATATACCCAAACTTTTAGATTAGATCTGCACCAGATTTCAGCAGGTGTGACCTTGATCCCAACAGCCCCAAATCCACCAAGGGCAGTAGGTGAAAGCCTGGCTCCAGCACAGGCTAAAATACCTTCCCAAGTTGCCTGCTCTGCTGGGAAGGCACAGAGAACTGACAGCTCAGATATGATAATCTGAGCCTGCAGAGACCCAGGACAGGCAGGGTTTTGCTCAGCAGCGTTTGGCTTTGTTAGCACTACTTGAGGCAGACGTGTCCAGTGGTGTTTTCCTGTAAGATCCAAATGTACAAATAAAACCAGCTCTAATGTATAAAGCGCAATCTGGAATCAAACCCCAAAATAAACCAAGTGTTTTAAGCAGTTCCTGCCCTCCACCCTGCAGATCCTCCCATTCTGTGCATGCTCCTGCAGGGAAAGTTGGGTCACCCAGAAAGAGAGAGCGAAAATCTGCTCCGGGCGTGAAACACCGGCTCAGCACTGAAGTTGAAATAACTCATGGAGGCATGTGGTGTGCCCCAGCAGGAGCAGTTACACCCATATGGCAGGAAGGAAGTGTGGAGGACTTCCCAAAGCCTTATCTCCACTTGTGCACGCTCAATAAACCACTCGTGGACTCCAGCCACGGCCAGCGCCGCCTTCCCACTGCCCTGCCCCACATCTCCTCAGGAACTGCCCGCACATCACTCACCCCACACTCCTGGGACAGAGTCTGCAGCACAGTCACTTTCACAAACCTGTCCTCGTGCTTGTTCACGGAACAAACAGCTGTGGTGTGTGACCCCACCTGAGTGGGGAGGTCTCCCAAGGTGTCTCTTCAAGGCTGAGGGTTTCTTGCCACCACAGAGCCCTGGTAAGTGATTAGGACTTGCTGAACTTCGAATTCTTAGCTAAGGCATATAAAGCATTGGCTGTGCATATATAATCCTTCAGACAAACCACTGACCAAGCCTGGCACTAGAGCAGATCCAGCTGCACCTAAACCCCTCTCTGAGTTTAGCAAACAACGGATCTTTTCTGACCCTCATCCCTCAACACGAGGTTGCAGTAAACAGCCAAGCGAGCCTCGCCATCAAGCCTTGTTAAACCATCATACTGACCAGCAAACTTGGTTACCTTACCAGTCCACATCAATAAAAGTATTGTTGCTTCTCTCCTAGAACTGAAATGCACGACTCCACCTGCAACAACTGCTGTGCTTCATCCCTGAGCACAATCCTGTCTACCCGGTATTCCCTTGAAAGAATCCATTTCTAGACACAAAGCAGACACACACTGCACACGGGGGGCTTCAGGGCGCAGCTATTTTGGTGAAAACTCTCAAGCAGATTTCACAAAAACCTCTCTGTCCCCATTTTCCCAGAGAAACTGGACAGAGTAAGGACGGTCTGGAGCCGAAACAGATCCTTTTATCTCCCTGCACCAGCTCTGCCAGCAGTGACAATGACAGCACTAAACCAGGATTTCTCTAGGAGAATTACGGCATCACACTTCAGGCACAATCCTGCAGGCAATTCCTTCAAGCAAGCTGAAAATCAGACTGAGGGCTGCCACAGCTGGGCTGGAAAGTGGAGGTCACAAACACACGAACCCCTCCTCAGGAAGGGGCTCAGCACAGGAGCCAGGCTCACATCCTTCCCATGGAGGAGGATCAAGGACGTTCACAGGCACGGGGCTGCTGCCCACAGTGCGGAGCTTTGGCTGCCCCGCAGCGTCGAAAGCCATTTCCTCCCGTGTTTGCCATGCAAAGACATCCAGGTGCCTGGGCATCAGGCAGCTTGCCCCTGCAACAGCACAGAGCACCTCTGGGCAGCACACTCCAAGCTGCAGTGCCCTCCCAAACAAAGCACGGCGAACTGCATCCTTTCAGCATTGCCAGCGCCTTGGCACTGCAACAAAGAGCCTCTGCAGGGCACACGCGTTCCAGCTCAGCCCGGAATTCGGAACCTGCAAATTAACCAGCATGACGATCCCGCAGCTGCCGGTTCCTGAGCCCATCCCCTCGATCTGCTCACCAGGTACAGCATTCGGTACAGGGAGTCCCCGTCCCTGCCAGCGCTCTCGCTCCGCAGCTTTCGGCTCCCCCTCCAGAGCGCCGACATGGCCGGGGAGGCAGCGCTGCGGGGCTGTCAGCGAGCCGGCAGCGCGGCCCCGGGGCTGCACGTCCCCCGCTGCCCCGAGCCGCTCCCCCGCTCCTCCCAGGCACCCCGAGCTGCTCCCTCCGCGTGTGAGCGGGGCAGGGCAGCGCCCCCCTTCCTGCCAGCGCAGCCTCCCCTCCCGAGCCATGTGCTCACCGCGTCCGCGGGATCCCGGGCCGGGCGCGGCCAGAGCCGGGCGCTGCTGCGGGAGGCAGCTCCGGCAGAGGGGCTGGAATGCAGCGGAGCGAGGGCAGCCTGCGAGTGTCAGGAGTATCGGTGTGCGCTGCCTGTGGCTCAGCAGGAGCACGCTGGCTGCGAGCGGCGCTGCTCGGCAATACCAAACACCGGGAGGGACACGGCACCGAATGAAAGGAACTTAAAAGAGCCGGTTCTGCCGCTGGGAAAGCGACCCCGCAAATCCCCCTTTTAATCCTTTCACGTCTACTGCAACACACTGAAGGTTTGGAGACTTACGCTGGTCTCGAGTAATGCTGCAGAGAGCAGCCGACCTACTTTTCTTGGAAAAAATCCCTCCAAGTGCACAGGCGTGCACACACAGAGCCCATCGACCACGCTCCCCAAGCACCACTGCTGCCAGGTGATTGGACTGGCCTTTACTGCCGCAGGCAGATGTCTGCAATTAGAAACAGGGAGAAACCAGTGTCCTGCAGTAATTTTAACTGGTGACACTTCTTGCAACACATCCCCAGTTAAATTCAAAGGACCACGACAGGAAAAGGAAATACACAAAGACTGATTCTGAGATTCAGTACAGCACCTGTTTTAGCCTTTAGCAACCTGCACCATCAGAAACTCACATACTCGATTTTCTGGGTACCCCCTTGGAACCTCAATATCGAAAAGGCCAAAACAATCAGGTCACCACAGGGGCAAGTACCATTTAAGAAATTACTCTGGTGTGAAATGTTTCTGATATTCTGTTGAATAGAGGCTGACAGAGAGGCATCCCCCCTGTTTCATAAACAGCCTGGAATTGGGTGCTAGACGAAAAAAAGCCTGAAAAGGTGGCAGAGAGCAGGCTTTCCTTTCCCCCACTCTTCTCTCTCCCAGCTCTCTCCTCCCCTTGGCTTCTGCATGGAATGGGGACAGAAAGGAAAGCCAGAAGCCCACCCCAGAGCAAAAACAGCTTGTAGAAAAACTCAGGCCAGTGCCAGCTGCGTGGCTTAAGGAAAAGTGTTGCATCCAGAAAGCGCCTTGCTGGCTACCCTTCACACAGATGTCATCCCAAGAGATAAGAGGGTGAAATTAGATAGGGAGTGAGTCCAGAGAACAGCAGCTATCCCACACTGACACCTCAGCCCACCTTGGAAAAGGGTTTCCAGTATTGTGCCAGAACAGACACAGACACCTCATCTTCCCTTATTCCATATAATGGAATCATTACTTTGACAACAGTGATGGAGAAGAAAGCTCTGCATTATCAGGCCTTTAGGCTATACAGAAGACGAGCTTCTCAGAAAAGGGATGAATCCTCAGAGCTCCTGCTGTACCTCCAAATCCTCTGGCACCACCACAGCTTGGAGGCTTTTGCAGATTAAGAAGCAAAAGCACCACTCCTAAGGAAACACACACCCACGTGCACACATCCTGGGCTGGGGGAAGGGACAGAGGCAGCTGCAGCCACGAGGAGGTGGAGGAGGATGAGGAGGGAGGACACATTCCAGTGCCTCCTGTGTCACGCAGCCCCTGCCACCTGCCTGACAAAGGCAGCAGGGACCAAGCCCAGCTTTTGGTGGGATTTGCCCCCACTTACCTTCACACAAAGCCTGTGCTACGAGAGCAGATGAACGCGGGCTGTGAGCACCTCGCTCCTCTCCTCTTGCCATGAATCATTAATGCTGCCCTAGGATCTCTTTGCTGGCTGGAGAGCCAGGGAGCTTCCTAGGGAAGCTGGGAGCTGTCCCTCCCTGCAGTGCTCCGTGGGCATGGATGGAGCCCTGCCCCAGACTGGCACAAGACACCCCAAAGGCTATTTTGGGATCTCCAGCTCCTAACACTGCCTCTGTGCTGGAAGGAGGGGAGCTCTGCATTTAGCTGGGGAGCTCTGGTGCTGGTAAAATGGGAACATTCCCCTGCTGACCAGCACTGAATGGATGGGAGTGCTCCTGCCCTGCTGTAGCCAAGAAGGGCAGAAAAATAAACGGAGTCTCCCCTGAGCTCAACCATCCAAGGCTGGGAGCTGTGGCGGCGAGGGAATAAAGCGGAACATGGCACAAGGGCAGAAAGCCTTCCCCTTCCCATGTACAGAAATAAACCCTGTGAAACAGCTCTGAGGACACCACCTTAATCTTCTGTGCCATAATCCCAGGAGCACGGGAAGGTGTGGGAGTGCATGGACAGGAAAACACCTTTGTTTTTCTCCTCTCCGTCTGTGACTTCCCATGGAAAAACACACATTGCAAGAATCCTTCCTTCCCATGCACATCAGCTTTCCCAAGCACACAGAAAAGCCAAGGGATTAGGAAAACCCTCAGCTGAGCTTTTTTTCTTCCCCACTACCATATACTGTAATTTTCTACAGGCATTGCAGAATAATTTTGGTGTTTCTACAGTCAGCAAGGAAGGCACTGAGTACAGAGCAGGGACAGCAGCATCCCTGAGTTTGCCAAATTGAGTAGGTTAGATATATTCCACAGGTACTTGTGCCCTTTATTTGTGGGAGAACATCTCAATAAGTTTGAAACAGAAAAAAAAAAATGCCTCACTCCCCTTCACCCCACACAAATACAGAGACATAGTTCTGTATCCCAAAAGGAAACGTGCAGTGATGTCAACTTTTCATTGCCAGACAGGCAGAAGCTCCTCCTGTTGGAAACCAGGGCTCCTTGGAGCTGGGAGTTACTCCTCCAGAATGGAATATTAAGCATTAAAGCTGCTAACACCCATTTCTCACTTTGACTAAATCTGCTGAGCTGCAGAGCTAATCGGGTAATCCTGACGCCTTGTGCAGGCAATTACAGCTCTGAGCATCCACGAGACAAGAGGCAAAACCCCCAGCCTGTGCACAGCCCAGCAACAGAAAGCCCTGGAAAACCCATGGAGAGCACTGATTCCGCAGCAGCCACGTGCTGTGCTCGGTGCTCTGCCACAGCTTCCTTTGTCAGAACAGACTCCGCTCACAGCATGTGAAAGTCCCACATATTTACAGTTAGAAATCCCAAAATATCAACAAATACCTCCACTTTCTGGGGAAGAAATTTACAGTTAAAATTCACAAACTGTCAACAAACATCTCCACTTACTGGACAAGAAATTTACAGTTAAAATTCACAAACTATCAACAAACATTTCCATTTACTGAAGAAGAAACTTACCGTTAAAAATCCCAAAGTAGCAACAAACACTTCCACTGACTGAAGAAATTATTTGTGCTTACAAGAAAAAGTTCCTCAATAAAACCTGGAAACAAACTGTATGAGTAATCACCTTCTCTGTGAGCATTTCATGTTTTCCCTTATCTGACTTCCACTGTCTGGCTATCAAGGACAAAACTCCAGGCTGGAGTGGCACAAGGGATCAGGAAACAAGAGGCCAAGGTCTTTTCCTTCCTTTCTCTGCAGCAGAGCAGCAAGGGACCAGCCCGGAGCTCACTACAGCACAGCTTGGTTAAAATAGGAGAGAAAACACCACAGAGAGAAAACACCAACAAACTGAGATCTAATTCTCATTAGACCGTTAACTGTGAAGAAAAATAGCTGCAAGCTCTCAGCATCACTTATATCACACATACCTAAAAGCAATCAAGGTAATCTCGCTGGACTGTGCCTCAGAAGCCGCCGATCATCACCCCCTGTCACCGAGCGTGAACCACCAACCACTGTGGAACTGTCCCTTAATCCATGGCAATTAGCAACCCACTTGCACAAGCTCTTAGCTATGATTGGAGAGTTTTGCTTCAGTTTAAGGTAAACTGGCTATGATTAGTCTGCATGTGAGCGATGCTATTGCTTTAAGGAAATACAGTTTAACTCACATTGGTCCTAAGCCCAGTGACCAAGAAAGAATAAGAAATCCTAATAATCCACATGGTTTAGTGGAGCTGCTCTGGGGATGGAGGTGACAAACCAGCCCATTTAAAAACTGTTTGGGGACATTATCACAAGGTACTGAAGATGTGAACCCACCCTGGAAAAAGGGCACAAGTCTTGCTGACGAGGCAGCGGGTGACGTGCCACAATCAAAGCCGTGGCTTGTTCCATTCGGGATCATCCATAAACACCTTCAAAGTAAAACCAGCGTTTTCCCGGGAAAGGTGCTCTAGTCTGGCTGCTCTCCCTGTCAGGTGAAAATTGAACATCCTCACCTTGCTCATCTTATCGGCCTCGTCCGACGACTCCAGGTCCTGCGCTTCCGCCTCCTCCGGGGCCGCCTCGGCGGAGCTGTCGGGGTCACTGCAGAGGGAGTGCCCTGCCGAGAGCGACACGGGTGTGAAAACACGGCCAGAACGCCCCAAAATGCCCAAGAAAAGCTGTGTGCAACCATGGGGCTCCCATGGAACACGAGCACATTCCAACAAGAGGTTGTGCCAGAGGCACCCAACGACCTCCGAGGAGGGTTTGCAGCACAGGTTTAAGGACAGGCGTAAAAACAAACAGGTTATGACCAGACATCATTACACTGGCAACTACAGATTCAGAGATAAGGCTAAAATGTCACATTGAAATTCTGACATCCAGCATTCATCGCTTGGCTGGCGAGCAGTGCCAAGGACCTTTCTAGCCCAGAGGTTTCACATGGGAACTGTGGTATGCAGCTCTTGGTGCTGGCCAGCCCTTCCCTGGCTCACGTGGGACATGGTGATTCCACTGCTTGCATTTCTGGCCTGACACACCCACTTGCTGAGGAAACAAACCCAGTTTTAGACGTTTTTAGGAGTCAGGACCCATCGTTCAGCTGCTGTTCAGGCAAGCTTTTAGACCCCATTATCAAAAACAATTTGCATGACTGTGCAAGATTTCCCACTTTGTTGTGCCTGGAGGTAATTTGGAAAAATTAGAATTCAGAAATCTTGAAATAAATTCAGAACATATTCTGCACACTGGGATGGAGCCAAGTTGGGCACTGATGACATGGAAAGGACATAAAAGGCAGCTCAGAACTCAGAACCCTCTTCTGAAAAGGGAGGGTTTACCTTGGAAAAAGGTGTGCCTGGAGGGGTTGTTTGGCAACACAGAATCTATTTGAAGAAGTGTTTTTTTCTGTTAGAAGTTCAGTTTTCTGAGCCTTGCCCAGATTTTATCAAATCTCTCTATCAGCTTTCTGCTCTCCCTATTAACGTGTGAAAAAGAATTCTTAAATCCCTCAAGGTGTCCGTTTAAAAAACCAGAGAAAACAAGTGCTATGTGCCTTAATTTGTGTGGGGCAGTCTGTGTTTCTTCACTGCAATTAGATTCCCTTCTCGGGCTGTGTGAAACGCACCTTGCAGCTGTTTCTCACCCCAAACTAAGGTAATAATATTTGTTGGAGGGGTCTTTTTTTGCTTTTAAGCCACCCCTTTTTCTTTTCCTGTATGTTAAAGCCCCGCTTAACCTGTTTCCTGCACTTTTAGCCAGCAGACAGGAACCTTTCACTGAGCAGTCACACAGCACGTGTGCTCAGGGTGCTCCTGATGTCTTTGGCCACCACGGACCTGAGCAGGTTTATCTGCTGCCTGTTAAATGCAATCAGAGCAATAAAGCTGCACGTTCCTGCCCGTTAATTCCTCCCAGTTACCGTCCCACTTCTGTCAGGATCGTTCCATCACCTGCTTTTTGCCCTGTGAATCCTTATTTAGCTCTGCCAGGAGAACGTGCTGCTTTCCTTCTTCCTGACCACTGCCATTTTCTGCCTTCACGGGACATTAAGGAATTAGAAGGGGAAATCCAAAAGAGCAGCAGGAAAAGGGGGTCAAATCCCTGTGGCCCCAGCACAGAGGGAGGTCACAGGAGCCCCTGGGTCTGCCTCAGCAGTGTCATACCTGTGACAGTGTGACCAATGCCCATTAAATAACTCCCACTTGTGGCTACAGCACAGGAGAAGGAAGTCTTCTGTCACTGGAGCAAAGGTGCTGGGGCTTAAAGGCCTGGAGAATCACGGAAAGCTTCAGCACCAGCGCAACACTTGGCCATAATTTTCCACGACTGCTGCTTCCAATTTGCAGGGTTGGTGTAACTCCAGGTTTTAAAATGAGACTTCCACGACGTGTGGTACCTCTCTTAAAGCCTCCTTTTAGCCGCCAGGCTATATATTTATTTATTACTATTTGTATATTTATTTCAGTGCTCTGGGAATAAATATCCCGAGCCAAGCTCTGCCAGCTGCAGCACAAAGCTCCCAAGTGTGCACCCTGCTAACACAAAATACAAACCAGGAATCCTGCACCTCAGTGCCTAAGCTTCAAAAAAACCCCAATATCATTTATGTGGGCAGTTTAGCAGTTTAACAGCAGCTTCCTTAATCCAAATGCTGCCAGGGAATGGCCCTGTTATGACAACAGAACACCTCGCTGAAGAAGCTCTGTCATTAAATGCAACATTTTTGGTAGGAGTTGTTAGGGAATGGTGTCTCGGATTAAATTTTTATGTAAGATTACATTTCACCTATAAATCCACAATAAAATGGGCGAGTGTGTACGTTTTTCTTCCTTGCAGAAGAATTCTGGTTAGCTCTGAAACACTGAACTATGGACGGAGCGCGTGCCCTGGGACCCCGGGAATGAGGGATTTCCATGGGGAAATCGGGAACACCAGCCTTGCCTCCTGCAGGTCCAGGCCCAGGCCCGGCGCGGCCACCAGAGGGCGAGGCAGCACCGCAGGAATTGGGGAATTCGGGATGAAAAATGAATTCTTATCCCAAACCCCTCCGGTGGCTGCTGCAGGAAGTGCCCCGGAATCGTTAAATCAAGCACTGAACGAGAGCAGTGCTACAGAAGGTCTGAAATCAGCCGTCAGCCTCGTGACAATAACCCTGAAGAAACCAGGGTCACTGGTGGCCTCAGCTGGTTCTGAAATCCAAATCACTCAGCCCAAGGCAGCCTGTGATGGACGGGGATGGATTAAAAGCCAGTGGCTGTTCTTACAGTGCAATGGAAGTTTGTTCCAGTTTTACAGCAGAGATTTAGGCTGTGTGTTGATAACTCCAGCCTCTGGCTGCTCTCTGAATGACAAAACAACAAACTCCCTAAAACACCCACGTGCTTCCCATCTAGGAGACTGATACACCCATTCCAAGCAGGGGGGGCACTTTCTTTTTCAGTCTTTATCCATTCTGCATGGTGATTTATATGCTTCACATTATCCCCCGTGCTAAAGGTCTCCGAAATACAGGGGCACGCAAAGCCTAAACCTCAGAAACTCTGCCCCACACTGAAAGAAGGGAGTGAACTGTGCAGAGACCACGAACAAATGTGGCTACTACTCCCATTCCCAAATCCCCTTCTAACAGCAGAATACCTTCCTGATGATCTGGGGGAGATCCAAGGCTGTGTTCCCAGCTTTCAGCTCTCATTCCCTGCACTGAGGGGAGCAGAACGGGCAGGCAGAACACTCCTCGTGGGGAGGGGAGACAGATCCCCCGATCCTTTTAGGCAATAAGGAAAACCTGCTGTGGGGCTCCAGACAGAACCAGAGCTAATCCTCCTCAGCCAAATTTATGCAGGCTGTGTTAGCAGGAGAGAACCCAGAGCCAGGAAAAGCAGTAATAGATGAAAGGAACAAAACCTGTGGCTCTGCAAAGGCAGCGCAGTTCCACGGGGAAAGCATCCATCGTGCCCACAATGGCAGTTCTCACATCAATCAGAGATATAAAACACAAAGTCACTTCCAGAATAACCTGTTAAGCAAACACAGTGAAGTAACCACGGCCACAGAGCTGATTTGCAGCTCCAGCCTCAAGCTCAGCATGTGCAAGGGAGTTCCAGATGACGAAAGAACCGTGAGAGATGTCGGATTTAACAGGAGCTCTGGCAGACACTCCAGGGAGGTCGACTCCCAGAAACACAGCCCTGCTCTGCTCCTCAAGACCTCCCATTGAGCAGCAAGGCACCAGGAAAGCTTCCTTAAAAAAAATGTAACACATATCTTTCATATTTTGAAAATACACAGTGTCATTTGCGTCATACAAAAAATAAAATCTATCCTTTGCTGCCTTCACAGCCAATAAAGAATTGCTAGTGAAGAAGATAATGCTAAGACATCAGCATGATCCTACAACCAGATGCTGGATTCCTGGAGAATGGATGTGCCCACAGGTGCTGTGTGCCTGCTGGCACTCTGACCCTGATGAGAGGGGGCTGCACTGCCTCAGGGCCACAGACAGAATCTGTGTCCTATAAATAAAGCATTCAGCAGAAATCATGGAGCTGATCTGCCTGGCCAGCCAAACTGCCTGGAATCAACAAGGACACCAATAAATAGGTCAGTGGGTATTTCATACTTGGCTGCTCTCTGCAAGAAGCTGTGGAGTCAAGAACAAAAATCTAAGATACAGCCACAATATCCCGAATAAAAGCACAGACCCCTTTTTAAAATGCCACGTGGATCCCACTTTAGGTAACAGATCCCTGACAAAGCACACGAGCAGAAGAAGAAAGCCTTCATTAAAACACTGTGTTCTACAAACACCTAAATAGAGGGAAATGGGTGGGGAAGATGACCTGCCTCCCAGTCACACACTTGGGTGTAGAGCCTTGATTGCACTCCTACCTCGGGCTAAGCCATCCCAAATTATTTCATGTGGCAACTACAAGCGCTTCCAGAAGCTGCCAGGGACACCTGCACTCCTCCTGCTGGCTGAAGAAATATTCCCCTCCTTTTGAGGGGAACAGAGGCGGATCCAGCCCAACGTTCCCTGGGTTTAGAAGGAACACAAATGTCGGAAGGGCTCCGGGTTTTGTGTGAACACAGAAATTCCAGCTCCCAACCCTCTGCTCCCAGGGCAGACACCTCAGGGAAAAGCTGAGCTACGAGGACCCAGCACTCAGGGTTTCAGTGAAAAATCACAGGCAAGGACAAGAGGCTTGTGAAAAGCTGGTGTTGAGTAGGAAATGGGGGCATCTTGTGGCCAGCTATGAAAATGTACAAGACTACCTCGATTTTCCAGCACAAAAGCCTAACTGGGGAAACTTCCATGAAAATTAAAAGGAGAAAATGGCCTGAAAATATTGCATTTTAACTGCCTGTGCACGTTTAGTCCACGTCTTGCATGAGGTTGCTTTTAGCAGTCCCCTCAGAGGGATCTGCAATAAGCTGCATGGAAGCTTTTCTTGCTCCCTCTTTTCCACTTGCTATGAGTATCACACTCCCCAAAGCCAGTCTCAGCTCAGAATAGTTTTGATTAGCTAGAAACTACTTCATTTTGGCAATTCCACTGATTTTTCCTGTATTTTAAATGATTCCAAAGAACAGGAGCAAGAGGTAGAACCAGTGTCCTCTTCTGCTGTCAAATCTAGAGGAGCATGTAGAAATTCAGGAAGCCAAACTCGTGGCAAACAACTCCCAGTTGCTACAGATTAATGTTCTGCCGGCTGGGTTCTCTGAGCAGGGCAGTGTGGTGGGCAGGAATGTCGCTTCCCCATGGCAGTGTGCTGTGGGATCACCTGGATTTGTCAGGCTGTAGTGTCAATCCCTATCTTTAGGTGTTTTAAGAAGTCCCTGTGAGTTACTCATGCATCTCATCAAACACATGGGGACCACGTGCTCCTGGCTGACCCCAGAGAGGGTGAATCACAGAACTACGAAATATCCTGAGCTGGAAGGGCCCCACAAGGATCATCCAGTCCAGCTCCTGTCCGTGCACAAACACCCCAACAATCCCACCCTGTGCATCCCTGAGAGCACTGTCCAAACTCTCCTGCAGCTCTGGCAGCCTCGGGGCCGGGACCATTCCCTGGGGAGCCTGGGCAGTGCCCCAGCACCCTCTAATATCCAACCTAAACCTCCCTGGCACAACTCCAGTGGCTCCCGGGTGCTGTCACAGAGAGCAGAGCTCAGAGCTGCCCCTCTGCAGGAAGCTGCAGACCCCGGGGAGACTCCCCTCAGTCTCCTCTCCTCCAGCTGAACATTCCAAGTGCCCTCAGCTGCTCCTTGTATGGCCCCTCCAGACCCTTCCCCATCCTCATGTCCCTCCTTGGGACACTCTCCAACAGCTTGAGACCTTGCTGATGTGGTGGTGCACCAAACTGCACACAGAACGCTTTTCCCTCTTCCTCCCCTTGCCACACGTAGATCCTGTGGACAAATCCAGATGAAAAAGCACCTCCTGAGCTGCCCAGAAGGGAGCAATTGGTTCTGTGACTGACTGCGGGCACAGCCAGAGGATGTGGGGTGCCTCTGGCAATGACACAGGTGTCACGGCCTGACTGTGGGCACAGCCATCCTTCTGGGGTACCCCTGTGACACCTCGCAGCTTCCAGAGCCCCCCGGGATTATCCGTCCAGTTTGGGCTGTAATTCCCCGCCCCCCCACCACGGAATCTGCACGCAGGGATCACGCAGGAGTCCTCCTGGTGGTTCCTGTCCTGAGCCCAGTACCTTGGCCGCTCCCAGCGAAGGCCAGGGCGCTGTCGCCGGGCTCCGAGGGGTTCTCCGGGCGGCGCGGGGGCGGCTGGCCCAGCCTCTGCCCCTCCTCCGGCTCGGGGTGGGTGCGCACGGTGAGGCACAGCGAGGGCTGCACCAGGGCGTCCTTCAGCAGCGCCGAGTCCAGCTCCTCAGCTGCTCTCTGGTTGATCTCCACCACTTCATCCCCAGCTTTCAGGCCTGTGACACAGAGGAACAGGTCAGACTTGCACAGCCGTGTTCCCCACAGACATCAAGGAGCTCTGACGGGTGTTTATGTCTAGACATAATCATTAATGACTGCAAATGACACTGAGATTTGATGGACTTTGTGAGATCTGCTGTCCGGCTGCTCCTCCAGTGCCACCCTAAAAGCAGAGTGCCCAGGAAGTCCCTCACAATGTGCCAGCAACAATTTATCCCCTTCTTCCTCATGGCACAGCCCTGTGCACACTGCACCCTACACAACACAGGCCTCCCCTGCGACCCTTCCCGAATCCCATGGCAGCACATGGATCTTCAAAAGGCAGAGCTGAGCCCTTGCTAAGTTAGTCATGGCTTTTTTCCAGCCTGATTCCAGGAGTTATTTTTAGCAGCAGCGCCCCAGGGAGAAGGGGATGTGCAGAGGAAGCAGCTGACTCCCGCTCCCCGGGATGCTGAGGGACAGCGTGCAGCCCTGCGAGGTGACACGGGAATCCTGACCTTCCCCTCGGCCAGCCAGGCCCTCCCTGACCAACAACAGCGAGCTGGAGCGGGGTTTAATCCCAAATAATCCTCGGGGCCAGGCAGGCAGCAGCACGCCAGGGAACAGCAGTGCCAAGAGCCCTGGCTGTTGGATCATCCTCGTCTCCATCCTTGCATTTACAGGGATGAGACCTGGAATTTACAGCGACCAAAGAGCAGGGGTGACCATCCCTGCCATGCAAAGGAGGAGCCCCGGCACCCTGATAGCCTGGATGAACTCTCCAGGAGACAGAGTACTGACCCACATTCCAGGAAGAGACATGGAATGGAGGGGGCTAAAGAGCTTCCTTAGGAAAATGGAGATCTCCCTAAATGCATGTAATTGTGCTCAGAAACTCTAGTGCGGTGTGCAGTTTCAGGGAGAATAAAATGAACTAGATAGAGTAGCTACAAAGCAAATGGACTGTAAAATCATATCTGAAAGAAGGACAAAACAAGGCAAGTCAAGCATTTCGCATTATTTAATTTATTCTACTTAGTGATTCTGTGGCATAATAGTAGCACACTAATAGGCCTGCAACCATAAACATCGGATCTGGGGCTTCATTTACTCTTTGTAGTCTTTGTTTTGGATCATTTGGGATAAAGCATCACGTCCATCTCAGTGCAGTCAAGGAGCTCCCATTCCAACAAGGAATGCCTTGCTAAGGCAGACCAACAGAAGAAACAAAAGGATAAATCATAAAAATTACCAGGAGAAAATAGAAGTTTTCTAATTGGAGGAAAGATTGAAAATGAAATGCAGTATCTCATCTGATGGAGTGCAGTCAAATGCAGGCAATGCATATAAATAATGGGAGGCACAGAGAGTTTTCCTCCCTTCCTCCTCAGGGAATCTTGTCCCAGTATCCTGCTGTTCATACAGAAGTGCCTGTTCAGGTCAGTTGTGAGGAGCTATGTATCCGTGAGTTTCATCCCCTGTTCTAGCACTGCAGCCCCACAGGAGGCACTCTGTGCTCACACATCCGTTCTAACTGTTCTTCCAGCAGTAACTAAAAGCAAACCAGGGAAGCTCTGAAGAAATCCCCGTCCACCCTCACCTCACACTCGCTTCGCTCCACACAGGAACCCACAGGGTTTCGTTTCCCCGTGGCAGCGTGGCAGGGAGCCCCCCCAGCCTCTGCTCAGGGCTTTTGGCAGGATATCCGTCCTGTTAGCCAGAGAATGCTGTGGGGCTGAGGGACAGGAAGAGAGAGATGGTCTTTTCACATTTAACACACACCTACGTGGGTTATCTGAAGTTGGGGTGCAACTCCAGGCTGTCTCCCATTCCCTGACCACTGCTCCTTCCTTCCCATTTCTGCCTCCACTGTGCCCCTTCTGCCACTCATTCCCAGCCACACCAGCCAGCTCCACCAGCCTAGGGTCACAGAAAGTGCCAGGGCAGTTTTCCATCAGCTGGACTGGCTCAGCAGAGTGCCAGAGTCAGCACCAGGTCAAGGGATGCAGCAGCCTGGGGAAGATCAGCTTTTGGAACAGCTTTTGGCAAGGGCCAACTGCTGAATAACCTCTGCAAGGCCATATAAGCCCTCGCCAAGAGAACTCTGAAGGTGTCTCTGAGGACTCTGCATACATCAATGGGTTATGAGGAGATGAGAATCTTCTCACCCCTCATGGTCCCCATGTTCTAGTTCACAATGCGGGTGGGTTCCAGCTGCCCAGCTCCCTGACCGGCCTGCCTGTGCAGCAGGGGAGGCAGCGAATGGGAAATGCAGCGGCATGGTTGGCCTCAGCTTGGATAAGCTGCATTAAACCAGACCCTGCTCTGCCTTGGGACGAGCTGGCAGCCTGGTTATCCCTGCTGGCTTCTGCTCCAAGTGCTGCTGTGCTTCCTGCAAAGCCTGGAAGCAAAACGAGAGGCTAGAAGCAAAACCAGCTACAGGGAGCACTGAGATGCTTCTACTGTATTTCTGTCACGGTGACTGACTTGGGAGGGCTTTGGGAAGTGTTTTACCTTTCTTGAAAGCCAGGCCTGTGTCCTTGACGCCGTTCACGTACAGCCGGCGAATCCCCTCCTCTTCCACGGAGGACAGAGAGAAACCTGGGGAGACACCCAGTGAGATGGTCAGAGAAAGCCAGCCCCTCCCAGGGTGTCCCAGCCACCGCATCCTGCAGCCAGGGCTGTGCTGTCCCTGCCGCGAGCAGGCGGGAATCCCTCCCCTCTCCCTTCCCTCAAAGCTTTACAGGCACAACGGGGAAGTTCAGCAACGAAAGTGGCTCTGACAAAATCCTGAACTGAATTTCTGAGTGCATACATCCATTATCCACAGCCATATCTGAGGACACCACAGCTGCAAAGCCTTGGAACAGACTCCCAGTTCTCTTGCCACCAAAGGTGGCTCCAGCAGGTTTTGCTGTTCGCAGACCAAAGCTGCACAGAGCTGTGGTTCGGGACAAAAGCCAGGAATCTGAGAGCCACGGCTGATGTGCCACCCTCAACTCAGGCAAGGCACAACACCTCCTGCTAGAACAGAGTGCTGGCCTCTGCTCTTTGAGATTCCTGGGCTGGGCAGGTTTGTAGAAATGCCCCTTTCCCTCTTCCCCTTCCTCTTTTCAGCTGCTTATGGCACAACCTGCCATTTGCCAAGCCTCGGCTCGGCGCATGTTTCACGCTCACCAGAGACCTGCAGAACAGTCTTGGAATGGAAGTGCTGACACAGCCTCATTTTAAACAGTGCAAATGGGACCGTGAGCTTTGGGCTGGGGGATTTTCCTGCCATTTGTGGGTGACACGGTAAGATAACGATGGGCAAAGGAAATACAATGTGCTGAGTTAAATGAAGGTTGTTTATTTACTGTTGAGAGTTACCTAAAGCAGAACATTTGCCTTCCTGAAACTTCATTACTCTCTAAATGAGTGCAGGCAACCATTTGCTCGCTCTTTTTCTAGAGACTAGAAAAACATTTACAAACCTCTGGGGGGAGTCGTTTGTTTTGACATGGAATCAGCCAAGAGGTGCAGATGTGCTAGGAGCCTATCCTGATCTCAGGACTCCCTTCCAGTTGATCTTTATGGCTGAGAGTTATTTTTTCATCCACGATTTAAAAATAAAAAAAAAAAAAAGGAAGAAGAAAAGAGGGGGAAGAATGTGGCAGCTCAGAAGTGAGAAGCATATGGCCTTTCATGACTTACTGAGCTACTTGGAACCTGCATGCGAGCTCCTCGGGCTGAATCAAATGAAATTTGTGAAGCTCACTCAACACACCAGCTTTGGCAGAGAGAAGAACCCTCGACTAAAGGAGCAGCTGTAAAATATAGCAGTTATTGGCTGTCATCACCACAAAGCCTACCTGGAAAACCCTCATCCGGAAAAACAGCAGCGCGTGCCCAAGGCTGCAGTTTGAGTCAGCACAAAGCATCAGCTCCTAAGAGCGTCGCCCTTTTCAACTCAAAGGCTCTGGTTTGGACCAAACACCACACATTAAAACCAGGCTGAGGGGCAGCTCAGGCTCTCACTGTGACGAGATCAGCATGTCCAAGCAGCCCCGAGCTCCACCTCTCCTACAAGGAAAGGCTGAGAGAACTGGGATTGTTCAGCCTGGGGGAGAGAGGCTTCGGGGTGACCTAACTGCAGCTTTCCTGAAGGGAGCCCACAGGAAAGATGGGGAGAGACTCTTTACAAGGGCCTAGAGGGACAGGACAAGGGGGAATGGCTTCAAACTGAAAGAGAGTAGGTTAAGATGGGATATTGGGATGGAATTGTTCCCTGTGAGGATGGGGAGGCCCTGGCACAGGTTTTCCAGAGAAGCTGGGACTGCCCCATCCCCTCCAACCCAACCCATTCTGGGATTCTGTGATTCCTCCATGAGAAGACCTCTGCCTCCTTCAATCCATCAGGTCTAAATGCACACGTAGTTGCTTCTTAGTTCATCTTTCAGCCATACCCATAAATCCTGCAGTTATTCCTGGCAGAAAGGGCATAAGGAGCAATTACACAGGTTGTCATCAGCTTTAGGAGATGAGAGATGGGCAGCTGGCGACAGCCTGGAAATGGTCATCTCACACACAGAGTTAACCCTCCACAGACAGGGAATGTGACCCTACCCTGTTTTATTTCCACAGCTGTGGCAGTGGCTGGATGTCAGAGCACTTGCAGCAGCAGCACAGCAGTGCCAGTGCTTTCACTGCCATGCCCCCCGGTGAGGAACACCTCATCCCAGTGTGTGTGCAGTCTGTACACACACGTGGACAGCAGGAATGTACAGCTCCCATCTGGCTGGGTTCCACAGGGGCTCCACACAAACATCGCGGGAGAGGAAGAGCAGGAGTGGGTGGAAGCCACAGTGATTGCATAAGCTGGCATTCCTGCCAAAAACATTATCATCAAACTGTGCAAGGACTCTGAAACACAGGTGGGAAGAGACGGGTGGTGACCCAGGCAGAGCCTTCTCTTCACTGCAAAGTTCTGATGACAGGAGAACAAAAATCTACATCTGAGTGCACGTGGCCGTGCCAAACCAGCTCAATAGCTGAACAAATCCACCTCCAGATAAGCCCCTCAGCCCCCTGGCATAACCAGCTGCTGGTGGACATGCCAGCACGTTCCTTATACCTCTACAAGCTGGAAGCCAAGGGTTCTTACTGATTTCTGCCCTCACAGCCCTGGCAAAGAGGGAAAGAGCACCAGCCAAAGAGGTGAGAACGTCTGTGCTCAAGCACCAGCAAAGCATCCCACTGAGAGATCCAACCCTGGCCAGACCCTCCAGGAGTGCCTCTTACTACCACAGACACACTGGTGGGAGTAGAAACACCACGGCATGTTCCCAGGTGAGCTCTCCCTGAGATGTGATGTTGGAATGAGGTGATCTTTAAGCCCCTGTCCAGCCTGAACTGCTCCAGGATGGTGTGATTTCAGACACACTTGTCACTGGATGAACACACAAGGAGACACACACAGACCACAGAAATCCTTCTGCCAATTACAGGCAAACCACATTTGGCCATTTCCCTCAATGAGAGAGAAGTCAGCTTTTTTGGGGTGCTTTTAGCATTCCCTCCCTGCAGGCCCAGAGCACTGCACAGCTACATCCCACACCTCGCACAGCTGATCTCATTTCACAGGACCACAGTGCATTTCCCGTTTTTTTTCCATTTATCACTTAGAAAAAAAGAAGAAAAAGAAATAAACAGGAAATGCTACGACAGCCCCAACTCTTGCAGTGCTTTCAGGCACTGCATAACTATCAACCCTGAACCATCACTGGGCTGGTGAATGTTTCTTTCTTAGGCCTTCAATATTCAAGCCCCAGTCAGTCCCACTGCTTTGTAGCAGAGCTCAATATTCCAATGGCCTGCAGCTGTATAATAAGCAGTTTGGGGATTCAGAATTATTCCAGTCATTAAAACAGAATATTTAGATAAACAGCAAAAAGATGCAGATTGGCTTCCCGCGGGGGAGGCTGCACAGATAACTCTAAAATACACCCCAGAACTGTAATTGCCAGGCCAAAGGGCAAACTCACCAGGCTGGAGGGCTGTAACCTGAAATACCTGAAAGCTGAGAAGTATGAACTACACAGAGATGAGAGATTCTGCTGAAATTACACCGGGAGGCCTTCCCCTGCTTTATGTTTCACACAGATCTGCCATGTGTCAGATCCTGGCTCCAGGCATCCCTGGGACATCCTCGAGGGCTGGAGCACCCATGGGACACCCTTGAGCCCTGGAGCCGGGCATCCTGAGCCTCAGGAATGTCGGGGCCAGGCAGGAACCCACCTCGGGTGCCCCTGGCAGGTGAGAAGAAGCCAAACAGCCTCTGTGCCCATCCACAGAACTCGAGATGCCTTGTACCCACAGCGATGCTCCCGAGGAGGGAGGAAGGACTGAGGAGCGGAACGAGGAGGAAAGAGTGGAGCTGCAGAGCCCTGCAGGCTGTGGGGCAGTGTGGCAGCCCCAGCACAGCCCCCAGCAGGGCCCGTGAAGGCTCCGTGTGAGATGTGACAGCTGGCAAGGGATGCTGCTCCCACCCACCCCCTCCGTGGGTGGCGCTGGGAGCAACTACAGCAACAAGCAAACATTTGTCCTCCCCGCACATCCCCCAGCTCCAGGAAAGCCACGTTCAGAGCACTCCAGACAAAGCTGTCCTCCTCCAGAGCAGGTGAATGTTCCTGTGGGGGGCTCAGGAATCAGAAGTGCTTTTCTCACTGTGCTCAAGATACCTTTCAGGTACATCAATAAACAGCACGCAAGAACCTGCTCGCACTAGAACTGACTCAGGAGAAAACAGAAAAACAAGTCAGGGTGTAACTCACCATAAATATCAGAGGATGCATCAGACTTCTCCATCTGAATGTGCTGGGTAATTTTCTGACAGATTTCTATTTCCTTGTACAGCTGAAGAGAGGGGAAAAAACAAACACAAAAATATGTTACTGTGGGAGGACACATCAATTGTAATCGTTTTGAACAGATTTTTGGTTTTTAATTAGAGGCAGAAGAAAGGGACTGTGGTCATTATTTATCAAACAGTTTCTCTCCACCTGTGTGAGAGGCATTAGCAGTGTCACTCAGCTCTGCTGTTAGAACACAGTTAGAGAGAAGGAAGCAGTGTTTTCCCATCACCATCACAAAACAAAGCATGCATCTGTTTCACTCAGCCAATACCATTTCGAGTGCACGAGAAACAGCTTCTGTTCCTGTTCTCCTAATTTACAGGTAGTAATAGCTTAATGATTTTATATTATTGTAATGAAGACATTGCAGGAATTCAATTATTCAACAGCATTAAAATCACAAGGAGTGATTTTGTTCCTTAAATACATTTCTTCATTATCAGACTATCAGATTTGCTATACCTCAGCATGACATTTCACGTTTGACACCTTGATGTTTATTTGTACCAAGGAAAGCCCCCAAGCCTTTGAAATGGTCATTAACATCCTTCCTGGGAGACCAGCACAAATTCACACCTAGGCAACAGCCCAGACGTCCCTCCATCCAGCTGCAAATCCCTCTGCCTTTCAGCACTGAAGTAACAAACCAGCCCTTTGTCTTCGGAAAAAATCATAGCCCCAGGTGAACGAGAGTCCCCAGGTGAATATTAATTCTGTTTACATGCTGCTGTGAGCGTGTAAAAATGCAATTCACAATTATTAACATTTTGAAACTCAGTGTTTGGAATGCAGTACGTAAATCATTCCTTTAGAAAAGAAGAGGAACTCATTAGCAAAAGGTTTCCCTAATAAAAATATAATTTTATCTGCTGCTTCTATCAGCACCGCAGATATCAGTATTACAGAACAGTTACAGCCCCATGGAAGTAACTGCAGTGTTCTCCCCAAACAAGCCCAAGCAAACATACAAAGTGTGTTGGTTTAATATCCGTACATCATCCTGCAGCGCCCGTCTCTACCATTCCCTTCCAACATCTTGAAGAGCTGTGGGTTAATTTCAGCTTTTCAGAATAAACAATAAGTGATGACTGTGTCAATGCTACACCCTCTCAACACAGGAAAAGTCCCCAGAGTCCTTCCAGGCAATGACAGCTAAAATCTGTCTCCTCTGAGTTTTAATTTTCCCCAACTATATCACACTTCCCAGTCCTAGCACTCCTCTAGCACCTTCTCACTCGATTTTGTTGTTGTTGTTGTTGATAGTGCTAACGGAACATCCCAGAAGTTCTTTGCTAAATGAACAAAAGCCTCCATAACTAGCAAAGTTTTGCTTTTTATAAGTAAACCAGCCACCAATGAGAAGGACTTTAAAAAGCTTTACAGCGTGCCTGTGTAAAATCACAGAGTTAAAGCATGACACTAATCCTGTTTGGTCTTTTTTTTTAATCTCTCATTGCAAAATTCCTTTGAAGTCTGCTTTCGAGATGAATGAGATGAAAACAGCCAGCTCAGGCAATTAAGGAAGTATATTCTCACACATAACTCCAGACCTTCTTAACCTCAATCTTTACCTTCCCATTAAGAAAAAAAACCAAAAAACACCCAACAACTTGTGTATTTTCCCCCTCTTTAAGAATGAGACAGGGACTGCAGCAAGAAGTGCTCAGGCCTCAACACCATGACTTTAAAACCTCCAAGGACAACATGAACAACAGGAAAAGACAACTTGGAGGGAAGTTAAGCTTAAATGTGCCTTAGAGTCACTTTCACACATTGTCTCTGGCTGTCCCTCCTCTCTCCCCAGACACATCCACACACAAACATGAGCTAAACACCAACACAGGATGAAATGTTTGGAGAGATCCCTTTACTGAAGGCCAATTTGCTATGGTCTGCAAACCACCATAATTGCAAGCTAAAAAGCATAACTCTGCGTGCTCCAGAACGTCAGATAAACACTAATTAACAGCGTCCTACCCAGTGTCATTTCATTTGCCCAGTGGGCAGCATTACCAGTTCATAGATCTCCTCCTCTGGCTTTGGTACATAGAACTGGATCTGGTTCTCAACGAGGAATTTCAGGCGCAGGTAGTGAGCAGAGTAGTCCAGCTGGTGTGTCTGCAAGAGACAGAGAGCCTTTAGGCAGAAAAGCAGTGTTCCCCTCATCTCTGACCCTCACAGGAACACAAACGCCCCAGCACCACCTTCCACCATGACCTCCTGCCTCGAAACCTGAACAAAACCTGGCCCTCCTGCTCTCCCCCAGCAGTAAGATCCATGTACCCATCGAGGACACTGGGAGCAGCCTCCTCGGCTCTGCTGACCTGGCGTTCTGCTCCCTCCCAAGCCATTCCAGAAATAAGCCTATGCTGGAACAGAAACCTCAGAGCACGCCTTGGATAAAAGGATATTTAAATAAATGTTCTGCTAACAGAGCAAAATATGGCAGGAAAGGTGTTTTCTGTTTGGTTTGGGTTTTTTTAGCATCTTCATAATTTAGCACGTAAATATGATACGGCAGATTTCAAGCAAGGTTAATAAACACAAAAAATCTGTCTGTCCTCTAAATCCAAAGCAGCTCAGGATACATTGGCTTTATGAGGCTGGGAGAAGCCAAGAGTTGCCTCCTGGATTGCATCCCAGTGGAAACAGGTCACACCATTTTAATGAATTAGTTATAATTAGCTGAGGACACAGCATTTGGTCTGGGAGATGTTAATGACCTTTTCTCAGCATGATTAATAAGGTTGATTTAAGCAGAGGTTAATGCAGTGTGTAATCAAAACACATTACAAGTATGATAAACACAAAGGATACCATCCAGAAGTTACTTTCAAAGTCCCTAAACTAAATCTAATGAGAAACCCCAAAGTGATTCACAGATACAGGAGGTAAATTCTTCTCACTGTCACTTCTGAAATCCCACTATTAAAGGCTTTTATACCTCAGCCTTTTCATTTTACACCAGCAAATTGCCAAGGTTTCTCAGGCTGTGCTGAAAACAATGGCTTATCTGAAAATTCATGCAAGAACATCATTATTGCCTGTTTGTCCTGTTTTTTAAAGTCTGGCCTTTCCAGTTCCAGCCATGATACTGCAGCACTGAGGTGATGAGCAATGTACACTGAGGGACCTGTGGAAAACATCCCACCCCGACCCTCCAGCAAACACAGAGAGGACAGGGAATGCTTTGGAAAGTCTGGATTAGCCCAGGAGTAAAAAAAGCTACCAATAATAAGGAGGAAAACCAAAAGAGATCTATTGCTGCACTCTGCACAGTGCTCTGTTCAAATATGTCGAACCAAAGATCAAATTATCCTTGGATGACATGCAGTATCTGAAATGGAATAACCTCTGTAATCCAGGCAAACTCCTAGTTAAATAAATAATGACTTTGAAATCTATCAAGGGCCAAACCAAAAACACCTGAATGTAGGAGATCCGTGCTCCCTCACTTTTTTCTTTTTTGAAAGCTTTTTGCTTGCTTTTCTCACTGGTTACTGATGCTTTCAGTAGTTTTCTCTTTACAGACACACACATACAAACACTCTAAGAAACTAAAGGGAAGCAGAATTGCATTTAAAGGTTCAGAAATGAACCAGACGAGTCCTGGGTTACTTTCTGGTCAGCTTAGTTTACTGTCCCTAGACACAAAAGTGTCTTAAACGAAAACACAGAGAGGAGACCCAAGCCCACTGAGTGCATCCCCCGTGTCTGGGGGTGTCCAGGGAAGGGAACGGAGCTAGGAAGGGGCTGGAGCACCAGGAGAGGCTGAGGGAGCTGGGAAAGGGGCTCAGCCTGGAGAAAAGGAGGCTCAGGGGGAACCTTGTGGCTCTGCACAACTCCCTGACAGGAGGGGGCAGCCAGGGGGGGTCGGGCTCTGCTCCCAGGGAACAGGGACAGGAGGAGAGGGAACGGCCTCAGGCTGGTCCAGGGGAGGCTCAGGTTGGACATTGGGAGAACGTCTTCATGGAAAGGGTGGTCAGGCCTTGGATGGGGCTGCTCAGGGAAGTTTGGAGTCCCCATCCCTGGAGGTGTCCAAGGAAGGCCTGGAGGTGGCACTCAGTGCTCTGGGCTGGGGACAAGGTGGGCATCGGGCACAGCTTCGACTCCGTGGTCTCATAGTTCTTTTCCAACCTGAAGGATTCTGTGATTCTGTGAAAAAAAGCAGCCAGAGAACCTGGCAGCCTCCTCCTGCCACTGGGATGTGTTGAATTTATCCAGTCTGGGGCCTCCAGGCACTGGGCAGAGCATCAGCTGAAGATAAAACTGAGTAAAACATTCGTATTTAGAGCCACGCATTTCTTCCAGCAAACCCCATCAGCCCAAGTGGACGCCATCAATCCAGTACACTGCAATCCCATGCCGGTCAGGAGTCAGAGTCCTGACCATGGTGCAGCCCATGTGCCACCTCATTTAGTTAATTAACATCCTACAGCTGCCCCAAGGCTCTGTCTACCTCAAAATCTGACACTGGTTAAAGTGTTTCAAATAGGGCCATGATTTTCTACTGAAGTGAAAGGAAAAGGTCCCCTGAATGTGGACACAGCCAGGCTGCCCTAAAAGCCAAACCATTAACCCACTTTTTTGTTGCTGGGAGCTGCATCCATATGTGGGGAGGTGGGAGCAGAAACAGGGCAGCTTTAATGATAGGAATATCCTTTCAAGACCACCCAAAATACCTTTCAGCCGTCCAAATCAGCTTCTTGGTTTATTTATTTCTCTCCTAATAACTCTGGCTATGTCTGGACTAAATTAAGCAGCTAAGCCCATTTAAAGCACAACCCGACAGCTTAACCGAGGTGCTCGTGAGGAAGAATTTACAGCCAGGGTGTGATCTGATGCAAGAGGCTCCAAGTGCCACAGTGGGCTGGCACACAGCCCCAGCTGTTCACCCAGCCTGGCTCCTTTCTGGCCAAGGAGAGGGCCTGGCACGTTGTCCCAGCTCAGTGGGGGAGACCTTCGTGGCAGCACCACAGGAACGCAGCAGCCGTCCCACAGCAGCGCTCCTGTGTGGCCCCAGCTCTCCCAGCAGGGAAACACCAGCCCAGAAGCAAAGTAAGCCCCCAGAGCATCAGGCTGAAGCAACTTCTCAGAGGCTTTGAGCACAAACTCAGAGACCTTGGGGTATCTGCTTCTTGCCCCTTGTGCAGGTCCCCTTGAAAAACGTAAACTGTGAGGGGAAAAAACCCCACACCTTTCTTGCCTCACTTTTTACGCAGTCAAAAGACGAAATGCCATGTAGTCATCTATGCTCGTTTTTCACTGTTATTATCTCCATACCGGGTTTTGGTGTTATTATCTCCACACTGGCTCTGCCTAAATCCATATACAGAGTGTGATTTCCTCCTCCATTTTAAGACATACCATTATGCAAATGTTAGTAATGCATATACATCCATTCACACTGAGCAGTGCTATCACAGAATCACAGGATGGTTAAGGTTGGAAGGGACCAGCTATTTCCTATCAGCCATACAAAGCAATTTAATGCATATACACTGAGTTTTCCTGCCTTCCAAGTGATGTTGCTAGTTACATCGTAGGAGAAATCTTTGAGAAACCACTTTAAAAATGCTTTAAACACTCCTCCCACCAATCTTGAATCATAAAAGTGTCACAAAGCATCCTCCAAAGCCTAACTCGCTGTACAATAACAAGCAGCAATGTTAGCATAAGAACACATTTTCCACAATGACTTTAGTGCATTTAATGTTCTCCAACAGAAGAATCAAGCTCAGTTTAGCAGCACAGATTTAACCACATCTACAAACATAAGGAGGTTTATATGAAATGTAGAGCTTGAAATGTTTACTGTACCAGAACTTGACTGGTTCTCAGATGGCAGATGGCAAACTGATGTGAAATGATGTGGATCAGATATTAAAGGGGGGAAAATGAGCTGAATGCAAGAGACAGAAGAAAAGATTGATTATTAAATGCTACAGAAAAGAAGGCATCTCGACACTGTTTTTCAGGCTGAAAACTCTTACAGAGAGGAAAGAAACAGATCATAGTTCTTGAAAAACCACTTACCAACTTCCCCTTCTCCTTAAACACCCCCACCCACTGCAGGAAACACACAGTGAGAGACCAGACCCTCAGCAGGCACCTGCTGAAACCAGGGAGCTACACCAGCTTACTCCAGCCAAGGATTCAGTCCACCGAGTTAACTACCCTTACCCAAAGGAAAACATAAATCATAAAAATAAATCATTACTAATAATGTGTCACACAGCTTCCCTATTATGTCTTTCTCCAAAAAATGTCATCTTTTGCTGAACACAAAGCAGAGCTTTCACAAGCTGCAGTGCACCTGGCAGAGAGACGAGCGCACCGTACAATTACTGGAAACAAACGCCTTTCTCTCACCTTCCCTCTCTTTGGAAGCACATGCAACACGTTCTGAAAGTCCTCAAAGTTAAGCTCTCAATAGTAATAAATGTTTTCTTTTCTCTTGCTGTTGTTGTTGTACAAAGCAGACTCGCTTTTCAGAGCAGCACGTGACAGGAGTTGGGTCTCGCTGGCTCAGAACACACACATTCTGTAGCTGCCAGATCTGAAAGCCTGTGTTTAATTTGTCAAAGTTTCCAACTCTTTAGAGATGTAACTCTTTTTAATGGCCCAATGTCTCTGATACTTCACCTGGCAAAGAAATCCAGGTGGTTTTTCTTCCCCCCACTCCGATGTAGATAAAAGCTTTCCCCTGTCCCCTCGTGCCACCCACACGAGGTTGGGTCTGATTCTGCAGTGCAGGCACCTTCTCCCACTGCTGGTGCTGCCGTTCTCCCCAGTGCTCGCCCGAGGGGAAGGAAGGAGGGGTGGCACGTGGAAACAGGTTCCCCTGGCTCCCGGGAAGGGGTGAGATCACTTCACCTGCCAGGCAGAGGGGAGAAACGGGGAGGGATGCAGAGCTGGGGGCACCCGGGTGGCTGCACCACCACGCTGTGGGGCACCCAGGGGCTGGGAGAGGGGTCCCACACTCAGCTTGGTCCCACTGGAGGGGCAGAGGATGGCTGGCTCTGTGGAAGGCAGCAGCAGCAGAGGCAGAGCCAGCGTGTGAAGGCACTTCCAGGCTCGTGCACAGCAGCCAGAGCGGGGAAGGCAAACCCGAAGCCTGCTGCCTGTCCCTGCACCCACGCTGAGTTAGCTCCAGCTGCAGGGGATTTTCTGCTGCGCTCCTGGCCTCAACACTGCAGTGTAATTTGTGCTTTCCACCTAACACAGAACTGGTGTCCCAGTGCAGAGCAGTCAGAGTGCTGGCACACGAGGCTGCACTGATTTCCCACCCCCCCGGGGCACGTTTACCTTGCAGATCATTTCCAGCACGTCCCGGGAGGTGTCCCCAGGCCGGATGACTGTCAGGGCAGGCTGGTTGTTGGGCAGGCAGAACCACGAGGGCGCGAAGTACTCGTGGACCCAAATGTCACAGTCGGGGTTGTGCTGGTGGACACTGCTCAGGGCCACTTCTTTCTCCCTCTAAATAGACAAAATCCATCATGACTATCCCAGCCCAACACAACTCCCTCTTTATCAGTAACTAGTGCATTATGGGCTTCATCAGAGGCCTCTTAGAGAGAAGATATTTTGCTGATAAGCCCAGGTTGAAGGCTTGTCTGGACAGGAACCTGCAGTTTTCCCTGAGCCGGATAGAGTGTGCCTTCCCGTGCCACCCACACAGCTACACTGCTGCAGTGTGCTTCTCCTGGGATTTCAGCCTATGGCTACTGGGAATGCTAGGAATGCAACAAAAAAACAGGGATAAAAGCAGATTTAAATTTAAAACTGAAACACAGAGTGTTTCTGGGCAAACCAATGCCTACAAAACTGTTGTAGGTACTGCAGGTCCTACGCTTAGAAATGGCAAAATAGCAAATCTTAGTATTTATTCTGAATTTGCTGGCTGCAAACGTAGGGGAAGGAGGCACCTGGAGAGCTGGGGTTTTACCTTGCCATCCGGGACTGTGTCATCGAAGATCCCTTCAAGAGATTTCTTCACTGAATCGACTCCTTCTCCAAACACCTGAAGAACAACAGAGGGAATCTGCTTTAAGACACGAACATGACTCCCTGTGTGCAGCACATGCCAAGGGCAGAACAGTTTGTCTAACATCCAGCACGGAAACCAAACTGAGAGATACAAACATCCATCTCCAAACACACTGCTTGGAGAAATTTTTCACTGTTGTAGAAATCTGGGATGGGGAAAACCTTCTTCAGGGTGGGTAAGTCCCATCCAGCAGTCCCTCTAACCTCTTACTGCTTGAGCCTGTTATCCAAAAACAAACAACACAGGAACAAGGAGGTGTTTTCACCAGAGAGGGGATCCCAAACACCCCATCAGCTCACTCCAAGTGCTGCTCCTTAAATACAGGGAAGTGCTGTCCTGTGTCCCCCACTCCCAGTTCCTCACCAGGGCCACTCCTCCAGAGCACAGGTGTGGCTTTACTGACACAGGCACACCTTTGCACCAGTCTCTGTCCAGACCTGGGCCCTCCACAAAGGTTTGCAGGGCAGTGAACTGGGGGACCTCTCCAACATTCCCTGCCTCTCTGCTGCAGATGCACTGGAGAAAAGGAAAATACTAGCTTGATGGAAGAGAAGGGGAGGTGAAAGACAAGCTGGTGATGGGGTGGTACAGGAAGATTAGAGGCTACTTCTGTTTGGAGGTCTGTCCTGATTTATTTGGTGGAGCTGGACGAATTTTATGCCTCTTTGTGCTGGGTTTCCCCACCTGTAAAACTGGGAAATGAACACTTCCCCACCTCTGCCAAAGCTGAGAACTCAAAGGGCTCTGCTTCTGGCTGGCTTTGTAACGACCCAGCTGCCAAAACGTACTCAGCAAACATCCAAGCACAAGTCAGTGGAACCCTTCTCTAATGAAACAGGAGCTGGTAACCCCGCTTGAGCCAGGGAGCCAAAATCAACAGGATCCCGTGCAGGAGGAACGACCAAACAGGAATATTTGCAGGATCTGCCCCGAATCAGCACAGGACTGCATCAGGTGGGCAGGCAGGGTTGGTGCTGCAGCAGAAGCCAATAATGAAAATTGCTAAGTTCAGTTTTATAGCTCCACATCAGCACAGCTCTAGGATCAAGTTGTTGGGCTGGTTAATTATTCACTGGCTAAAATGAAGCAGGGACCAAGCAGGATGGGAAAAGGTCCCTGCCTTTTAGGGATTTACAGTTGGCTGCTTCTAGTAGGCAACACTTTGCACAAGCAAGAGAAATGTGTTCAGGCACCACATTTAGACACTCTGCTACTTTCTCAAAACTTTACACTTTTTACAACTCTCTCCACAATGACTTTCCTTTAACCTGGAACAGAATCCCTCTCCATGCCTGCACTGTGGAGGAGCGAGGGGGGCAGGAGCAGGGGAGGCAGTGTGAAGGATGCAATTATCCCCACTGAAAGGAAAAACAAAAGGGGGAGCTCAGGGCAGAAAAAAAAACAGGTTTGAAAACACAGCACGGGCAGGATCCCAGCTCAGGACAAGGGATTTGGGGCAAGTAAATACAAAGCAACAGGGATGCTGCAGCATCGGCACAAGGAATTGGGAATGTGCTCATGGAGCTGCATTCCAGCCAAGCCCTGGGCTTTTGCTCAGCTTCTAAATATCAGGTGAACTTTTAGTGTCTCGCTCCAAACAAGCTGAACAATTCCACAGCATTCATCCTCTGCTGAACAAAACAAACACCCACTGCTGCTTCAACAGACAGCACAAGAAATCACAGGGCACAGAACAACGTGTGTCCCCAGCCTTTCTCTCCACGAAAAGTGAGAGAAGAGAAAGAAAGGCAGAGCCTACATTTCCTGCAATTAGATGAGGTATGGCTCTCAAAAAGTGAAAGCTGTAATTAGGGATGTTTGGAAAGAATAACAGGGAAGCGCCTTCCTACCACACTGAAACACGTTTTCTAGAGAAGGATCTGGGCAGTGACTGGGTGGAAACAGCACAACTTTTGCTTTTTTATAAATCTGAAGCAAAACAGGGAGTGTCCTGACTAAATGCAAAACTTCTTGTCACTTTAGGAAGTTTGCATCAAACTCAGCTACATTTAAAGCATTGTACAAACTCATCATTTCAAATTAAGAATAACCAAACAAGTCTGAATCGTTTGGGGGTTTTTTCTTTTCAAAGTTTTATCTGTTTTACCCTGCTGCTTTGTTGCTCCTGAGATTAGGGAAGGCACCTCCAGGAAAAGCAGAAGCCACAGAAATGCAACAACAGAATTCAGCTTAAAAAAGGGCAAATTCCAAACCTTTGATAGGAGCTGCTGTGCACTGATCTGCAGCTACAGCCCCTGGTTTTTGAAGGGGATGAGGAACGCGATGACTCTGTGCCAGCGACTCTTTGTGCGAGCTGCATTCTGCCTGCTAACAAACCAACTTTGCAAACAACAACAGCCCAAACTTCCACGTGCTTACCTGGTTAATGCTCGGCCTCCCTTGCTTTTTCTTCGAGGTGGTGTCCAGCCCCCAAAGAGAAGAAAACCTGCTCCTCCGCTTGCTGGCAGACCTGGACATGGCCTGCGTCCTTCTCCTCACTCCCGACTCCCCCGTGCGAGCCGCCACCTGTCAATGCCACATGGCTTCAGGTCAGAGCTGCAGCAGCCCCTGCACACACACCCCACCAAACTGTGGGGTCTGGGGGGGGAAAGAGGCAAATCCTACGGCAATAAAGGGTTCTCACTGCTGGGACAGTGGGGATGCTATCAGGCTGCTGCCTTCTCACTGCAAATTAACTCACTTCTCCCAACACCAAATATCATATATTGAAATGGACAGTACACACCACCCCCATCATTTGCTGGCATTTAATTTATTTTAAAGCAGCCTAATCATCACAGAACAAAGCCTCAGCACCAGCGACAGGTTTGGGTTTTTTCTTTCATTTTTCTTTTCCTAGCAAGGTTTCAAAGCTGGACATGTGAAACCTGAGATTTCCAAACTTATCTGTTGCTTCCCAAAAACTCGGTCTTCCTCTTTGCTCTTTCCTGTGGAAACACTCCGGGCATCCTGGTGCTGACTCAGAACTGCAGCAAGGCCAAATAAAGGCTTGCAGGGAGGTCATGGCATCTAAACCTGCACTTCCTTAAAGATAAGTGACATCTGAAGGACTGAGCAAGGCAGGAAGGGAAGAAGTGAGCTGAAATGACCCTTCCCATCAGAGCAGTGTGAACTGCTCTGCAAAATGGCCCGAGGCAACAAGAGACATTTGCCTTTATGGAGCCCAGCTGTCTGGGGAGCGTTTCCCAGGTGAGGAAGCTCTGGAGGAGATCAGGGGGACATTACTCAGAGCTGAAGTGTCCAGGCCCAATGTCAAAGCAGATTTCCCACGAGGAGGTGGCCTGAGGAGAGGAGCTCCTCTCCTGCCAAAAAGGGAATGGTAGGGAACGGCAGGTATGAATGGAAGGCAAGGCACAGCCAGACACACAGACAGACAGACAGACCCACCCTACCGACTGCACTTCCTGGAACACCCCAGTGCTGCATTCCCACAGCCCAAACCAGCAGAATGGCACTGCCACACGTTCCTGTGCCAGCAGGAACACCCACATCCCTCAGTGACGCCCACAGCTACCGAGCTGAGGAACTGGCTGGTTGGATGCAGCGCAGCCAGAATGACAGCTGGGATGGACAGAAGGCTGGCTGCTGCACCCAGGGAACTGTGCGAGGAATGGGGGCTCTCCTTGGGAAATGGGGGGAAATCAAGGAAAAGAGGAACTTGACCATCACAGCAACATCTCCATTTCCACAGCCTGGACTTGGGAGAGGTTCCGTAGCCATACCTGGGAGATTTATGCAGAGCCACCTGGGATAACTTAGCACATCCTTGGATGAACGTACTGAGAACATCTTCAGGAGACTCGAGTCATGGAATCACAGAATGATTTGGGATGGAAGGGGCTTTAAAGCCCATCTCATTCCACCCCCTGCCATGGGCAGGGACACCTTCCACTATCCCAGGGTGCTCCAAGCCCTGTCCAACCCGGCCTTGGACACTTCCAGGGATCCAGGGGCAGCCACAGCTGCTCTGGGCAAATTCCCTTCCCAAAACTTGAGTTAGGGCTCCTAACACGAGGTTGCATTTCCCCACATTCCTGGGGGCAAAGGAGGACACGAGAGTTTGCTGAGAGGAGACGAAAACACGTGTCTCTTCCAACACAACATTTTCAAAACATATTTTTTCCCTTGGCTCTCCAGAGACACCAGCATGAAGAGGCAGACTGTTTTTCAGGCTAACGCTCAGTGCTTTGCTTGATGCAAAAAAAAAGCATAAATGCAAATTACAGCTCGCCACTTAAAAAAATATAATAAATCCACCAGCAATTAGCAGGATGATGACGCTAATCTTTTCATATAGGAAAGAATAAAAACGCCCCTGACTGAATTACAGCTCTGCATTCAATTGAAGGGTACAGCTGACATCTACAAGACAACACTGGAGCTCAGCTATTTCTGCAAACCTCCAGGAGTCCAAGACGAAACTACAAGAACTTGATTTGAATTCATTAAAACCCCACCACTCTGCAAAACATTTCCCTGTACTTATAGGAGCTGGGTTGTTACAGTACTTAAACTTAAACAACCATTATTCACCACACTGTAGGTAGCAGAGAAGAACATTTCCCCTCCCTTGCGGAGCATCAGGTGTTGATGACCAGACACCAGATACTGGAATAACTGCTCAGTACAGTCATCCATCTGGAGGAAAGTGAACCACGCCCAAGAAGGTCTCAGCCAACACACGCTGAGAGCCTCAGAACGGCTCCCACTGACTTCACAGGACTTGTGGATCAAGCCCAAGTCTGGGGACATTTGAGAAGACCCTGCTCTTGTAACAGGACAATCTGTTTACGGTAGAAATTCAAAACGACGCGTTCAGATGGCTCTCCCCTAAGGCCGTGGCAGCAAGCACCTGCTCCTTGAGCCACACCCAGGCCCCCTGTGGGAGCAGGATCTCCTGCAGGCGCGGGAAGGGCTCGGCCTGCGGCACAGCTCCCTGATCCTGCTGTGCCCTGCCCCGTGCCCACTCACCAGCGCGTGGAACGACGACACGGAGAAGATGCCCAGGCGGCCCATGGCCACCTTGGTGGGGCGGCTGGCGAAGGCCAGCAGCCGCTTGGGGTTGGGCAGCTCCCCGCCCTGCAGGCTCGCCAGGTAACAGCGGTACCGGAACAGATCCATCTGGAACTGCTCCAGGTTCTGCTCCCACACGAAGATCTGCGTCCGGCCAAGGTTCGAGAGCGAGGGGAGAGAAGGAGAGAGGAGGCTGGTAAACGCCTTGAAAAAATTCCCAGTAACACACCCTTTTCACCAATGCTGATCTCACTCAACAAACCCTGATTCCTGATTTTCCCACATCTCCCTGCCCCCCAATCCCCCAAAGGATGCAAATTGTAAAAGAATTTTCATTAGACGGAAAACAACTTCTACATTCACGGCAGAAGTCTCCTCCTGGGACAACTTCTCCTTTGATACAATGCTAATTAACAGGATTAAAATTTCATTTTTAATTTTCTTTGTATTTCCAGGATTCTCTGCTCAGCAGTCCCTTAAGAGGCTTCTTTCATGCACCAAGAGCATCTGAGGAACCAGAAGAGCAAGCCCACCAAACTCCAGGCACAGGGCATCCCAAATCAGCAGCCACAGCAGCAGCTTTGCTGCGAGCACCAACAGAGCTTGAAAAAGTGCCATACACTGGGGATAATTAATCTGATCAGTGGAAGAGTGCTGTAATCAGCCTATGGAAGGACTTATTTAAATAATTCAAATGGCTTATAGAAAACAGTTTCAAAGCATCCAGACAAACTCAGTTACATAAAGAGAGAGACTGCTCTGCCCTCTCACTGTGACTGACAGCTTTGAGTGGAGCTCTTTAGCATCTCCCTCCCCTTCCTCCCCCATTTCCCCTTGTCACGGGCTTCCAGGGGGTACAAATCTCTTTAGCTCAGCCCCAGTCACTTCCCATGCTTTGCATTACAGGCACACTTGGCAGCCGTGGTACGAGAGCTCCAAATGAGGGAAGCAGGAGCCATATGTTAAGTTTCCCAAAATAAGGTGCTGCTGCAGCAGCGGGAGAGACATCTGCTTGAGGCTCTCTGCTTCTGAAACCCAGCCACGCTGTCCACTTGAAGGCAGGAGGAGCGGGCCCAGGGGGGAGTCAGGGATGCAGCCACAAGGTCAAGGCAGGCTCTTGTGACAAGCAGAAACCAGGGATGGCTTCTTCAGCCCAGCTGCCAGCAGAAGCAGCAGCCTCTGGCACACTTAAACCAGCAGCAGCAGCGTTTGTTGGTGTGTGAGCAGCTGCTCCCCAAGGCATCCTGCAACCATGGCCTGGCAGCCTCCTCATCCAGCCTCCTGCTATCCAAATCTCCTAGAGGCCAGCAGAAGACAGCCCATGCTGGACCTTAGTGGAGAATTGGTGCAGCTAAGGCAGCCAGCACAGCTCTCCTGCTCCCACCTGCTCTGGAGAGCTCCCACCAACCTCCAGAAGGCCTTAAACCCTCGCTAGGGACTTATTTCACATGAGCAAGAGTTTACCTGATCCAGTATGGTCTTCTTCTTCTTGGAGTCTGTTACAGAGGACAACTGCATTTCACCCATTTTCTTCATCTTCTCGTCCATGTCGATCTTCTGCTCCAGCTTCTTGATCTCTGTTTTGAGCAGCTTGACCGTGTCCTCCTTGTGGTGCTGCCGCGCCACCGCGGTGGCACAGGCCGAGTGGATCGCCGTGATCCAGTTCTCCAGCTCCGTCTGGCTGCACGTCTGCACAGAGGGAAAGGGGGGAGAACAAGTCAGGATCCTCTTTGAAATTGATTGGAGATTAACAAATGCAATTCCAAGGAGTTTCCTTTCCCTTTGATCTCAAGATTCAAAGCTTTAAATCCACTTACTCCTGTCAAAGTAATAACCCCCCCATCACCCTTCAGCAGGCCGTTTCTAACTCGGCACCAGGCACTCAGCACTTGGAATTACACCTCTATCTGTGCTTTGCAGCTGTGGGTGCTTCCCAGCAAGGCCTCAGCAATTACCTCCCTGGCTTGACACAGTGCTGCCATAATTTCTAGCTCGGTATTTAACAATGATTTCTAAACTCCAGTTCCTTGAGGAGGAAGGAAGAAGTTCCCAGGACGGACAGCTTTTCTGGCGTGCAGCAGTTAATACTAAATTAATGGCATAAAACGTGACCATGATAAGTGTGAGTAGTTTCATTGTAGTGCACAGACAAACAAGCTTTCCATTTCTGCAGGTCCCAAAGCACTCTGAAGACACCCCTGTAATCATTAAAGGCAGGCTCATCCTCGTTTTCACAGCTCTGGCACTGTCCCTTCCCAAGCACGGATATGACAGCTTGGGAAAAGGGAACACTTCCCCTTGCTGGAAGTGTCCAAGGCCAGGTTGGACAAGCCTCGGAGCAGCCTGGGATAGTGGAAGGTGTCCCTGCCCATGGCAGGGGGTGGAACTGGAGGAGCTTTAAGGTCCCTTCCAGCCCAAACCACTCCATGAGACGCCAGGCTGGAGCCTGGGACACCAGCACATTTTTCTGGAACAGGACTATTCTGATTAGAGGCTTTTGACACACAAAGAAGAATCTTTCCAGATTCTTCTTTCCAGATTTTCAAAATAAAAAGTCAGTCTTCTTAGGCCTTTTACTAAACTCCATTCATTTTTACAGTAGGTTATAAAACAAACTTTCTAGCCAGCTCAGGGTTGCAGAGGACTTTCTGTGACTGTCAGCCTGTGGCAATAATCACACTGGTATTTGGCTCCTGGCTGGAAAAGTAGCAAGATGCCAAACCACCTTGTTCTAATTAAACTTTCTGATGATGCCTGATCTATTAATAGACAGCCCAGCATGACTTCTCCATTTGCTGGTGTAGATGAGGAAGGTCATCCTCGCTGAGGTCACAACCAGCAGCCAAGGATGAAGCCAAGGAGAGCTTCCCCGAGAAGCGCAGCTCTGGGAATCACATATGCACGGGCTGGGCTTCACACTGATGCTCCCCAAACTTTCGTGGTACTGAAGCAAGTGGGACACACGTGTCCCAAAATGACAACGCTTTCCTCACTCAGGCTAGATGCCCTACGCAGAAACAGAAGGACTCCAGAAGGACTGACCTCCTCCTTCCCAATTTCCTTGCCTTCAGCTGGCACTGCACACAGGATATGGCTGAAACTGGTCAGGCTCCCTGCCCAGGCAGTACCACTAGCAAGCCCTCATTCCACTGCTGAAGACACTCTGAGTGCCCCTTGCTGAGGAATGTCTGCTGGAAATACAGGAACTATTTGCCAGAATGGGAGAGACACTTTGCCCACAGTCAGGTGGTGAAACCTCATCCCCAGCAGAGAAAGAGATCAACACTGGACTTAGAATGAGATGGTGTGTTTTGATAATTCCTAGCAAAATCCTAACAGCATCTGTTATCTTATTAAATTTCAAAGTATTATCTGTATACCATTAGATTCATTTTTCTTTTTGATTTCCTGGAGAAAGGTGGGGGGGGAGAAAGGGTCTGGAGTGGATTTTAGGAGCTGAAGACCCCCCTGGTAGATGAGCAGGCGATGGGAATCACTCCCCTTCTCAAGGGGAAGGACCACACAAACAAGCTACAAACACCTGACACTCATACGTGGTGTCACAAGTCGCTGTGAGCTGGTGGCACACACACGTGACATGTGCCAGGGCTGGGTTTGTGTGGGCACAGCCGGAGCTGCCGGAGCCGTGTGGGAGGGATGGGATGTCTCCGGGTGCAGTGCGGTGGGCAGGCTTGTTACAAGGTGTCCGGGATGTGTGGGCATCACAAACAGCCCTGTTTTCCCTTCCCCAGGACAGAAATAGCCTCCTGCAGGGCGGTGCTCTCTCCGTGCCAAAGCCGCTACTACAGCTCTGTGCTGGGTGTGGGGCACGGCAGCGCAGGGCCACGGCTCTGAGGGCATCCCCTCCTTCTCTCTCGCTGATCATGTCCAAATCACGTCCTTCCTCTAGCACTGCCAGAGGAAAACCCCAAACCTACTGGAGCTAGCAAGATTTTCCATTGATCCCAACCAGAGCCAGATGTCCTCCTCGCTGGGAGACAGAAAAAAACTTTGCAAAAACCAACCTGGAAGAGGAAAGCGTCCCCGAGGGAGTTGCTGAGGCAGAAGACAAAGTCCTTCTTGGGGTGCTCAGGCACGGCTTGCACGATGCTGTTCTCTACCCAGACCGCGTGTTTGGGGATGCTGTTGTGGTCAATGCCAGACCGGCCGTCGGTCTCATAGAAGAACAACGTGCAGCCTGCAAGAGACAACGAGCAGCACGTTCAAACACCCTGCAGCCCCTCAGCGCTGAGACTGAGCCAATAAATAAACCCTCACGGGGATGACGGAGGGTTTGCCACAGCCTGTCCGGGTTTTCACAGTGGAGAGCACCAGCAAGTGCCCAGTTTTTAGCTCGGTGAGGTGCTGGTTTTATGCCAAGCAGGCACACCACGAGCTGCAGGGCACAGCGAGCCCTGACCCCGGGCTGTTTTGTTCACCCTGAGTTTTGTTCTCACCAAAACAGGAAGTCACAGGCAGTAAAATACAGCCCCAGACGATAAACATTGTAAGAAATCATAAATTTGGGGTCATCCATGGCGACCCCATCCCTGAGAAGATGAAGGCGTGAGATGCTGGTCCCCTGAGGGTGACAACCAGCTGTGAGCCAGCCCTGGCAGCAGACAGGCCCCCAGGCATGGCCCAGCCTCAGCCTCTGCAGCTGCTGCTGCTACAGTCCCTTCAAGGCGAAGATCAGGCCATTTAATTACTGGATGCGCACAGTAACTGGAATTAAAATGGGCTGGGATGAGCTGTGCTTGCTGAAAGACTGATGGACTAAAAAACTTAGCTAGGGACAGCAAACAACCTGCTCAGTGTTACAAAATAATCTTTACAATCCTCTGGGGGAAGGAAAAAAAAGTATAAAGCAAGGGTGCAATTTGGGAGATTCCAAAAAGAAAAGGGTCTCCTCCTCTCCCACCTTCCCACACTATCTCCAGTTGTTTATAAGCTGGCACATAGTTGCTGTGTCACTGGAAAGGGATGCTCTGGTACCCAGCCTCTCAGAAAACTGTGTGCAGCCAAACAATGGCAGCTGTTCACTTCAAAGCCTCGGTTAAACACTGCCAGTATCAAGGCACAGCAATCCAAGGAGTTAACACTCCCCTTGAGCCAAAGCACTTCAAAACAACATCACTTCCCTGCTCATCCTTCCCCTTTCTCCTCCCACATGGCCCTTTGTTTGCCGGCTCCTCACAGCAAGACCTTCCTGCCACAGGGCCCCCTCCCAGGAGATCAGGGCTGCCCCTCACCTCCTGTCTCCTATCCCATTGCCTCAGGTCTCCAGCCACCCCAAGGAAGAGCTGGCTCCGAACTTTGCTGTTGGTTTTAAAATAGCGCTGCAAATTAAAAATAAACAAGTGCTCTAAGAAGAGCTCTCTGTGGGGAGGACAGGGTTTGACCACACTGAGCCTTTTGGGTGACCCCACCTAGAGCAGGAGATAAGGCTCTGCCTCTGCTGGCTCTGGCTGCAGCAGAGGAGAGGGAGGCCAGACCCAGAACTGTGGCTTCCCGTTTCCCTGCTGATGAAGCACACGAAGATGAGTTTACCAGCACGTGCCTAGCAGGAACTGCAACAGTCCAGGGAGAAGAGGGTCTGTGGCCTGGGCAGCTGAGGAGGGAGCAGGGCAGCTGCGTGCCAAGGGCTGCCCACCACGGGGTGGGCGACACAGCCAGAGCCACATGTCAGCCTCAATGACCAACCATGGCTTCCTGTCCCCGCTGCAAAGGTGCTGCAATCCCGAGTATTTATACTCCTGAAGCACCTCTCGGAGAAGGAGAGGTACAGGAGGGACACAGAGCGTGGCAGAGCCCCTGTGTGAACGCCAGCCACTGCCACCACCGCAATGGCACACGGGTATTCAGCTGTCGGCAAGCCATGGACACGCTTCTCCAAGGGAACACCCAGTGCCCAGGGAAGCCACCCTGCGTGGTGCCAGCAGGGTTTGAACCCCGCTGCTGTGCCTTGTCCTACACATGTGCCATCACTGAGCGCATCAGCAACCACCACACAGAACCTCTGGAAAACAGCAGGGCCACTTCCCCACACTTCACGTGAACGATGCTGAAGTTCACAGCAGCTTCTGTTACGAGTCCAGGCCCCTGGTTTCGCCACCCCGCCGGACACACCGTGGGCACCCACCTGGATACACCCCTGCCCGCTTTCTCCGTACCTTTCAGGGACACCCAGTAGTGCTTCCACTTCCTGCGCGTGGCCGACTCCACCTTCTTGTTCTTCTTGTGCACCAGGAAGTTTTTGACGGCCAGGGCGCCGGCCTTGCGCACGGTGCCCTGCGCGGCCGTCAGCAGGATGTCGGACTGGCCGGGGGAGCTGAGGGTGCCGCTGCTCTGCTCGTCGCTCAGCGCCGAGCCCGCCTCCTCCAGGTGCTCGCTGTTGGTGGTGCTCATCTCCAGCTCGCGGCGGAAGTTCTCGTAGACGCCCTGGCGCAGGCCATCGCCCGCCGAGCTGCTGCCACTGTCGCTGCCGATGAAGGCGCGGCTGGCCGGCGGCGAGTAGCTGGCCGTGGTGGCGTTGGAGCGCCGCGACAGCAGGTCCGTGTCGGTGGCTGCGCCCTCGATGCCGCTGTCGGTGAACTCGCTGCCCTCGCCCGCGTTGACGTCCTGGTTGTGAGAGAGACACAGGGTGAGGGGAGAGCCTGGCCAAGACCCTGAACGCCCAGGGGGCACCACAGTTCTTCACACCTCCATTTTTTCTAGCACTGGAAATCCCTCATCTCTTTTCCTCCCTAAGACAAACAACTGGAGGAAAAGGTGGGGTGGTGACCAACAGGCACCACAGATGTCCTGAGGCAGTGAAGAGCTCTCCACCTCGGAGAGAAGGGTGAAGCTGTCCCATGCCTTTCCCTGCAGCTTCATGGGGACAGTTGCATTTTCAACATCTTACATCTCACAGCTCCAGGGCTGTACTTTCCTGACTGCTGCAGGAGTCCCTGTGGGTCCGTAATTTGCCTTTGGGGCATCTAAGATAAGATTCCTTCCTTCTGGAGACAAACAACTGGAGGAGAAGGTGGGCTAGAGGCAGAGCTTCCAGCACAGGTTAGGAAAGACCAGTCACACATGCACCACTCCAGGTGGTGCCTCTACGGCCTTGGCAATTTGGAATATAAGACGCAGCATCATCTGTTTACATTAAGCCAAGTTAACAGTGCTAAAGGTTTTGCAAAAGGAGAACATATGGTAGCAAAAACTGGCAGTGTCGAGAAAAGCACCGCCCAACCTACGCGTTTTGAGGAGAAAACATTGATATTGTGCATTCACACCTACAGCTGAAGATACATTTCAGACACCCCAAGGCTGACCTTCGAAAATTATGTAACCAAAAAGGTTCTTGTTTTGTTCCCTCCTGACAGGTTAACGTGGTTGAGATTATTTCTGTTTGCATCACAAACTGTAACGATGGGCCATGTGATACTCCCCACCAAATCCCACAGACCCTTCCTGGTCCCCAAGAACTTGCAGTGGAAGGAGCAGAAGAGACAAGAATATGGCCAGTTTGAGCAAGACAGGAGAAAATCCCACTGAACTGACGTTCTGAAGGCTGTGACTCAGCCTGCCCCCTGCTACAAGGCTAATCCCCCCCCCGGGGGATACCCACCACCACCTTGGTGTCTACAGGCATCTGTGGCAGATTTTGGAGGACAAACAAAGGCCAAACCCTGTAAATGGAAACAAACATTTTAGGTACTTGGGCGAAGAGGATGCAAAGAAGTGAGAAATATGGCCAAAACAACAGGAATTTCAACTTCTACCTCTCCTGTAAGAGCAGCTGGTGCTTGATTCACAAGTTTTAAAAAAAGTCTCTGAGCAGAGGTAGCAGAATGGAGTATTTATTTTGAGAGAAAACAAGCTTCCAGATGTTGGTTCAAGCACCAGTTTCCTTTGTATCCAAGAGCAGCTCTGTGGAAACAAAGAAACGCTCCATCAGCTCTGTGTGGAACCGTCCTCCCGCGGAGCAAGGGCTGGACGGGGAGAGCTTAGGGGCAGGGGAAGGGCTGACTAACTTTTAAGGCATTAATTTGCAACGGATGGGCCCGTTCTTTATAAACACCGCTTCCCAAGGGAGACTTGGAGGCCAGCTGGAAGAATAAGCACTTCCTTCCCCGCTCAGTGAGCACAGTGCTGCTGGTCCATCTGGTTATTTAATGCAGCACACAGTGACAGGCAGGCTGCTCCGGACAGGCCAACGCTGCTCCGCTCCTCCACGTGTCAATGAGCTGAGCTGGGTTTCCTGGAAGTACAGCCCTGTCCCCACCCAGAGCAGCTTTCACAGCCACACGTGGATCCTGCTGTTCCAATACACTTGCTTTTGGGAAGCCAATTACCTTCTCATTCCGTGCAGAGGAGGAATATCTGCTGAGGGGAAGCGGTGCTGCTCAGAGACCCGTGTTTCCAAAACGCTGCCACAAGCAAGGTTTTGCACTCTGCCATGAAAAGCCGGATGGTGCAGCTTCCTCTGCCAGCACTGGGATCATCATTCCCATGGAATCATTGTTTCCTGGGCCCCATTTCGTCCTTAACTTCCCACTGACAGACAATAGGTTTAGACTGAATATTGGGAAGAAATTTTTCCCTATCAGGGTGGGGAGGCCCTGGCACAGGGTGCCCAGAGAAGCTGTGGCTGCCCCTGGATCCCTGGAAGTGCCCAAGGCCAGGTTGGACAGGGCTTGGAGCCACCTGGGATAGCAGAAGGTGTCCCTGCCCATGGCAGGGAATGGGAATGGATGGGCTTTAAGGTCCCTTCCACCCAAACCATCCTGTGATTCCATGATTCTGTGCTCTACAAAAAGTAGTTAATTCCAAAATCTTAGCTGATGTAACTTTTAGGAAGCATCTCTCAGGCTCTAGTTAAAATGAGTTGATTTAAGAAAACGAAGAACTACTAGAACAGGCCACCAACTTGAGGGAAATAGGATTTATAATCTTGCCATCTAGTATATGCATCAAATTTTCTTGGTGCTGATTAGCACGTGGAGTATTTTTCCAAAAACTCAAGTTCCCCCAGAGCTGCTCAAGGTCCCCCATGCCCAGTGTGCCACAGCCTTTTCAGATGACCTTGGTGAGACACTGCATTAATTACCTCATTTTTCCTGTCAATAAATGGGGCTTATACTCTGTAACTAATATATGAGCATATCAGTTTAGGAAAAAAAAAATCATTTACAAAAAAACCTCAAGGATGGAGAACTCAAGAGTGAATATATTTGTTATACTTGCTCATGAGGTTAAACTGTAGCACATTTTGCAAAGATCTCTACAGTCTTTGCCACAATGCAAGTCATAGGCTGGACTGGTCAAAAGATCTTTTCAGCGTAATGCTACAGCCCTGCTCCTAATCTCCCTCTGCTCCCTTCACTCCCTTTCCCACTCCTAAATACCCCTTATCAAAGACTTGTGGGCAGCCCATTCAAGGCCTTTGGCAGGAGGAGGGTCTGAGCAGACAGAGGTCAGGGCAGTTCCCATCCCAGAGCTGCCAGTATCGTTCTGCTCCCGAGTTCTGGAACGCGGCACTGCGGGAGCCTCGCGTGCCCGCAAGCCTGGCCCGTGAGGAGATCGGTGCCGGGCTTAGGAGGGTTCAGGGCACGCGCTGCACAGGCCTCTGCTCCCGAGGTGCTGCTGCAATGGCAGCTCGTTCCCATCCCAGCGGAGGGAAAGCTCCCAGGCAGCTGCCGGCAGCTGCTCCGGGAGCCTCGCAGCGCTGCAGTGAACACACTCAGCTGAGGGTTCTGCACAAAGCACAGAGGTTTAATACTGTGATCCCACAGAAATCTGCTGGGGCTGAGGGGGGAACAGTCCCAGGCCAGGAACAAACCATAGCAGAGTTTGGTGAACACAGGGGGTTCATTGCTCGACTGAAGATTGCTCTGTGGAAAGCAGGGAGAAAGGCACGTGGAGACCACGGGCTGAGGAAGGGAACTAAACGGGCTCCGGGACCGTGCCGGGATGGGGACATGTGGGAAGCAGCAGCAGAGCTTCCACCGGGATCTGGGATCCCTGGCACTGCTGCAGGGCCTGAGGAACAGCACCACTCCTTACACTGGCAGCGCTGCCGTGTCCCTGCAGGTTATGAAAGGAGGCTCAGCAGACAGTCCTGAAGGGAAGGAGGAGGGGGAGGTGGAGTGCCCAGTGCCACAGAGATCCGCCGTGGAAGGAGGACCGCAGCGGGGCTGAATGGTGCCATTGTCACCAACAAGGCCACGTGCCAGGGCAGTGAAGTGGAGTGAGTTATCACAGCCCCATCAAGTGCAGAGAACAATTTAACTGATGAACCAACTGGGTAAAGTGCTACTGGAAGCATTAGCAACCCACTTAAATATAGGGTTTTTTCTTCACATGAACACTGGGTTTCAGGCAAAACAAGCAAAACAAGGCAGTGGGGAATAAAACTGTAAAGCAACAGCTACATCAGGCTAATGTACCTGGTGCTGTCGATTTTGAGTACTCACGTGACACTCATACCTCTGTATGTCTGCTGCAGCCACATCTGTTAAATAATTTTTGCTAAATTTAAAAGATAAACAGAAACAAACCCCTTTGCTCTAGGAAAAATGTCTACATTCAGCTAGCAAAAATCAGGGGAGGAGTTCTGGGACAGGTTCCAAGTGTCCCCATGTTGAACATACCTGGTACTGGCCTCTGCTAGAAGGGAGCACAGGACGCGACAAGCCTTGCCCAACTCTGGCTCATGACTGGGCACACTCAGAGTGCCTGCAAGAGCTGCCCTTCCCAAACTTCCCACCACCAGCCCTGCCACAGACACTGTGACAGGCCTTGGTGAATCACTTTCTCCTGCCCCACCGATAGCACTGATTCATGGGCACTTGGGGGCTGATTTAGCAGGAAAAATCTTACTTCCTTAAATATAAACAGTTCCTCGTGGTTAAAACTCCTTTCTAAATGAACCATTAGATTAAAAGTACAGCTGAGTGGGGGTTTTTCTTGGAAGGGGCTCCCTCCGAGCCAATGCATTTCCTTTGTTCCCCGTCCTGTTGAGCAACAGAGCAATCAGATGCTCACACTCAGCAAGAGTGATTGCACACAACCTGTCTGGCTGCTCCTGAGGCAAGCACCACAGAATACATGTCAAATGGGCGAGCAGCCTGATGGTTTGCATGCTTTTATCTGACTGGCGTCCCTTTGAAGCTCCTATGTGGAAAAAGATTGGCCTGATAAGTCTTTCTCCTTTCTTTTCAGTACTGACTCTGCCATCATTTGATGGTCAAGGTATGGGTTGCTGGAAATCCAAATTGAATCTTTTCTCCACAGTCAGGTCTGAGAAGCAAAGATAAATCATCAATTGCAACTGAAACCTGAGAGGGAGAAATGGTTTGATTCCTGCTTCTGTGCACTCACCGCACTGGGGCAGCGGCTCTTGAGATGTCTGAAAGAATAAAATTTTTTAAAAAATTAGATTTAGGAAAAAAACCCAATAAGCCCTTGTATGTGTCATTAAAGCTGCTCAGGGTAGTTTAATAAACAAGCAGGTTTGGGTCGTGGTTCTCTGAAATCAAATTCGCCCCTGACAAAAAGGGACTAGCCCAGACCACCAGACACTTCTCCTGGCAATAAAGTCCATTAAGAAAGGATGAATCACAGTCACAGGTGTCTGGGCAATAATCCCTGGGAAAGTCTTAGGGCACAGATTTCAGCAGATCTGGTCACAGGATTCCTTTGTGAGCTCATGGTGAACGCTTGCAGTGTAATTTGGTACCCTGGGAGGACAGACAAGGCACCCAGGAGATACTGGGACATGGGAAGGAGATGTGCATGCACTGCGCTCCTGTGGGACAGCAGGCAGCAAACACCACTGAACCAAGGATCTGCAACCCCACGTCCTCTGCAGGCAGCTCTGGCTGTTAACCTCAGTATTACCCCTGGCTCCTTCACTCCATGCTAAGCTGTCACCTCAGCTCTGGGCACTGAGGCTTGGCAGCATTTTTGGTTCACTGATTCCCCAGACGTTTTCCAGCCGATATGTGGGCCCTTGCAGAAAGATCATCCCTGTGCTTCCCCAAGGAACCTGGCTCTCTTTACCTGAGATGCCCTAAAGGCAAATTATGGACACACAGGGACTCCTGCAGCAGTCAGGAAAGTACGGCTCTGGAGCTATGAGACAAAGTGTTGAAAATGAAATTGTCCCCACCAGCTCTTCCCTGGCTCTACCACTGAGTTTTGAGGGGTGCTAAAGTACATAATTCTACGAAGGAGAATCCAGCCCTAATCCACTAAAGCCTCTTGCAGTGTGGTCCCTGCACGCAGCTCCCAACGCCTGCACAGATCCAGGGTGAGTTCCCACTTTCCATCCCCTCAGTTCTCGGGTGCTGCAGTGTTTAATCCCTCTGTTCCCAAAGGATACACTGAGGACCCCCCAAATTTACCCTGCTTTCATCCCAGTGGACCACCCAGCTGAAGGAAGTTTCTAGAGGAGCTGAGTTAACCATAAACTAATAAAAGCAGCCGAACTGTGCTCGAGTTAAACCAAGGGCAACGTGCCATCAAAATCCTCCCAGTTAAATTAAAATACAGGGTTGGGTTACTTTTTGTTTGCTGAAGCCAAGAAGAGGCACTTCTTCCTGAGAAATGCAACAGAGAGGGCAGAAATGGGGAAGGGGGACAGCTGCTAGAATAGCAGCTTGAAATCCAAACACATCATCTGGGAGTTCACCTGAACAACCACCCAACCTAAGGAAGCAGGGAAATGCCTGTCATCAGGGATGAGAACCAGGCACAGCATCACATGCTGAGGCTCTCTGAGAAGGAACATTTCAATGGAGCACTTCACTGGAAAGAAGCGCTCCTGCAAATTGCATCCAGGTAAGTAAGCACAGCCCAGCAAACAAGCAGCTGGGGCGACCTGTCTGTGATTTTTAAGTGCAAAATACTTGGAACTAAAACCCCGCAGTGTGGATAGCTTTACACAGAATACAACTACTGCCAATGTTGTTATATACACTTCAGACGTATAAATGACAAAGCCCTACTGTTTAAAAAAAACATGCCTGAATGGAGCTAGATCAAATATCAGGACTGGTGATTTGCTTTCCCTTGGCCTCCGGCCGAGAGCTAAGGAAGAAAAACAAATTAACATCTTTGAAAGAGTATCAAAATATTTGCCAGTGAAGACCAAAACACCAATTTTCACATGCTCCTTTCCCTGACAATACTGGGGCAGAGCTGTATGCTCTGAAGGGTGTGACTGCTGTTTGCTTTAAAATATCCCCACTAGGAAATACCTGATCTAATCTCCTGCATCTGGGTGACAGGGCAGGAAAGACCTCTGAGTCTGGGTCTGAAGCGCTCTCTTTCAGCCTTCCTCACAGAATCCACTTCCAGTCAGCCAGGCTATAAACAGCTCATTTGGTCCAGACATTCGGTGGATCTGGTCATTCCGAGCTGCCACACCAGGACCCAAGATGTGGATTCCCAAGCAGTTTACCCTGGTGCAAGCCTGGGCTGCCACAAAAACGAGTGGTTTCTGCTTCCCCCAGCCCATTCCCAGCCCTTCCTTGCCCTCCTGGCCCTGTGGCTGGGGGCTGAAGGCAGAGATATTTGGGTTATCAGGGTGGTTTGCCTGGAGGCTCAGCAGGGTGACCGGCTGACCACTGCTCCTCAGTGGGATCCAGCCCCATGAGCCAGCTGTCCCAAAAGGCCCCATTCCCAGCTTTTGGGGACTGGGAGCGTGGCTCAGGCTACATCTGAGACCTTGGGAACAACCTCTGTCTGAAAGGGACTGGGTGAACAGGGGCTGGAATCAGTGAGCCCCATAGTGCAGCTGCAAACCAGTAACATCCTGCTTTTAGCTACTCACTAGCTTGTGTGCCAGTAATTACCTCTGAACATTGTCAACTCTGTCTTTATTTCCTTCCCTGATCCCACCTGCAGTCAAACAGCTCAGTTTAAAGATCCATGTCCATCTGATTAGGAATCACACTTAGGTTGGAAATAGCCATGTTTTCCAGACTACAGGCGGAATTCCTTTAAAGAAGCAGAGCTTCAGCTGCTGAAGATGCTCTGCCTGGAAAAACCATGGCCGAGGAGGGCTGGAAGAACAGGCTAGAGTGCCACAAGTGCTCTGCAGAGAGTGAACAGGATGCAGAGGAAGCCAGAAGCAGAAAGTGATTTCAGAAAAGAGAATCCATGGGGGACAGGTCAATCCGAGAGCCTTGGATGCATTCCTTGCACAGGAAGACTCCAATCTCTAATCTACTGGCCTTGGGAAGAATGCCTTGAAGGAAAATTCACCCCATACTCTCTCTTTCTTTTCCTGAGCAGTTGATATTGGGGGAACAAGGTATTGGGCTGGATGGTGCTTCCATGGACTGACCCAGTGTGGTCTTTTTCCATTTCGAGGTTATATCTTCTAAGCCACAAAATGGTTTTGTGAAAAAGTTTTACACAACTTAAAACCAAGTATCAGCTCTCTGGAGTTTAGCCATTCTACAGAACATAATGGAACACTATAACCAGTTACGAAATTCCCTGAGATAGTAAAAAAATAATATCAACTGGAAAGATTGTCTAATTTTAGACTGGTTTCTCTGTACATCCTGATCTAATTCCCACAAAACCCCTTGGTTTCATCTCCTGCATATTCTGCAAAATTTTTTATGTAGGATTTTTTTTTTTTTTTAAGGTTTGAGATCCCAAATTCCTGCAGGCTACCTAGAGAGGCCTAAAAATAGTAGTAAATTTGAAAATTAGACAAAAGGGGATTTAACACGCCAAGGACACAGCCTGGGGCCAGTGCTGAAGCCAGCACAGCTTCCAAGTGAGTCAGGCAGGAAGTTTGTTCCTTTCCCCCCACTCAGCTTCACAAGGAATATGGAATAAGGAGGTGGCAAGACAGGCTTGGAAAGGGCGCAAAATCACATCTCAAGGTTTTCACCCTTTAATTCACAGAATCACAGAAGGATTAGGTTGGGTTGGGTTGAGTGTGACCTTAAATCCCATCCAGTGCCACCCCTGCCACAGGCAGGGACACTTTCCACTATCCCAGGTTGCTCCCAGCCCCATCCAGCCTGGCCTTGGGCACTTCCAGGGATCCAGGGGCAGCCACAGCTTCTCTGGCAAATTCCCTTCTTGAAATGTCAATTAGGGCTCATAACAGCAGGGGAGCATGGGGTACATTTGTCCCTGAACATCTACCAGGAGAAGGAGGAGGGAGTCTCCTGCAGGCAGATGTTTAGCTGCCACAGGACACAACAGGGCCGCTAAACAAAATCTGGATCCCACAAAACAGGCTGCAGGATCCTGGGGATCTCACAACCCACAGTCAGAACAAGCTGTATCCAACCAGTGCTTTCTCCCTTCCAGGAAAAATGGGTGCAAATGTCAGCCAATTAAGCCCTTTCCACCTACACCACATCAGCTCCAAAAGTCAAACACGATCCCAGCAGAGCTCTCTGGGAAGCCTCGCTCGGCAGAGCTGAACCCTTAATGGCACAATGTTGGGAAAAGCAGAACTGCTGCGTGGGTGCCTCAGAGCCACCCTGTGAGCACTAATCACTTGTGCATATTGAATATAATTGTCTCTCCATAGGAAAAAGCTCCCCTCAATTAGTGACAGGAGAGTGACTCCCACCGTTCAATTTAAGGTTTAAATTTGGATGGGGAGAAATTTTCTTCCCTGTTTTTGGTGTGTTGGTGTTTTTCCCTTTAATGTAAACCACGTACCTGCAAAGAACCCATGGATAAGGCACTAGAACAAAACGTGTCCAGCCATGATTGTGGCACCTTCTTGCTGGGATGCATTTTTTCAGGAGCACTGGTCAGCACAGCCCAGAAGGTACAGCTAGTGACAACCTGCAGGAAATTTAACTTACGGAAACCATGATGGTGTCCATGCATGCAGCTGAGCACGCACGGAACGATGGCTGGATTCAGGAACCAAACACCAGGGCACAAGGCCATCGCTGTGCTCTCAGACTCACCCTTCTGGCAGTGACCTCTTTGGGAACTAAACTAGTCAAAAGTCACCTACCAGTGACCATCAGGCCCTTCCAGCACTTCTAGCACCGGGACAGCTGAGACTAAAGAAGCAGGCAGATATCCTAGCTACAGCTTTCCAAAAAGTTTTAAAAGAACCCAATGCACTGGCAAACATAACCCCAAATTCTCGTGAGGACTGGCAACAGGGATCTGGGCAGAAACCTCACTCCTGGCTAGAAGGATCCATTAGGTGACTCTGCACTGTAATACCACACAGCAGTAACACCTCACTGGCCCAGAGGCCAAGAGGGAAAACTGTGTCCAACACCACATTACACTTGGCCCCAGGTCACCTTTGTGTGGTGCCCTCACAGCCCTAAGATGTAACAATTACTTTGTGGGATTGGGATGGGAGGAGGCACTTTAAAACGCTGGTCAAAACACAAACTTATAGCAGGAAGTGTTTTCCAGCACGAGGACACACGTGGCAGGCTCTGGGACAACGGGGTCATCAAGAGGATGAAGATAAAAGTGCTGAAAGATCGGGAGGGCAGAGGGAAACAAAACTGCCCAAAAGGTGCCACAGGCCAGCACGGTGACGAGGAGCACAGTACGAGCAGACACAGCCTCAGCTCCCACCACACTCCACACCAGCACTGACCAGGAAAGAGGAGCAAAGTGTGAGACACTGCTGGACTGGGGACCTGGTGCAGACACATTGGTCACTTCCCTCCTGTCACCCCATCCAAAGCCACCTCATCAGGCTCACCAAGGAACTCCTTTCACTTTGTGTGCAAATTTGGCCTTCATTTCTGCCTTTTTAAACACATAATGACAGTCATTTCCCTAAGCTTGCTCAGGCTAGGCTTGGGCTGACATGACTTCATTTCTGACAACTATCTTATACTTACAGGATGCTGCTGGGATTAAAGACTTGGGAGGAGGAATTTTGACCTTTGCAAAGCTTTAATTTCGTTGAATTTATCCATGGTAATAATCACTGCTAAGACTCCTTACAGCCATCATCTCCAGTCTCAGGAGATACATCTAGTGAAACCAGCCCTACGAAATTATTTCCCTGGGTATGGCTGAGGCCTCACAAAATACTACTTAAATTCCAGACTTTCACTACATGCCTCAGAGGAATCTTCTGAATGCCAGCATAGGCACCAAGAAGAAAAACAAATGCTTGGCTGTTCATCACCGACTCTATTCTCTTTTTCCTTAAATACACTTGAAAGCAGGCTGCAGGCAGCAGTTACACCCAACAATCTTCAGGAAAGCTGTTAGGTTCAAGGCTGCCAAAACCCATCTATTTTTCTTTTTTTTTGCTTGTTGTTCTCTAGGTTTTTATCCTGCACTGGCGCACCAAAGGCTTTTCACCTCCGAGAGCAAAGAGCTGATTTTGAAGAACAAAGCTGCTGTTGTGGGACGCTGCAGCATCTGTTTCAGCATGTCAGTTTTATATTTAGCAGCAGCCCATCTCCACAGATCGAGCACAGCCAGGAAGTTCCTGAGCAGCCCCATCCCAGCAGCTCCCACGAGTCAGTGCCAGCGGATGGGGGGGCACAGGCTCCTGGAGCCCTCCACGAGCCCTGCACAGCCTGCCTGGTATTTACTGCCCAGCCTCGGATCTCGGACACTGCTGTCCTGCCAGCAGCTCAGGGAGCAGCGGGACGTGCACTGGCCGGCCTCTGGCCTCGACCAGTGTGCAGCTCTCTCCCCTTTGTCTGGGTCAGGCACACGCTGCACAGCATGCAGGGCGAGCCAGGCAATGGCATCAGGGGAGCAGCCCTGCCCTATCCCTGCTCTGTGTCCCCAGGCCATGTTTCTGAGCCATTTCTAGAGAACGGTGCACATAAAACACACCACTGCCGGCTCTTCCACCAGGCAGCTGGACCTCTGCTCGCAGAACATCCAAATGAACTCAAACAGAGCACAATCTGCCCACAATGTGTGTGCCAGGCATGGCTGGGAGAGGAGGGCAGCGCTTGCAGCTCCTCTGTGCCCCTCTCTACAAGTCATCGGCCACTGAACTGCCACTGATCGGCCACTGCCTGCAGCCTGAGGCAGGAACTCCATCAGGCAGGACAGGGAAAAGCAGGGCAACATGTAGGAAAGTGCCAAGATCACAGGCCTGGTGTTGGGAGAGCAGCAGGGGCACCTGACAGCAAAGCTCCTCCTGACTCCGTGCTGTCCCTGGCTCACAGAAGCGGCATCTTCTCCATACATCTCCATGCCCCACCATTTCTCAGTTTACAGCAGGCCTGGCAGTGCCAGTGCTGTTTCGGGGGATGTTTTACACAGACATGAAGACATGAACATCAGCTAATTAGAAGAACGGAATTTCAGCCAGTGAGTGTTTAGCACGGAGGGGAAACACTGACAGGTTTTTTCTTTGCCTCCAGCCACGAGTGCAGGCAGGGGAGGGTGACAAGGCAGGGAGGGCAGAAGGGGGGACACAACTCTGCAGTGGAGTGATCAGTTTTGGCAGCTACCCTGGAAAAAAAGGAACCGTCAGCACTGCAAAACACACAGGGAAATCTTCTGCTGGCAAATGCAGATTTCCCTTTCCCAGAGGCAGTGAAGAGTGAAACAGGCCCAAGGAGAGCTGCAGATAAAGAAGGGACAGTGATGGACTCGAGCCAGCTCTGGAGACTGGCTAGTTCAGCTCTCTCCTGGAAACAGCTCTCTGCTTGGGAAGGGCGTGTTGAAGGAAAACACAGCCAGGGAGAACCCAGAAAACCTTCATCTACAGACCCAGCCCAGCAACTGCCAAACCACAGAAGAAAACTGCCTTACCTGGGTGGTTTTCGCCCTCCTGCCTTGCATGCTGCTGCTATGGCTCATCTGGGGGTTGGTGGCCCCTTCGGAAAGGCAGTGGGACTTCCTGCAGGGCAGCGTGTTGTAGTTACTGTAGGAGGAAGGCGCGTCCTCGGCGGTAACCGATGCCATCTTATGGCTCCCGAGCTCCGGGATGTCGGACACCAGGTTCCGGCAGTACCCTCCAAAGGCGTTTCGGGGGCCCCCGTTGATGGCGGCGCCAGGGGTTTTGGGGGAATACAAGTCACTCATGGAGTTGGCCCGCTGGCAGGCAACCAGGGGCTGGGGGCTGCCGCCGGCCTCCGGGTCCTGCGCGGCCTCGGCGTCCTTCTCCTCAGCCAGGCCCAGGATCTCCTCGTTGCTGGTCAAGTGCTCCTGGCTGAGGTCGGACAGCGAGAACTCCAGGCTGTCCTCGCGCCAGATGTCGGCCGACTTGGAGCGCTTCTTCTTGAAGCTGGCCGTGTCCATGAAGGCGCTGCCGTTGGCCGCGTAGCGCAGCGCCCGCCCGTCGCCCTCGGCCAGGAAGGGCGGCTCGTCCCCGTAGAGCCGGCTCTCCTCCGAGTCGGGCATGCTGTGCACGGAGGCGGCCGTCAGCACCGTGCTGCTGTCCACGCTGGGCGTCACCGACGAGTCCGTGTGGTAGGACACGGGGCGCAGGCCCATGTCCACGCGCTCCACCCACATGGGGCTCCCGAAGTCCTCCAGGTTGGCCTCGGGGGCGAAGGGCTCCAGGCCGTTCTCGGCCAGCGACTGCGGGATGCTGGGGGTGCTGCTGGAGCGCGTGCTCACCTCGGAGTTGCGGTGGACGATCTTGCCCGAGGACGCATGGCGCGTGCGGCGCGAGGCCTTGCTGGACAGGCGCAGCGAGCGCGACGTGTGCTTGCGGCCCAGCCCGGGCTGCTTGTCCCCGTAGAAGGCGTGCTCCACGCTCTGGCTCTCCGCGTTCCCCATGGCGTCACGGTCTGCAAGGGACACACCGTTAGGGGAGGGAGGCGCGCGGACACCCCAGCACACCAAAACCCGCTTTCGTTATTTAATTAATTACTGAACCTGTCCCAAAACCTACACCGCAGATTCTCACAGTAACTGCAGCAATAATCCCACAGAGTTAATTATGGGAGCCAGTGGCTGTACCAGCGAACTTAGAAATACAGTTAAATCAGAATGGAGAGAACAGCCAGACAGCTCTGCTGGTGCAAACGAAGAGCGCAGAAGAGGGAAGGACTGAACCTTGGAGCTCGGTGCGAACTGGAACCAGTTTAGCACCCCAGTGCCATGTCAGCTCTGCACACATTCACCCGACTCTCAGCAGCAGCGTCGCGTCATTCCAGCCAACAAACTCAAAAAATCAATGGCTATTGTTTATCTGCAGGTAACAAGATGCTGAAAAGTAGAGGGATGCACACCTTTAGCTGAGATTTCACCTTTTTTTTTGGCTAGGAACTGCAAAGTGAAGCACCAAATAGCAAAGTACAAATCCACCCGCTTGGCAGCGACCTAATGACAGGTTTGATTTCTGGAACAAAAAAACCGTGCAACATTAAGCAGGTACAGAGAGCCCCACACAAGAAAGCCATATTATGAAAAATAAATTAGCATGAGTGACTCAGACTATACAAAAATAACCTCTCCTTCCCACTCCCTCTGAAGCAGATAAGTAGATCTGAGCTCTTTGATCTGAGCTGGAATGCAGGGACGGGGTTTGTGTCCCCGGCCCCAGCCCCAGCCTTCTGCATTATTCAGCTGTGCACGTCCCGCCGTGGAACAGGTTTCCCATCCAGGAGGTGGGAGTGATGATCTGATTCAACCTTGGAAAACACTTCGAGGTCTGTGATCTCACTCAACAAATGTCAGAAATATTTTATCAGTAGTATTGGGTCCTTCCTTCTGGCCTGACGGCAAGAAGAAGAATAAGAAAAGTAAATGTCAAAGTTCAAAATTAAACAGGAGATCCTGAATTACAAATAAGACAATTATATAGAGAAAAATAGTCCATCAATCCTGAAAAGAAATTCCAAGACAAAACTTCTTTCTTTTGAGGTATTTCCATTAGTTTTGGTTGAAAATAGAAGAGCTGCCCTGACACTAAAATAACCTGCAGTTTTTGATTTCTTGGGGCAATTTCCTCTCCTTTGCCAGGATGCTGATGGGTACTGAGCCAGCTGCTGGCAGAATGAATGCGACCACGTATTGTCCCTCACTATCTATTTACACACCATTGCTGCTGCACAGAGCTGAATCAGCCCTACACATGGACAGTGAGGAACTGATGGCACTAAACATCGGGACAAACTTCTGATCACAGACAGAGGACTTGCTTCTGCTCATCTACACAGCAAAGCTGCTTGTGGCTGAGGCTAGAAGTCTGTTCAGTGCTGAAGCAACAGACAACACCATAAATATCTAGGCATTTCTGTACTGAACATAAATACAATTGCACGTGAAGTAAACTACAGCAGGAAATGCCCTACGTCTACTGAAATGAATGGCAGAACTCCCTTTGGCTGCCATGACTTGTTTAGAAAAATAAATGCACTGAAGAAAGGGCAGGTTTAAATCTTAAAAAAAAAAAGAAAAAGACAGCTTTATCAATCCCTAGACAAGGGCTTATTATCTCCTAAGAGCTACAGCTCTTTGATACAGCCTGAAAAACAATCAGCCAGCTTTTGCCTATAGAACATTTTAAAGCACAAAATCTGCATGTTTTCTTCTGTAGACATCTAAAACCAGACCTCAATGCTTCCATCCTGCAGAAGAAACCCTCTCAGGGCAACGCTTTCGCTGCTTTGGTTCTGAGCTTCTTGCTGACCCCACTTCCATCCGGCAGGATTTCCACCGGCTGCACAGCCCGGCAGAGCCTGCACCATTTATCCCCAGTCCCCAGCCATCTATCCCATCTCCAGCCATCCCTTCTCAGCCTAAGGAGAATGAGCAGTTTTAAAAGTCCTCTTGAAACCTGGAACGATTCTTTACCTTCTGACCACACCAGGCAAGACTTCCCCCAGCCAGAAAAGCAACAGGACCACAAATGGCTTGGTGAGGGAAGGAGCAGCAGCTCAGTCTGCCTCCCGTGAGGAAATAACACTCTCCTGGAAGGAGGGAAGTCTCCTCTCCACAGAAGGAACGTTTAGGGAGTGACTTCACACAATGAAGTATCTGCTAGAGACTGGCAAGAAGTGTCAGACTTCAAAGTCAAGAGCTGACCCTTTTTAATTCCGTGGACTGGGGCTTTGGGTGAGGACGTTTGCAAATCCACAAACGGCTATCGGTGAGCCCATTCCTCACTCCTGCACAGGCCATGCCTAACCCCACTGGATTCCCGGCTGCAGGGCTGCAGGAATGCTGCCCGGTGGGTGCAAGAGGGCTGCAGGCAGTGCAGCTGATCCAACTTTTGCAGTTTCGCAACACAGTGCCATCCCCAACGTTAGTCACCATCCCCTGGCAGAGCCCATCTCCCCTGGGAGATGCAGGACACAGGGTGGGACAGTCAACCCCAGCAGGTCAAGCTGAGGGGGTCCTCTGAAAGGGACCCCCATCCTACCTTCTCACCCCCATTTCTGCCTCCCCTCTGCATTGCTGGCTGAGCATTTCCACCAGTTACCCTGAACCAATTCAAGTGGTCATGCAGCAGAGTCCACTAAAACAGCAGAAAAGAAATCCCAGGGGAAAAGAAAAAACAACAAAAAGAAGATCTTATTAGTTAGTTTGTGCTGAGCTGGCGAGCTGGCCTGGCACGTGCCAGAGGCAGCACAAGGGTGCCTGTCTGGGGACACAGCGGGGACAGGACGGGACAATGTGTCTGGAGGGTGACGCAGTAGCCAGGAGGGACAGCGAGTGGCACCTCCTCAGTTTTTGGCAGCAGGGAGCTGTGAGGTGAGCTCAGGCAGACGTGGAAAGGCAGCCCTGAGAGGGGAATTGGCACTGCATCCTCAGCAAGCGAGTGGGAGCTGGGCAGGGGAGGGGAGCCCCAGCCTCCCCCTCCCACGGGCCACAGCAGACACCCTGGGGCAACAGCGTCTCAAACTGCTCAGCTTCGAGTGCCAGATGCTGCCTGTCTGTGGCTTAACTGCATTTAGCACACTCAATGAAAAAAATCTGTATCAAATTAAGAAAATGAGTAATGTTAATGGGAGCTGCACGCAAATGCTGGTAGGACAAAGGCTCCCCTTGTTAGCTCGGCCGCCAAATGCAAAGGCCACCATTAAAGACCCATCAAGGTACCACCAGGATGTGACACAGATCAAGTGTGACGCATCTCCATACTTCAGACAGGTCTGTCGTGGTGTGGGGAATCTGCTGTGAATTACCACGAACCTCGCAGAGATCAGCGCAGGGCCACGCGCTGCGAGCACAACCGGCTGGACGTTTTTCAGCAGAAAATGTTGATTCATCAAAACCCAAACTTTTTGTGGGAATAGAGGGCCTCTGACAAAATGTCTCTCTCTGGGAGGGAGGGAGAGATTTGAAAAGAAAAGCGGGGAGACAAGCACGTCTCCTGGAAGAGGCACCAGCGCCGTGACTCAGGCGCTCGCCGAAGACGCGGAAGATCCAGATTTGTATCTGCAGCCCAAGCCAGGCAAATGAGGGGTGGCAACTTCTGCCTCCACATCCTCAAAGAGGTGGCCTGATCATCCACGCTGGGAAAGGGCTCTCTCTCCCAGAAAACCTGCTCCTTCCTGGTTCAGTGCAGGGAAAATGTCAGAATTGCGGTGACTTCAAGAAAGTCACCTTTAAACCAGCTTGCACATCAAGGGACAGGACAGGGGACTGAGATGTGTTTTTTTGAAAGCTCAAACTTAAGACTGACATCAAGATTAGGCTGCCAGCAGGGAGAACATGAATTTTGGAGGAAAGCTTTGGAAAAACAGTGTTCCCTACACTGGGTAGCCTGGAAAAGCAGACTGACCTCCAGCTGAACTGCTGAGGCTTTGCTGGATGACTCTTATGTGAAATGATTACACATAAATTATATCACATTTTAGATGACCACTGATGATGGCCCACTCAAAGAACATAATTTCCTTTAAAAACAGTCATTTTCCTTCCTCTTCCCCTACTCTCTGATATTAAATTACTTCTTAAAATAATTACAAACCCAGAATACTCATTTCAATTAAACCTGTGTTACTAACTCTTAAACTTGCAAAACATTGGGCCACTAGATTCCAGAAGCATATCTGAAAAATATTAAATTTCCAACCAAATTTGAAGCACCTCACAAGACAACAGATTGCAAATTTAAAATTAGATTCTAGTGGGAGGCCCTGGTGACAAATCTGTATTTTTCTCCTGGAGCGCAGCTCGAAGGCTGTGAGAACCAGAACAATGATCAAATCCACAGCGGGCAGTGAGCCTACAGAAATAAACTTCTGCTAAAATCTGCCAGCCAACAACAAAGATTTTTACTGAACTCACCAGAACCACATAGAAAAATGTACAAGACTAATAACCAAGTGTGAACACACACATTTTATTGTAATTAAAATGTGCTTTTTCAAAAGGGCAAGAGAGAGGTTGAAATTCCACAGAAAGCCTTTGAGTTTCTGAGAAACTCCAGCGGCGTATTTCATTGTTTTCACATCAGAACCTCTTAACCAGCCACTTCTTTTTTGTGAGCCACTCTCACATGTGTTAAAGCACGGGATGGACTCCAGAAAGGCCCTGCAGGCAATTCGAGTAAGAGGAGGAGGGAGGGAGGAAGGGATGTCACCAGGAGCCGCTTGACAGCCATTGAAAAGCCCCTGTGCTGCCAAGCCGGGGTACCCAGAACATGCAGCTCATGCCCTGCCCCTCCCCGAGCATCCCAGAGCACAGCAAAGCCCTACAGAAACACACAGGGACGCACAAGTACCTTCCGAGGCAGTCCCGGTATCCAGCGCAACCTTCCCCCAGAGAGCTGTGGCATTTAGAGGTACAGAATTGCAAATGACCCCAAAATGAGCAGTTACTGGGACTGCAGAAGCTGTCAGCACCTGCCACTCAGCGACTCCATTACTCCCGCGTCAGAGTCTATGACTACATGCCAAAAACCTGGGGAGAAAGGGGAGAAAAACAAATGAGACAAAGGGTTAGCAGGGAGGGCTGTTACAGGAGCATCTTCTGCTGGGGCCTGTCATCAGCACTTACCTAAGGAGCACTAGGCAGTACAGCATGGAATGCTGTGCTCAAATTCGGGTGATGAAATCTGATGGTGGCAGAATAAATGAAAAACCCAGTCAAGCACCGCCAGCCCCAACCACAGGACGTGGAGAGTTCCTCTTCCCACAGCTCCGCGCAATCAAAATCCCCCCAGACCTTCACATTCCCTCGCTGAGGCTGGTCTGTCTCAGCTCAGGGCCAAAACCACACCTGCATCTGAAGACGACCACCAAGAGAGGCACCTTCCAACAAAGCAGGGCTGAACTTCTGGCAGCAAGGGGAACCCAACCGCCCAGGAGACGCTGGAAGGCCTCAGAGGAGATTTCTCTGCAGACTGTCTCATTTATGGAAAGGGCGGTTTTCCAGGCAGGGATTTCATTACCATTTTCCAAAGGCGAATCAGACACTAGGGCAAAGCATTTACATCTGGTTTGTGAGCGAGGAAAGGATTCTCAAGTTAATTGTGCTCACGAAGGCGCAGACACATGAGACCAGTCTGAGCTTACCTAGACCTGAGACAAGTCCTTAGGACAGTCCTCAAGTCAGACACCGAGCTCATGGGGGTACCAAGTCCCAGCCCTTTCCAGGCCTGGTATCACTGGTGAGCTCCCTTGCAAGGAGCCCAGCTCAAGTCCAGGCCTTCCTAAATGCACTTCCCAACCCAGCTCTCACCCAACTCCCCCTTCTCCAAGCCAAGCACCGGCACTGAAGCATCACTTCAACACTGCACACAGACTTGGGAGAGTTATAAACTTCCCCACAAGTCCCAAGGAACAAAAACCTGGGCAGGGATTACTGATGCCCTCCATGTTCTTAGAGCTGCTTGGTGGGGAAAGTGTGATCCTCACTCTTGACTGGATTCTCAAAAGAGAAGAGAGTCATTGGCTCCTTTTAAAATTAAACATATTTTTGTTTTCTTTCTCTTCCTTCGTGTTGCCTTCTTTGCTCCCCACCTCCCCCTCTTCCCCCAAGCTGTTGGTTGAGATCTGAAAAGCAGTTCATGAATTGCTCAGGAGCTGGCAGAAATTAATAAAATGAAGCTCATTTATATTGAAATGGACTCATTATCATGCTAGCTGCCAATAATTTCCAAGAGGGGAATCTTGCTGACAAAAAAGGTCCTAGAGGCAAGAGGCTCCCCACCTGCACCCACCGCACGGGGAGCAACCCAGCCACGTGCATTCCACACACACCTCCCAGGGAAAGGAACTGGGAACATCTCTGTTCAGATCTGCCTGCTACTGCCCCAAAAAAACCTGACCAAAAGAAGAGCAAAAGAGACACAGCCGAGCATTTTATCAGATCTTCCACCCTGACATGGCTTTTGAGGAGTTTGTAACTCAGTAAAATCTGCTCCAGGGTGACACAAACTCTGGTCACTCCACTGAGAAACCAGCTCCAAAGCAGCCCGTTCCACACGCTGCCTGTGCTCCTCCAGCAAAAACCCTTCTCTCTTGGCAGTCCTTTGTTGAAAAGGGGATCCTGCACTATCCAAATCCTCACGCTGCTCCAGTACATCTGAAGGGCTGGCAACATCCTTTGCCACGAACAGATGAGTACTGGGCACACACAGCTCCTCCAGAAGACAAGGATTTATCATCACCCATCGACTCTTTCCTGAAAAGTTTTGTTCCCTTTAACTTTTACAACTCAGACAGTCTTTCCTAAATTAAACCAATTCTTACTTTTCAAGAAGAATGTCAGTTTTTCACACTTTGTCTGACATTAATATGCACTGGAACAGTCCTCAGTGTCCAGGTTCATTCCAACAGCCCAGGCTCTGCCACAATCAAAATTTTGGAGTTCTGAAGCAGCCTCCAGTGAAGCCTTCCTTCCAGCAAGGCCTTGGAAGGCCCAGTGGGGCAAAAAGTGATGCCCATGCTCCTCATTCAGGAGGAAGCAAACACAAGCACAGCTCCATCGCTTCCTTTCCAGCACGAAGCCCTTTCTGGACATGTTTGCTCCCATGGATGCTCCCGTGGAGACTGGCCGAGGGGGAAGCTGACCAGTGACCCACCAGTCTGTTCTCAGGGGAGAGGGACAGTTGTAAACATTGACACATGGAATGACCGATCTAATTTAAAAAAAAAAACAAAAAACAAATAAAGATTTTCAAACTTCTGCACATCCCCTGTCAGCACCAACGGCTCCCAAAACAGACACGTCCCCGGTGTGTGCAAGCCAGCGCCTGCACACGTCAGCGCAGCTCCCCGCGTCCTTTGAAGGTCTGCAAGCAGCACAGCTGTATTTACTGCACAGCCACAAAACTGCGCCTCCAAAAACCAGGCCAAGGAGTTCCCACAGGGCTCGCCGTGCCGCCAGTCCGAGCCAGGGGAGCGCAGGAAACCTCCACGGACGGATTAAACACAGAGCAAGGAAGCAGAACAGATTAAAGGAGCACCTTGTCATTCTTCACATCTGCTACCTGCGATTCCAGGTACAGCAAAGGGCTCTGACTTTCGCATGCTGGAGCAGTTTGCAATGTCAAGACTCTGGACAAAAACCCAGCACACCTCTTTTCTTTTTGCTTGCGGACACTTGACAAGAACATTAATGGATGAAAAATATGGAAGCTGTAGCTTTCTAAAAGCCTCCTTTTCAAAGCACAACCCTTCCTTTCTGGCATGAAAAAATCAGTATGCAAATATATCCCCTTGTCCAGTGAACAGGAAAAGTTGGCAAGAAGGACGACAGCTCTCTTTCAATTCTATTTTTACTTTTTCATTTTATGAGGCATTATTTTTGTCAGATTTCAAAAGCAATCAGTTCGTTGTTAAGTAAATCTTCATCCAGTTTGGAGAAGCCCTCGGTAACTCTACCATCAAGCGTCAGAATGTACATACAGAGACAGGAAGCAGTAGCCATTCCATACAGAAACTATTCAATATTCATCGGCTGGGCTGTATTCCCCACCCACAATCCCAGTTCCACGCCATTGTAACTCCACAGTTCGATCCCATCTCCTGAAATGGAGAATCCAGCCCTTTATTTGTGACTGGAGGCCACATTTTGCTAGTTAATAGTTAGTTAGCTAAGATGAATTGCCTCTGAAATCAGTCCAGCCAATCCCCTGCCCTGAGACCAAGGTAAATGTTCTCCTGTGCTCCGGGGTTCTGGTGGCCTGATAGCTCTGGCTCTCTCCACCCCATCCCCCTGGCTGCCCTCTGCAAAATAAAACCCACAGGAGAGGGAGCAGAGAATATCCTGAGCTGGAAGGGACCCACAGGGATCAGAGCCCAGCTCCTGGCCCTGCATAGACACCCCACCAAGCCTCCAGACCCTTCACCATCCTCGTGTCCCTCCTTTGGCTGCTCTTCAACAGCTTTAGATCCTTCTTAAACTGTGGTGCCCAAAACTGCCCCCATATGCCTCAAGGTGAGGCTGCACCAGTGATGGATCCATGGATGGATGGATGGATGGATGGAGAAGAGACTGCTCTATGCCCAGATCTTTGTTCAGAAATGCAATTCAGAAATGCTCCAAGCTTCCCCACTCTCAGTGTAGACACTGAGCCCCGAGACCAACTTTAGAGGATTGCAGAAGCTGGCTGACTTTTAAAGCAGCGAAAATAAATGACAAACGTGCTCCTCTCTGCGTTTTCTTTCTATGACATTTAAAATGTCATAGAAGCCTTTTGTTTGTGAGAAAAATTAATTTCAAACCGAGCACGGCTTGTGAGAAAAATTAATTTCAAACCAACCACGGCTCATACTACCTGTTGAGGAGAATGGCTGCTCCTGAGAATGGATTCTGATGACAGTGACCATCCAGAAAGGTCGGGGGTCCATCCATACATCCCCAAGGACGGGCTGGCAGAGCTGGAATTGCAAAACCTCTTCGCAAGCGTCTCGCTAACATGCAACCTCCGTGTCTGTCACGGCTGGGAGAACAATGCTGGTGATCCTCCAGATGAAGAGGAGGGCAAAGAAAAATAAACCCACATTCCCTTTGAGAAGAACTCCTAAAGGGGAAGGTGTGGGAAGCCCTGCTCCTCCAGCTGCAGCACCACTCCTATGACAATTTCCAAGGGAGGGAAGAAAAGGCAAAGAGAGAGAGAGGGAGGGAGGAAGGTTTGTCAAGAGACCTTAAACCTCCACAGAGCCAACAGTCAGCCATCCCCAAATCCCAGCTAAAGGAAACAAAACCAGGAGCACAGCACTGAGAAAGCACCGTGGGGCCTTAGCAATAAATTAATGGAAGAGCAAAGCAGGTAGCCCAAGGGAAAGCCCCCTCTCCAGGGTTTCTATATTTATAGAGGGGATGTGAATAATTGACACGGTTGTGGGTTTGTTTGTTTTTCAATCATTTTTACAACTATCTGAGCATGTTTTAACTCTTTCTCCTTCCCTTCCCTTTTATTTTTAATGGTGGGAAAATCCCCCTTTCTACCCTGGGGGGAATCTGCAAGGTTTTACACGTTTCCAGCACAGGGCACAGCAGGGAAAGGATTCTAATTTCAGATCATCAGACATAAGCAAATCTATGGGAAGCCACGAGGGCAACTCCCTGGAGCCTGTGGGGCAGACTAAGCCCAGGCAGGAGGGAACTGCAGGGAAGGAGAAGCCCACTTGGCCTCCGTGGAGGCTGCGAGAACTGCGTGTACATTTATATGATGCTTAAAAAAATAAAAGAATTCCCAAAATGCAGCTGAAATAAAAAATAAGGTGTGGCTTGTTTATTTACCTTTAGGTTCTATGTTATTGTTATTACACTTTGCTTAAAAAGGGCTTTCTGCTTGTGCCAAATGAGCAGAGAACTGCTGATACACAGCAAAGGTGGGACGTGCCAAATGCACTAAAAAGACTGAGAAGTAACAAGAAAATGTTCAGGCCAGGAGACAGAGGTCCAAATGATCTATGGGAGCTCTCACTGTACAGCCAAGGAATGGGACCTTGCCTGCACAAAAGAACCACCCAGCACCACAGGCTCCAGCAATAAAAGTTGAAACCCTTGGCTTGAGTGACCGAGGAGACAGGATGTGAAGGATTAAAATGTTGTGGAAAAAAATTAAGGGCAATAATTGTGGTAGGGGGAATTGGAGAGGAAGTGCTTAGTGTGTCTCCTCATTTAAGCACTGAGGTAAGTAATCTGTTTTTCAAGCAATGCCAAAGACCTCACACAGATCATTAAGATGGTGCCTGAGATATGAAGTATCTAATTTTAGATACTCCGGCTTAAGTACTAGGGAGGGATTCCAGAGGTCTACGGAAAAACCGGTGTGAAATACAACTCAGGCAAAGGCACAATCAGCAGAGCTTTCCCATTCTGGTCCCTCTCTCTCTGAGGGAGCATGGGGACTCTCACTGAGCACCAAAGCTGTGTAAGGTTCCTCAATTACCGCTTTAGAGTCAGGAGAAAGGACAGCAAAATAACTTCCGTGCTGAGGCCACAAGGGAAGCATAATAAGGAAAAGGACTGAAGCAAAGGATGTCCTTTGCAGATGACAGCCTGCCTCGCACAAGTTTTGGCACCAGGATCTCTCTGTGAGCTTGTGCCTTTCAGTCAGCACTGCTCAGGACTAGGCCCTCACTGAAACTGCACTGGGGTGGGATGCAGAGGCCGGCAGCTGCAGCACTGCAGGGCAGGGCTGGATTCCTGCCTGCCAGGCTCCCCAAAGCTCCCTTCTCTCTGTGAACACAGCGCTGTCATCAGCTGTAGAAACACCCAGCACAGCCACATCCCCGACGGGAAAGGGCACTGGGTGCCTAAGGAGGAAAGCCGTGCTCAACCAGCAGAAAGCATGCACTGAACACCCTAAACTTCCCAACACCAGGACTTTATTGCCTGACGTGTCAGTGACAGCACGGACATGGTTCTCTGGTGGGGCAGGGACAAGTGAAGATGCTGAGCCAGCCCTTCACCCAGGCCCAAAGCCAGGACTCCCCACAGGACTCCCACCCTCCCTGCTCTGAGCGCTCCTGCCACGGCTGCCAGAGACAATGGGAGCAACAAAAAGAAGCCTAAGCTTCCAAAAACCCAACTGGGAATCCTGACTCCCGTTTAATCAGAGCCTGGGAGGAGGCAGGCGGGCAGATGCCCAAGTGGCTGCTGTGCTCACCTCCTGCTATCAGCCCCAACGGAGCAGGTCTCCCAGGCAGGCGTTCCCATCGCACAGGCACAGAAGGAGAAACCACGAATGCAAAGCTCAGCTGGTCTGTACCAGCTTGGCACTGCTGAAGGTAAATTAAGCTTTCAGGTTTTATCTCGCACGTCCTGACAGAACCTGATGGCTTCAGTTTATCTGGGCTGACCGGTTTCAGTCACGACTCTCATCACATCTCCTGACACGACTCTACCCGGAGGGAGGAACACAGCACCAGGGCCACATGCGGGGTGTCGCTTCTTTAAGAGGGGACAAAACCCATGAGGGATGGAAATCCCAGGAGAAGACACCCTCGGGGCTCAGGGGGTGAGCCCCCACCCTGGGAAGAGGTGGGCAGGGAGCAGAGCCAGAAGAAGGATGGATCAGCAAACGCTCTGGAGAGGAAAAGCCAGAACTACCAAAAGCCAGGCTAAAGCAGCTCAGGGTGGAAAGCTGATACCCATCAGCTCTGAGTGTGGCCTCCAAGTAAAATGAAGGCTTTGCCTCCTCTTCCAGAGAGTGCATGGAGGGGAGAGGCATCCGAATCACCACATCTGAGGTTATCAGGAGCAAAATTCAGAGTTTAAATTTTGCCAGTCAGCAGCAGCTTTCAATCTGCATCCCAAAACTACGAGAGAAGCAACCACAGGGATATGGGCAAGAATTTTTATATTAAAACCAGCGGATCCGGATCCTGCCTGGGACTGCAGAACAAGTGATTGCAGCAGTGATGTATCCATCTGTCTGTCAATGGAATGCAAGGCTGGGGAGCACAGCCGAGAGATGGAACCAGGAATGACACGGGAAGAAATGGGAAACTGAATAATTTCTGCCTGCTACTCTTGATCACTCCCTGCAAGAAGATGACCCATTTTCCAGAGGAGGAAAGGCAGAAGACACCTGTCCAGGAAACTACTAGTGGAGCTGAAGATGACAAAAACCGGCACAGGAATCATGATCTGCATAAGAAACTTTGCACAAAGATTGTGCTGAGAAGAGAATTACCTCACTCAAGTTTTTTCATGTTTTCAATGCCGACACATAAAAATGAAATGTGCTGGTGACTTGCGCTGAGGACACAAAGCTGGAGAAAGTCACAGTACAGAATAAACCTTTTGTCTCATATTGATCCCAGAGGGCCATGAGCTCCTGGTGTGACAGAAATGCCAAGAAAAGCAAATGTAAATCAAGGGATGCACCAAGCAGGACTTGCCCGGCAGAAGCAGGAGTGACTGATGCTGCAGAAGACACTGACCTCATCCGGAACACCACGTGCAATCCTCATCGTGGCCAAGGTTAACACAGACCAGACACCTTCAGCAAAAGCAAGGCCAAAGTGAAGCTTCACTCCAAGAGGAGCTCAGAACAACAAAGCTGCTGTCAAATGGAACACAAGCAGAGAGGCAGCTGAGCAGCCCCAGTGCACGCAGCTGGAGGGTTCAGGGGCTGAACACTGCCCTGGACTCCTGACCAGCCTTGGTGAGACCCACGGATCACAGCTGCACCAAGGCACAGAGCTCGTTCTTCCCAAACTCAAGCTGTTCCTGAGCAATAGGAAAAAAACAACAAATCCTCTGCAGTTTGGCAGCACCGCAGTTGGTCCTGGTCCTCCTCTGGCTTTGCAATCTGTGGTCAATAAGAAGAGAATGTTGTTGCTGGCACACCGGAGCTGCCTGTGAGTAGTGCCAGGTGACCAGCTGCAGGGCTTGTACCTGTGAGCTCCCGACATCCTGCACAGCACACTGCCAAAACCAGCTTAGTTTAGTTCTCCCTTGAAAACGACTCAAAAAGTAGTGCCAGAGAAGGAGCAAGGAGAGATGTTCCAAATCCTAGGCAGGAATATTTCAGCACCAGGCTCTCGCTGCCTTTTCGTGCAGTTACTGCCAGGTACAGTCACACAAACAAAACACTGAGCTAAAGTATAAAGAAATGGGGTTTTTTTTAGCATTCCGAAGTATGTGTCACAAATGCAAACTTCTCATAAAACAACAGCTATGCCTCCTCCAAATGCCAGGTTGGTGAGGTATCAGCCACACCATCAAACAAAAACACAGTAAATCTACACAGCACTTGAATGACTGGACGTGGCACTCAGTGCTCTGGGCTGGTGACAAGGTGGGCACAGGTTGGACTGCATGAGGTATTTTACCTTCTTAGAGGTCTTTTCCAACCTCAATGGTCCTGTGATTTATATTTTCAGCAGCAGCAGCAAGTGCCATTCCATCATTTCAGTGCTTCACATTGGCCCAAAATAGCCCTGGAAGAAAATAACCAGTTTCCTCTTTACATTTAAAGAGCGGTAGATGATTTTAGTGGCTGAGAAAGCCACTGGTATTTTTTGTGGCATCATTCCCAGGCCAAATGAAAACAAACCCTGCAGTAGATGCACACACAGCGTATCTGTGGACACACTGACCAGAGTCACCTCGCCTGTGTTAAAGGGGAATTACTCAGCCCATCTGAGCTCACAACAGCTCCTGAATTCACCTGAATGGCTTCTGTCCTCCAACAGAGCCACCTCCAAGCTGCAGGAAAGTCCAGCCTCTCCCAGTAACTTCCCAGCACTGTTTTTGTCTGCATGCACACAGCCCCCACTGTGTTACTGCTTAAAGCAACTTTTACTCAAAAGGGTGTTAAAAATAACATCAGGGACCAGGAATTTCCTCTCGAGAGACACTTTTCCATCCTCCTGAGCCAAAGCCACCAGGAGAGGTGACTCTCCCGTGCCTTCCACTCCAGCAGCAGCCACAGCCACGTTTCCACACTGATCCTACAGATCTAGGCCAGAAGCAGTAACTTTTTTTTTTGCAGTGAGTGGATGCACCTCAGACACAAAGTGACTGCTGCCATTTCCAAGGGAAGCTCTTTAAAGAAGAGACAAAAGAGAGCAGCAAAGGACACCTTACAACAGAGCCAAACAAAGACTCCGTGGTTCTGCACCAACCCTTGCATCTCTTTTTGGAAGGCAATAACCTTTGTGCCAGTTCAGGGGGTTTTACCTTGAACTTTTCAGCTCTCTACTACAGAGTCTGCCCTACAGGTGCTCTGGAGACCTCTTGATGTTCTGCCATCAAAGACAGTCTTGGTCTGAAAAGATCCCCTTATCACACGTCATTGATGGGCTACACATCCTTTCAAGTCACCCATGAGTGATATCGAAATATTTCAAATGCAATTCCCTTCTTTACTTGTTTTCTTAGTTTTTTTCCACCACTTTTCAGAGCTGACATACCTACATGAAAAGAGGAGGAGGAGGAGGTAAAAAGAAAACGTATTTTGCACTTCATTATTTACAGTTTTCAATCAACTCCTACAAAATCTTTCTCAAGACGTGCATTAAAGGAGGAAGGACAGCTCTGCGCAGTGCAGGAATCAAAGCACAGCCTCGACACTGAGGCCAGATCTACATCACAAATATTTGCCAGCACAGCTGTATCCACTGCTGTGATGGGACACGACCTCTGACTGTGCCTGCAGAGGCCACTGCAATACAGTTACAGGAGCAAAATTATGATGAGACTTACAGTAACACATCTTTTTTTTAGTCTCAAAGAAAACCAAGCTCAGGATAAGCTCCTCCAGCAGCAGCACAGCTTTGCAGGCGTGACACAGCAACACAAACGCTCCCAGTTTTTCCGATGGCTTCCCGTCTGCAGGGCTGCAGCAGGGATGGGCAGAGCCCTGGGCTCTGTCAGGGGAAGGAGAAGTGTCTCCCTCCCTGCAGAGTGCTGACTGCAGCCTTTTCTTCCAAACGGAGCTGCCAAGCCTCCGCACATCGGGCAGCTCGGAACAAGCCGCCACACGAGCGGCCCGGCGAGCTTCCGCCTGCACAGCAGCAGCCCCCAAACACCCTGCCCAACAGCCACCCTGAAATCAGGGGGTAATTCACTCAGTGGGCCCTGGATCAGGCCCCCGAATAAGTGAGGAGGTTTGAAGAGTGGCACACGGAAGCAAAAAGCTCAGCTCGGCTTCTGACGTCTCTGAATTGCAGTGGGAAATCTTGCTTTGCCTCATGCAGAAAAGGTTCACACCGAGAAGGAAAAGGCCAAAGAGAGCAAAGAACAGAGGGGGAAAACCTCAGAGAAACAAGATATTATTTCTCTTGCTTTTCCACAAACCATTTCCTCAGGGGTCATTTTTAGCAGCTTTTCTTTGACTCACAGCCCCCTCACCAGCCAGGCCAGCTCCATTCACCCCTCTCAGGGGCTGTCCCACCTGGGCTTGGCTGCAGGCAAGGCTCCTTCTCCCTCTTCCTCCTCCCTCCCTTCTCCCTCTTCCTCCTCCTTCCCTTCTCCCTGCTCTGCCTCAGGAAATGAAGCACTGCCAGTGAGGAGGAGGAGGAAGAAGCAAAGGCAGTTCTCTGCCATCTCCCAGCACCACCCCAGGTCACAATCCCCATCTCATTTTCCCATTGAAACAAAAAAGTGCCCTTCAAAAGTAACTCACGATAAGTTCTGAAAACACCCTTGTTAACAACTTACGTATAATTTTTTAAAATACCTGAAATTCTCCTAGCAAAGGACCCAAAAAAGCAGCCAAATACTCTCCTCCCTCTGCAAAAAGTGTTCATTGCTCCGAACTGTAGGGAGCCAAAGGAAGGCAGCATAGGCTGGAGAAATCCATCCCTCCTGGTGCCATCTGTAAGGCTGCAATTAGCTACCAGTATGTCTGTAACCCTATATAGTGTAGCAAACAGAAAATCCATTAACTGGGACATTTTTGTGGGATTTCTGTCAGTTTGATTGTTCCAGAGGCTTACATTTATAAAAGATACAAAAACCTGACGGGCTTCCTTTGTTCAGTGTTTCACAAAGATCCACCAACTTTCAGGGTTCAATTGTGCTGTAATTATTTGAGTAATAATTATGTAAACAGCCAGTAAATCCCTTTTAAAGACAATAAAAACATTTGCAGAGTAACTTAATGTTCAGAAGCAGAGCGTTGCTCCTCCACGCATCACCCGAAATCCCACGGCACCAATTAATATCGGGATATTGTTTGGCTTGACCATTTACCAGCACAGCAGGTCACAAGGGAGGAGTAATTTAAACCAGCCGTGGAATGGCTTTGAAATGAGACAAATAAACTACTACAGTCATGGCTGGAAATGTGGCTTGAGGCCCATTTCCACCACTCCCATTCCCAGTGAGCTCTGCTTTACCTGAGGAGTCGGAACGACCTCACTGGGCAGCAGAACAGGGGAAAAGGGGGCTCTCGGCACAGCCCTCGTTCCCTGGATGGGGTGGTGGGGTGGCAGAGGGGTCAACAGCAAGCACCGTGGTGAGGAGGACACAGGGACGCGGGTGCCACGTCTCGCGTGCCTCAGGGGAAGGGAAGAGCCCCTCGACCACCTCACCCCTCTCCACCAGCCCCCACGGGACAGGGCTGCGAGCACAAGGAACCAGGCACTGAGGTTTGGCACGTCCTCCCTACGCCCAGCTGTGGGAAAGGAGGGAAGAACTCCATTATCACTCCTCACACAGGCTTCAACGTGCCTGAACTTATTCTCTGCCTCTTAAAAAAACCCAAACAAGCCATGAAAAGGAATGTATAATAACCTGGCAGGGCACCTCTCTGCTCCGGCTTGCAGGCTCTGCCCCACCATGTTCTTTTCCCAGCCCATCGTGACTTGTGAAACATTTTACACAACGGGCACCTCGAACTTCACAGGGGAAACAACTTCCCGGCCTCACTGGCAGAACAGGCTGAGGGCTCCTGACAAGGAAACATGCCCCCATGGGATCTGGACATGGAGGTGAAATTAAGAAGAACAAGTGTTTGTCTACACAGGAGACGCAGCAAACGCTGGCCAAACGGCATCCAAGCGCATCCCAGGCTCTGGAGGAACCCTTTCAGCACCACAAAACCCCACCTGGGTGGCTGTGCCCGACACTGCGGCACTGCCACCTGGCCTTGGACACTTCCAGGGATGGGGCAGCCACAAGGAGGAGAAAGGGACTGCACTTAATCCTCCCAACAAACAAAAAGGCTAGGAGAAGTCTGGGAAGGTTTAGTGTGAGGATGTATCCCTGCTCCCAGGGCTCAGCAGGGTTAATAACCTGCTCCTCTCACAGCCCCACAAGTAAATACACAATTCTGGGGCACAGGGCTGCCGCTGTGAGTTCACGCTCAATAGTTCCATTTTAGTTTTCCTCCTTAAGGCCTGACTTCCAACTGCGTTCTGAAAAGGAAACAAGTCCTGGACTTGTTTGAACAAGTGGGCAACACCTGCTCCAGGCTTTTGGCTTTACTGCATTGTCTGGGGTTTGGGGTTTGTTTTTTAAAGCTCAACCTAACAGGCTTAGAGGAAAAAAAGAAAGGCCCATAACCAGTTTCAGGAGTAAGAGAGAAAAAGACTTCATTCATTCACTCCTTTGTTTTCAGGAAACTTACCCTGACGTTTCTTTGCCAGTACATCAGGAAAACTGCAGAAAATGCAAACACAGGCAGGATGGTGCTTCAAAGGGAGAAGGTACAGCCCTGCTTTGGCTCCAGTTTCTCCTGACCCAGCCTCTATTCTGGGATATTTCTGTATCAGAGAGCCCGTTTTACTGGAACTCTTAACAAGCAGGGAAGAGCACGGCAGCATCCCGCCTGCCAAGTGTAATTTGTTTATGCAAGATTTCCAGAATCCATCTTCTTTTCTTCCCCAGAAATGTGCTGTACACTCAGAAGGAAGATACTGAAGTGTCATCGTGTGAGAGCTGGGCAGAGCTGAGCACTGCTGGAGTGGGAACTGGCTCCCAGCAGACTGCGGGGATGTTTCCATCCCAGCACTCACGTGACTGGAGATCTGCACTGTCCCGCAGGGCCGGCCGAGCTCACTGCTTCCGACACCACCCCGAAAGGCAACTCTATCAAACTAACCAGGAGTAAAAATTCTGCACGCTTCCAGGCAGAATCAGCCCGTGACTCCAGCTTGGAGCAGGGATGGATGTGAAGCAAGGGTTGTTAGTTCACCTATCACCAGTGAGGATCCCCCAGCTCGTGCTTTCTCCAGGGAACTTCCAGACGAAGATCAGTGGAGACAGGAGGACAGCTCCGAGTCCAACCCGCCAGCCGGTGACTTCAGACCAAACTGAATCAGGAACTGGGAACCCCACAGGAACACTGCTTGCAGGTTTTCTCTGCTTAAACACAATCCTTCCGCATGAAACAGAAAAGGATTATTTATCTGTCAGGGGTGGTTTTGCCCAATTAATTCATTAAGGAGTTTGGGGGGAATATTCCGGAGAATGCCAGATGCTGTGAGCAGATAAATAATATGTCCCACTGCACATGTTTCCTAACTTAGCCTGCGTTTAAGGCAAGTAATAAACAACAGCACTGAACACGGTTCTTAACACCAACATAAAATTAAAAATCCCAAATGCTGTTAATTTTGTTGATTCCTTTGCTGCGCCAGTTCTAACAGGTAGATAAATTCCTGCAGAAAGGATATGATTCATAAGGACCTTGCATGCCTCTGCTGGGACAATTTTTAGGGATGTACTCAGGAAAAGACGATGCACAAGAGGTTATGTACACCACAATTGGTTGGAAGTTGCACACAGAGCAGAATAAATCAAAACAAATCCCATTTACTATCATAACAGCTAACTATAAATTTTAATTTAGCTGATGGGAGACCAAATATTGACATCCTGGACTAGACTGACCATGAAGTTTTGACTGATGTCACACAAGGCTAACCAGATGCTTGAACAACAACAATTTATAAGTTGTTAGCTACACCAGCCTTAAAATGTCGAAATTCTACCAATATTTTCCCAATCCATTCAGGTGAAAAAACATCAGTGCAAGAGGCATCCAGCTTTTCCAAGACTACAGTGCCTTTCATGAAAGAAACGAGGAGCAATGCTACCTGCCAAGTCAAAAATTAAACAAATAAACAAAATTAGAACTAGAAGAGTAATAAATTCCATTTTTAATCAGTGAAAATGTCAGAAATAATTAAAAACTAATAATCATTATGGAAGCCCAGCTGAAATATTTGCTGATTTAAAATTAAAATGGTCTTGCATTGGACTAACAAAGAGTTATATTTAGAATATTTTCAACGTTCTCTTACTAAAAACAGCACAGCCAACGTGCATCTGCCTCCCTGATACCAGAGGGAGGCACAGAACACAGTTATCTGCACCGGGCTAGGAGAAGCTGAGGCACAAATGGTCATTCAGTCCAAACCCCCACTCAATTTCTGTAAGAAACCCCGATAACCCAGCCCAGGCACATGGTTTGAAAGCCTCCCGCTCTCAGGGATCAGGCTCCTCACATCCATTTACACGTAATCCTCTGAGCACTATTACAGTGTCACAATGGAAATTAAATAACAGCTTTCAAGTGCAGCTATGGAGATAATCACACTCAGCCAGGGAAGGAATCAGCAAGCCGCAGCCCTCCCATCCGCGACTCCCCGTGAAACAGCGCGTGCCAACAGGTGGCACTTCAGATCCCGCTCCGTACTGCTGAATAAACCCGGGCTTACACAAAGCTGTCCCTGGGGAAGCCCATTTTCTGTCATTAGTCTGATGGAATAACCTGCAGTTCTCACACGGGGCGGGCTCGTGCCCCCGGTGTTTTCCTGCACTCGGTGCCTCCGCTCATTTTCACGTATTCAACGTTTTCAGAGAACACTCAGCTCAGATGTGAGGGCATGTTTATCAGAGAAGGGCAGGGGTATTTAATGCTGAGGGCCCCTTTTATTTCCCCAAGTTTTTAAATTCTAGAGGATTCTGTGCAATTGCAAGCCAAGAATTTCAGCATGCAGCACCCAGGCTGCCTGGCAGCTTTAGTGGGTTATGCAGTGGTGAAGCTTAAGCAAAAGCTGTGTCTGATAGAGAAGGTGCTAGACTGGGGCTTCACTCTTCAACCTAATTCCAGGGATTCACAGGCAAGTACCTGAAATCTCCCAGTGCCACAAATCCCCTTTTACAGACAGAGAAGTTCCTTTCCTGTATCACTGAAATAAAGCCAGAATAAATCACAGAATGGTTTGGGCTGGAAGGGACCTTCAAGATTGTCCCTTCATCCAGGTGAGGTGCCCGTGCAGGGGACATGGTGGTGACAAATATCTCCTCAGACAGCAGGGGCTGTGCTCAGCACGGTGTAACTCCATCGGAGTACCACAAAATTCAAACTCACTTTGCTCCACAGAAAAGGCCTCTCAAATCAAGTGAAAGGAGTCACATGCACCTCCAGAATTTGGCTGCTACACAGACTTGTGGGACCCACTCAATTACTTTGGGATAATATTGCCATAAATTGTAGGTCAGGCATAGTGGAATATGAATCCCCAGCCTCTGGCGTTCCTCTACTAGGTTTAAAAAGAGAGGTTGGACGCAGATAATCCTCTTATTGCTCTGTCAGTTTTACTAGCAGAGACTCTAAATGTGAAATTTGGTCCAGTTTGAGCAATAAGAAATGATTTTCATTTCCAGACTCCCAAGAGCTCCGGCTAGGAGCCTCACTGAGCTCTAAGAGTTTGACAACTCTGTGCTTTTCAAAGCCCTTCGAGTGGGGAGCTGAGAAAAGAGGTTGGAGAGGCTTCCACACAAATGGATTAAATTCCTGAGACCTCTGGAGAATTTCGCTCCGAACCTCACGGCAACACGTTGTGGTGCCGCCTGGTGCGAGCGGGCTTGTGAAAAGCAGGAGGTGCCAGGGAGGCGTGAAGTCTGTCCCTTCTGTGCCCAACTCCCAGCAACGTGGGGACGTGACTCACATCTCGCTGCACACTGAGCCAGGCAAGGCATTTCATTGCCATTTAGACAATGAATCAGGAGCTCTGCGAGGAATGCAACCCCTACGAGGTTTCATCTTCCCGTATTCAAAAACAGGTTTTATTTTTAAGAAGAATTTGATAAAAGGGTAATTTTATATACCTGCTGAAAATGTTCTGATCCTTGATTCCTTCTCAGCAGTATTACATGCTGCCAAAACCTTGAACCACAGATCCACAGACTATCCTGAACTGGACAGGACCCACGAGGATCAAGTCCAACTCCTGACCCTGCACAGGACACCCCAACAATCCCATCACATTCCTGAGAAACACCTGGCCTCTCTTGGATGTGTTTTACTTTTTCCATGAATAATCAAGGCCCAAAGCAGCTTACAGAAAACTCAGTGGAAGCAACAGGTAGGCAGAGGTTTTGAAAAACTGCTGCTGCTGCCTTAAGTGACTCATTTTGGGGTTCAACGAGCAAAAAGTGCATTAAAATTTCAAAGGATTCCTGTACAGAAATAGCTCTGCACAGCTGGAGTGGCTTCAAGTGAGATGCACACTCTGATGAGCAGGTTCAAGATTGCTCTGAAAGAGCTAAATATCTGCAATCTTGTGTGAATGCCAGGTGAGCTGTGCTCCTCCTAAACCCGCCGAGGGAACAGGGACTGGGCAGCCACGTCAAACACAGGCTGATCAAACCTTGGGATAAGCAGGGCACAGCTTGAGCAGGTTCTGGGGACGAGCCCCTCAACCCAGGAAACTGGAGCTCAGACTAGGACCCCATCTCAGTGCAAGGGAGACTGTGGTCACAGGGATGGCAGGTCTGTGTCCTAGAAATGACCAGCTGGACCCCAAATTAACTCCAAAGGCAATCACTCAGACTTCTTGTTCCCCTCGTAGACAATGGCTCTCGGCAAAATGCACTGGAAATGTGCAGACTTCAGGGGAGGCTCAGGTAGGACACCAGACGGAATTTCTTCATGGAAAGGGCAATTAAGCATTGGAAGGGGCTGCCCAGGGAGGTTTGGAGTCCCCATCCCTGGAGGTGCCCAAGGACAGCCTGGAAGTGGCACTCAGTGCTGGGGACAAGGTGGGGATCGGGCAGAGGTTGGCCTTGATGATCTCGGAGTTCTTTTCCAGCCTCAGTGATTCTGGGATTCCGTGATTCTGAGCCCAAGGAAAGGCCCAATGGATTAACATGGCAACTGCTGCCCCCTGCCATGCTGGTGCCCCACAGGAGCAGGGAGCCAGCTTCACTGCCAGCCAAAAGCACCCACAGGCAAAGCCTGGAATCCCAGACTGCTCGTGCTGTCCCTACAGCTCTGCACATTTTGGTCTGCAGGGGGTTATCTTTCCTCTTACTGTATTCATCGGCAACTTCGCCTGCCTGACCACGTGCTGTCCAGGAGCTGTGTGTCTTACTGGGTTCCTTCAAAGACTTCAGCCTTTTTTGCCCTGTGCATTTGTCCTCAGCACCAAAGAAACATTTGCTGGAGCAGTTCACTGCTTCCCTTCACAGGACGCATTTCGCCGATGTTCTGCGTTGCTGAATTATGCAGAACCAGCAAACTCCACTGAAACATTTCCTATAGGTTTGCACGCTGTTGCATCTGTGCTTTACGCACATGAGGGCCGTGTTGTCTGGAAGTGTCTTCCATGTGGGACACCATCCACTCCGACCACCTCAGGAGCTGTTCAGGGGCCCTGCTGGATTTATCCTGCAGTTGTATCCGAGAGCTCTGGTGTGGGCTGAAACCGGAGCTCCACAGTCACACGAGGATATGTGATCCTGGCTCCAGGGGCTCACACAAAGCTGGGGCTGTTTTCCCTGTCATCACAGACTTGGGATTGGCAATTATTTCGTTTCCATCTATTCGGTGCTGGTGGGGGAATCTCTGCCCTGCCTCGGGCAGCAGGGCAGCCCCAGCTCCCATTTTGCGTGGCACCTAATAGAATCATAGAACCATGGAATATCCTGAGTCGGAAGGGACTCACAGGGATCATCCAGTCCAGCTCCGGGCCCTGCACAGACATCCCAACAATCCCCCCCTGTGCATCCCTGGGAGCAGTGTCCAAACGCTCCTGGAGCTCTGGCAGCCTCGGGGCTGTGCCCATTCCCTGGGGAGCCTGGGCAGTGCCCAGCACCCTCTGGGGAAGAACCTTTCCTGATACCCAAACTAAACCTCTCCCGACACAGCTCCAGCCGTTCCCTGGGGTCCCGTCATTGGCCACCAGAGCAGAGATCAGTGCTATCCGACAGTGGAGCCAGGTTTTTGGCAGACACTAAGTGGGTCAGCCTCCTCTTCTCCAGCAGAACTAACCAGTGCATACCTGATGAGATCCCAGTCCCTGCAGCAGATTCAGAGAGACCGGACCCTCCATCTGACCTCCGTTCTGCCCAAATCTTTACCCTGTTCAGTGCCAGCTTCTCTGTGCTCCCTAACCAAACCTCTGCCTGGAAAAAGAGTTCCCAACGAGGACAGCTGTAAGGTACTGGGAAACACGAGGTTTCTCCCTTAGCCGTGAAGCCCCATGAGGCTGCCAGCACATCTTCCCTGCAATGCCTCCATTTCCAAATAATCCCAAAGATGCAGCTCCAGCAGCTTGAGCCCTGCAGATGGATCTACTCTCAAAGCCACGGTCCCAAAAAATCCTTGGTTTCTCTCTTTCCACTTGCCCAGAAGCACAAACCAAGGGCACTGTGATTTTCTCATACCCCCAGACAGTCACTGCCTATTCCCTGCATTGCTTCACGTTGTTTGGAAATACAGACTCAGCTGCTGGAGTGCCTACATGGATGTGCAACTTTGCCCTTCTCTTGCCTCAGCCCCTGCTGCACCAAGGCTGGAGGGCACATTTCAGGAGAGAGGCACTGGCTGAGCCAGGAGGCATGGAGAGCCCACGACCAGGGGTTCCCAGGGATACTCCTAATGGGTCCTCAGTCTTCATGGAGCTCTGGACATTCCTATGAATTTCCCAACTCCAGGTGGCTCAAAACAAGTGACTGCATCTTATTCCTCCTCAAAAATCTCTTATTCCTTTTAATTCCCCTTTTAAAAAACCTCCATAAACTCCAAACTTGAAGGTACGCTCAGGTAGCCATGGCAAGCATAAAGACCTGTTTGAAGCAGTAAACAGGAGCTGAAATGTATAGATTCATTCAGCTGCCTCCAGGAATGACAGCTCGAAGGAACACATCACACAGTATGACTTTCCAAATTTTTAAAAACCAGGCTGGTAAATTACAGTGATTTATCACTCCACAACAAAGTACACACGCACACAAAAGCACTTCCCAGAAAAAGATTACCAAGCAATCATCCAGATGTTACTAAAGCATTGAGATTAATTTGAAAAAAAAAATCAGCAAGGAACTGACTCCCACTGGCTTTTTATTGTCATAAATTTTATCCTGCAACTTCCAAGTGCACTGAGTTCTGGATGGTGCCCCGCTGTGTGAGTTTCTGGTGCCTCTGCTGCCCACCTCACACCTCTTACAGCAGTACCCTCTAACTCATGATGGAGGGCCATGAGAGTCAACAAAAACACAACTTTCCTCCCACTTCAGAGAAAAAAACCACCAGATTTTCATTGTTGCAAAGGAAGGAAAAAAAAAAGGCTCCTTTGTTACTGCTAAAAAAAGCACATCAGTCATTTTTCACCAGAACAACCTCTGGCATGTGTTACACATCACCTACAGCGAAAGGCACGGGGTGCCTGACAAAGGTTCTCAGCCACCGCTGTAATTCCCTGCACAGACCTGCAGCCATCACCGAACCATCACACACACCCCCGGAAACCTGGAGCACTCAGGGCTCCAGCTCCTGCCGAGGGATCCCCTCACCGGGAGAGGAGGGAAGCCACTGGCAAAGGGAAGGAGCGGCCTGTGCACAGCTGAGGAGCCGTGGGGAAAGCTGGCAGGATCAGGCACGACCTCTGGGTTGGGTCTTCCAGGTTGTGCCAGTGTTCCTGCAAAAACAAGGCACTACCGGAGTCCCCATCCCTGGAGGTGTCCAAGGAACACCTGGACGTGGCACTCAGTGCTCTGGTCTGAGTGACAAGGTGGAGATCAGTCAAACTTGATGATCTCAGAGATCTTTTCCAACCTAAAAGATTCTGTGCTTCTGTGAGGTGGATGCACTCAGCAGCTTCCCAGCTCCCTTCCCAGCTCCCTTCCCAGAGGTGGCCTTGCGCAATGGGGAGTCTTTGTCTCCGTTTCAGTGTCTGAGGGCCTGGGGCACACTCTGAATACACCTTCCCCACCCAGGTTAATGCAAATGAACAGCAAAGCAATTCCCAGCTGGGAAGCAGACAGCACAAGGCTCTTTGTTTTCCCTGTTAGAGGGACTGGAGGGGCAGCACAGAGGGCTGTTTGCTCACCTGGGAAAATCAGAACATCGGGGTTTCTCAGGGTTACAGCAGTTTCCAATATGTGGAGCCAAGCTGCTGTGAGGGTATTTCAGCAGCCACTGGGCAGTGTAAGGTATGGAGGAAGATCCTGACATCTCCCAGAAACACGAGAAGGAGGTATTAATGCAAGACCTACACACTTCCCTTTTTTTGTCCAACTTCTGCTATTTCGGAGAGCCCAAAACCATTTTCTGGCTTTGGACAAAATGCTGCAGGAAAGGTCTGGCAACTTCCCCAGCTCCTGCAGCTGCAGCTCTGCCTTGCTGGTGGCCCTACACTGCCCAGCTTCAGGGAGCCTCATCTCTGGAGAGGTCACCCTCGGTGCCCAACAGCTGCAGCACTACCTGAAAGGGACATTTCCCTAAACACGCAGGAAAAACACCTGTTCCATAAAGACACTGCTATTCCAGAGCTGGTTCTGCACTTATTATCCAGTACCACATCACCTCGACAAGTGACTCATTCTCTTGCACCTCATAGGAGAAACTGAGCCCACCACTTCCAAATTGTTTGGGAGGAAAAATAGAAATAGAAATGCAGAGCAGCTTTCAGAAGAAAAGAACTGTTTCTGCCTCTTCAGAAATAAACACAGCTGCTCCCTACCCCATGGCTGCCCACTGGCACCCCTCTTTGCCCTTACACCACAGAAGAGCAACACCCATCGCGACCTTCCACACATTCCTGTGTCCACATGGCTGATCTCTGGGCAATGTCCCTGCCTGCAGACACTCGTGCCCTCCCAGCAGGACATACGTGTGCAGGGTGATTTGTGGTCAGCCCCAAATCAGCTTCCAGAGGTGCTGCTCATTCCCTGTAACTCAGAAGTACCTCTGGCAATGCAAGGTGATGCAATTTATCCCGTAGCAGTCTTGGTGAAACCGCACCACGGCACATTTTCCATCCTCCTCCTAACAACAGGCACACAGCTCCTGCGGCACAGTGAATGCCTGGCCACTCATTAAACTCTGCTAACATCACCAGGAGTCTGAGCTCCTAATTACCCCATACTCTAGAACCATGGAATCATATAAATGTTACATTTGGAAAAGACCTCTAAGACCATCGAGTCCCACCATGGGACGTCTGTCTAGACATTACTAGAAAATGCCAGAGTCGAACCACTGCTGGTTTCCCAATCTCCAGCGTGCCAGCCCAGAGCTCATTGCTGGGAAGACCAAAGGCAGAGAGCAGAGTGGGAGCTGCTGTGGGTGCTGGAAGCAGTGAGACCCCAGAGATTCCTGAGGCAAACCAGGAGCAGACCCCTTCCCAGGACCAGAGCTTTCTCTGGGCTCAGCCTGCAGGTCCTGCCTGATGAGCACTCCCTCCTCCTGCCCAGATCATTCCTTTGCTTGGCTTTACAAGGGCTTTTCAAGCTGCCTGAGAACATCACATCCTAACTCTCATAGAAAGCCTAATTGGAAGCCTCAAAAAGCAATTACACTAAAAGCACTCTGCAGTGAATCAAGTACCTGTCTGGCAGCCACAGCGCCGGCTCACTGGGCTGTGCCTCTGGGACACGGGCACGCAGAAGGGCTTCACACGTGGAACAACACAACAGCTTCCCCTGGAAGGAAGGAGGGGCTGGCAGTTCTCACCAGTGCTGCTCCCCCTTCCTCAAGTCCTCTGCCTCCATCCCACCGGGAACGCAAACAAGCTGCCGGGAGCGAGTCCGCTGAACCAGGGAAAAGGATGTTCGTGTCTGTTTCCAGTTCACTTAGAATTTGAGACGTCACAACCAATAAAAACTACATTCTGGTTCTAGAAACTCCTAACTCTTATGTGACCTATGCTTTGTGAAGCCCAACAAAAACATAAACATCTATGTTATAACTTCCCCTTTCACCCCCTGCTTCTGCACTGCTTGTGGCACAGCTGGGCTAATCCCATTTCCACTGCTCTGCATTCTGACCTCCTTAAACAACCCCATGCGAGGATGTTAAAACACTCTAATCTATAAATAATGTATTCCCCTCATCCAGCAATGGATTACTGGGCCATAAAACTCCCTGGAATGCTCCGCACAGTCGCCAGTCTAACGAAATAATACCCAGGAAGACGCATCAGTAGAGACTTGTCCTCTTTCTCGATGAATTCTTGCAAAGATTCAATGCCACTGTTACTTTTCCACTGGATTCTTCTTTATAATTAATTATTTACAGGCTAGTATTTTATTCTAGCGGCCTTTTTCCGCCGCCCATCAAAGACCCTTTAATTTTTTGAGCTAATAACCCTCACAACCTGAGAGAAGACCAACACTGGGGAACTCATCAGAGCCAAAGGGAAGCAATGAGGTCTCGCTGCTTGACGCACACAGTGAGGTCACATTTTAGACCCAAGCCAACCTGTTGTCCCTAAGCAGGGAGCTCCCATTTCTGCCCCCTCATCCTCCTGCTCCAGCTTCTGGCAGGAGGATCCCCAGGCATTCCCTGGACCAGTCCAGGTCACTGATCCTGCAGGAAACTAGCTCTGTTTCCTGGGGGTTCATTGCCAAACAACCATTACCTACAACTCAAGCCACAGTGTGTAACTTCATCAGAGACAAACGAGTCTGCTCCAAACACTAATGCCTAATAGACTCACTGCCGCTGCAAAATCAATGCTTCTCCTCAACACCAATTCCAGCAGGAATTCCCTGCGCAAAAGCATAAAGCTGACTTCCCAGCGCAAAAGCATAAAGCTCAAGCAAACGCTTAAACGATGCAAATTTGAGGTTTGGCAGATTTTATTCTGTCAGGCATCTTGGAAAAATAAAGTGTTTCTGCCTCAAAACAAGTTAGAAACCAGACAGGCACCCTTTAAAGAGCAAGTTCCCCAGGAAGCGTAAGCAAGCCTGCCACATTTGAGCACCTGATCCCTCAGCTCCGTGTGCCGTGCTTAGCACAACAATTTTCCACACCTTTTCCATAATGCACAGATCACTTTTAACTCTGAAAGGATGGGGAAAAACAGGCAACGCAGTGACACCCACCAAACCTGCTCGCTTCGTTCCACAGCACTGATCACGTGTGGAAATGTAAATCCCTCCTGCAATATTAAAACACTCTCCAATGAACTAACAGCCAGCTCAGCAATAGGGCTCTGATATACGAAACAAAACTACGAAAGCACATTTCCAACAGCTCCAGAGTGACTTAATTCCCAGAAAAAGGTATGCATTATCCTTTGCCTCTGCCCCGGAGGATTACTCATGGCTGATGGGTTGCACAGCTCTGAGTCAGGGCTGAACCCTGCCTGTGGCGAGGCAAGCCCGTGCCCCTCGGGAAGCAGGAGCCATCCCCGACATTCCCACAGCAGCCCTGGGGACAGCAGGTCGGGGTGAGGAGCCGGGACAGGATGGGGAGCCCGTCCCCCAGAGCGCAGGGCCAGGAGACAACGCTGCTGCTTGGTGCTCAGCCCTGATGCTTAGTCACAGTAATTGCAGAGCCAGGGCTCTGTGCTCACATTTCCTGTCACCAACCCAAGAATTAGGCAATTTAGATTCAGAGATAGCACCCGGGATATTAAATAACTTGATAAGCCATCGCTGAAGGAACCAGGAGAAAAATGAGCAGCTCAATACGGACGAGGTTCCCCCAGTCCCAGCTCCGCAGTGTTCCCAAATCTTCGGGAAGTGTGAGCCCCCCCAAGGCAGCCTTCCTCCTCATGGAGCACCACTGCCCTTCACAGCCTCCCGGCTCTCCCCACCTCGCAGAGACACCCAATAGAGCTGGATTCAAGTTGAAACCTTTCACGGGGCTCATTTTCAACAATTAAAGAGCATGGCAACCTGTAATTACGGAAAATAAAACCAGACAGCTGGAGAAGGGAACATCTCTAGTCAGTAACACGATACTACATTTTTTCTCTTAGGGAATTCAGCTATGAAGTCCCCAGCTCCCATTCAATCAGTTTGAGCCCTCGGTGTCTGGGCGAGCAGTGCAAACCCTGGAAAAGCAAACAGTGCTTGACAACCCAACTAAACACAACTCAGAGAAAGCAACACCTCTACCCACACCGGGGAAAGACAGGAATCGGGAGAGGAAAGCCTTCCTGGACACAGGGCGTCAGACAGCCCTACGGTGCTACACCCCAAACACACTTCCCCAGCTCCATCCCAGCCCCAGCTGCTCGCGCTCCCCCCGCCCGGCTCGCAGCAGGCAGGCAGAGTTCCTGCCGCCCGCGAAGCTCTTACCGCTCATCATCAACAGCACAAACATCTTTGCCTCTTGTGCTTCCCAAGCCCCAGCTGCCGCTAACAGAAAAGAGGAAGCGCCAGCGTTTCATTCCCCTTCTGCCTTGGAGTGGGTGTAACTTGCGAAGTTTCACCCTAAGATGAGATGGGTCAATTGGGTGTGTTTGAAGGTTTGGGGTTTTGCCATCCCTCCCTTCCTCCCTCCCTCTCTTCCTCCCTCCCTCTCCTCATTAATTCCTCCCGTCACAGGCTTCAGACGAGCTGCCACTCAACCCCGCTGGCTCCTGAAATCTGAATTCCTAAGGACATCCCTCCGGGGTGACTAACTCACCAGCGCTTCGAGAGGAGCCAAGAACTAAATCCCAGTCAGCCCACAGAGGTGACTTGCTCCTGCATTCCGAGTGCACCAGCTCCACAGTCCCTTCCCCACGCACGCTCCTCGGGATTCCGCTGTGTTTGCAGGGAGCAGCTCACCGGCAAGACAGAAGATAAGACATTCTGACCTACTCTGTGCCTTTTGCCTCTGCCCTCGACTCCCCACGACCCCGAGGGTTTCCCTGGGTCTGTATCTGGACCGGTGCTTCTGGAGAGGATGTGTGAAAAACACACCAGCAGCTGCTCCCACCGAGCTGCCCACAGGTACAGAAGGGTTTCCAGGATCGGGAACTCCAGGGAATTAGAAATTACGCATAGATCTGGTTTTACTTAATTCCCTACTTCCACATAACTGTCTCTGGATTAAGATTTGAGCAGCAGCATCCTCCAGACCAGGGCTGGCTAATGGTTGCTATAAATAAGAAATACCAACACAAAACCCAGAGCATCTGTGTTTATCCCCCAACTTCTCCCACCTTGCCTCTGCACCACGTTATATAGGACAAGAAAAACAGGCATGAAACTGCTCTGAAAAGGAAGCAGACAACACAGTAAATATTCTTTACAAGCAGAAATCAAATTAATTAACAAATTAACATTTACAGCTCTGCGTGATACTTCACAAATACCGAGTGTTGAGCAATAACCATACCCTTGCAGTCCCGCCCTCTGCAACCCAGCAGTGACCGCAAGTTGGGAAAAGGACAGAACCGTGAGGAAAAGAACAAAATAAAATGGCAAAAGGTGCCTGCAGGAGCCCAGGTCTGACCCAGGGCTGGACCTGCTGCTGTGGGACTGCAAGGATTTAACAGCTGGAGTGGGGCTGTGGGGCTGCACATGCCCGGGTGCTGCGGGTGCAGAGCAAGGGAGGAGATGATTCTATTTTGGGACAGGGATGAGATATCAGAGAAGCAATTTGACATGGCACAGTCTTCCTTACAGCCCCCGCGACCAGGAACAGTGAGTTTGGGCCCACTTCAAACAGCACATTGGGTTTAACTTCTCATCTCAGCACTCACAGCCTCAGATGTTTCCGACAGGTCCACCCACACTCAGCACGAGGTCCCCCTCAACACCCCAGAGGCACCAGAGTGCTCCACCGTCACAGCAGCAAAGGGCTGAAGGAGGGATGGGATCAGACACTGTTTGGACTGGGAGCACCAAACAATCAATCCTCAACATTATGTTGAATTTAAACCCAGAATGAGCAAACCAACAGCTTCCATCTGTGGAACAAACAAACGGGAGAGAAGCTTTCAGAACTGGGAACTTGCAAACCCCGAGCAGACAAGCAGGTTTGGCGAGCCACGAGTGACTCAGAGGGCGACGGGGGCTGCTGCTGCCTGCCTTCAGGTCCACTCAGGCACGGCCAACTGCAGCCCGCTGGACAGGTCAGAGCTCCCACACCGCCCAGCGGGGATCGCTGCCATCGGAACGGGATCGTTCCCATCGGAGCGGCCTCGCCGTGAGGCGGACACGGCCTGTACCTACACACAGGTGTGCACACACCAGCTCCCACAGACGCAGCAACCACATTGCCACACTCCAGAGGAGGGACAGCTGCTTACTACGACAGATCAGCACTGATTGTCTGGAGCGATTTTCAGATTCGGAGGGCAAAAGGCAGCACCACCCTTCTGCCGCCAGCGCCGGGGCCATCTGCACCCTGCCACAGCAGTGTGGGGCATCTCTTCCTGCCACCCAGAGCAAATCCTTGGCGTGGCCAGAACTCCCAGGAAAGCACGAGCTACGTGTGCTCCCCTCACTGTAAGAGCAGCTTGCAGAATGTTCAGACGTTGGTGTGACCACTGGTGGGTTTTAAATCACAGAATCATTTTGATGGAAAAGACCTCCAAGGCCATCGAGTCCAAGCTGTGGCCAATACCCACCTTGTCACCAGCCCAGAGCACTGAGTGCCACCTCCAGGGATGGGGACTCCAAACCTCCCTGGGCAGCCCCTGCCAATGCCTGACCACCCTTTCCATGGAGAAATTCCTCCTGATGTCCAACCTGAACTTCCCCTGGCACAGCTTGCAGCCATTCCCTCTCCTCCTGTCCCTGCTCCCTGGGAGCAGAGCCCAACCCTCATCTGGCTGCCCCCTCCTGTCGGGGAGTTGTGCAGAGCCAGAAGGTTCAGTGCAGATGTGTAAAAGAACAGCAGCGATTTCCCCTTCAGTCATGACCCACAGCACCGGAACAAAAAGCAGCAAGCCATAAACAGCAAGCCTAACGTATGGAGAGAGATCCACGGACGGAGAGGCAAGGGAAGCCTCCTCCCGAGTCATGTAGGATCCAACCCACCCTCCTCCTGAGAAATGAGATGCTTCCTCCAGGGAAGCGTGGCTGGGTGAGTGACCCGGCAGGGCCCAGGATGGGAGCAGGAGGCCCGGCCGTGCGGGGAAGGTGTGGAGCAGCCGTCCCACAGGAGCCTCGCTGGGAGCCCTGGCGGGCAGTGCCCCGGCGGGCAGTGCCAGGCCCGGCGTGTCCGCTCCCGCTGGGGAGAACAGGCATTTCCAGGCCTGGCCCCGGCTCCCGGCCCCGCTGACGCACTGGGATACACCCTTTTGATGTGGGCTTCCCTCCGAGGGTGCGAGCCAGCTTGTGTAAACATCAGTGCTCTCCTGCGCCAAGCGAGGAACTACCAAAACCTGTTCTGAGACAATCCGGCATATTCTGCCCGAAACGGCATGGAGACAGCCAGGCCAGCTCCGGAGCGGGATGGCTGCAGGGAACGTCATCTCCGGGAGCTTCAACAAGTAGCCATGAGCTCAGCCCTGCAGCTGGGCACAAAATTACCCTCCTGCCCTCAGCCGAGTAATGACACCACTGGGAAAAGCCTCTTTTCCTTCCATCCTTCTGGCAGGATGAATCTCACCAGTCTGGAGAAAAGAAGACTTAGGTTAGACCTCAATGGAGGCTGCAGCTCCTCCTGAGGGGCAGCTCCGATCTCTGCTCCCTGGGACAGGCACAGGACCCAGGGAACGGCTGGAGCTGTGTCAGGGTAGGGTCAGGCTGGAGATCAGGAAAAGCTTCTTCCATTGACCAGGCTCCCCAGGGAATGGGCACAGCCCCAAGGCTGCCAGAGCTCCAGGAGAGTTTGGACAGTGCTCCCAGGGATGCACAGGGTGGGATTGCTGGGGTGTCTGTGCAGGGCAGGGTTGGGCTGGATGGCCCGTGTGGGGCCCTTCCAACTCAAGGCATTCTGTGATTCTGTGAACCTTCCAGGGAGCCCACAGGCTCTCCCAAACGTCGAGCTGAGACGTGGAGATCCCACCACAGAGCCCAGAGGAGAAAGGTCCCACAACACAGCACTTCTCTGCAGTGAAAGGAAGGGAGAGGGAGTCCCATCAGACACAATCCAGGCCTGTATCCTGCATAAAGGTGTGTTTATCAACCCTAATTAACATCCTGGGCTTCTCACACCCTGGCACACCTGCTAATTAGCACGCATGAGTTAATATAATTTTAACAATGGATTAGCACTTGGGGCAGAAAAAAGGGAGTCACTTCAGCACAGTGACTCACCCTGAGCACAGCAGGAAGGTGAGATACGAGGAGCATCTGCCGCGCTCACACAGGGCTCCGCAGACCGTATCTCCTTAACTAAGGCTTACTTTACAAAGCCAAGGTGCTTCAAAAATTCATGATTGTATCTGTCTTATTTTTCACCTGCACACACAGGTGGCCTTGGAGAAGCGTTCTGTCTCCACCATCCAGACAACTGGAGCCGCTTGGCTGTTTCCGCAAGTCACGGTGGAGCTCCTGAGGTGATTATCACCCACTCTGATCAAGCGTGTTTCAGGACACGATCTGGGGCCCACCAGCCACTAAGCATCTGTCAGGAACATCCCCAGGGGAACACCAAGGAGCTGATGTCCACGGCCAGTTTTGGTGCTTCTCCAAACATCCCATAAGCACAGATGAAGCTGGTGGCGCTCGCAGCCACCGGGCACACACCACTGGGACGTTACTGCCCTTTTCCACAGAATCCTGGAAAAGCTGCAGCCCTACACAAGTAACCTGGCCTTCAAAGTTCCCTGTGGACGATGTGGCAAAGCCATGCACTGGTTTTCACCTTGGAATCCTACTCCTTGTGCCTGTGCAGCCTCATGCACCTGGCAGGAGCAGAGGGTTGTCCCCGTGTAGGTGGGGACAGTGTGACTTGAGCCATCTTGCATTCAATCGTAAACTGAAGAAGAAAGTTGACTTAGCTTGCATTATTTTTTTTTTAAACCTCAGCTTTCAAACTGGATCTCTGTGATGCAGCACCTCACAAGAGGGCACTGATGGAAAACCATCCCACCACCATCAGAACCACTTCTGCCCCCTCAAATTGATGTTTAACACTGCCTGCCTTCACTTTGTCCAATAAAAACCTGCAAGCCAACCCCTGGCAATTACAGAACATTAATGCCATGAAAAATTATACTGGGTAGAACGTATCCATACTCCCTGCTATCAGAAAGATTTTCTCAGCCTCATGTTTCTATTTGGGATTAGGAAGGGAGCTGTGAAAGGCAAGTATTGTTCACTCACAAATAGTTCCCTTTCAGCCTCTACAGAAGTCAGGTAATGAATTACAGGAGGTTTTTTTCCCTTTGGAGAGGTCAGCAGATATATCAGCTCCTGGGAAAGCTGATCCTTGTTGTTTCGCTACAAGGGGAGCTGACAAAGGCTCCTAATGAGCTCCAGGGAGTGGATGCTGGCAGCGAGCCAGCACCTTTGCCTGCGAAACCAAGACAAGTGACAAGAGGCAGGAACCACCTCTGGCCCAAGCACAAGTTAAAATTTAAGGTTTGCATTTCATGGCGCTGCTTGTGGCTGGCAGCTCTTGCACCAACGTGGGCACTCTGCCTGCAGACACCAAAGAACATCCTGAGCTGGAAAGGACCCACGGGGACCATCCAGCCCAACCCTGCCCTGCACAGACACCCCAGCGATCCCACCCTGTGCAGCCCTGGGAGCGTTATCCAAAGGCTCCCGCAGCCCCGGCAGCCTTGGGGCTGTCTCCTCACCTGGTGCGTGTCACCTCACGGGCAAAGGCAGGGCTGCTCCTCTCCCCTGGGCCCGTCCAGGTGCGTGCAGGTACAACACACACCTCCGTGTGTGTACGATTAGCTCCTATAGAAAAACGCTGCTTCCAGTCATCGACAGAACACCTGCAGTGGGGGAGCTCTTCTGGACACACCCCCGGGCCCAGAGTCACCACGAGCTCTGCACTCCCCAGCACCAGGGGGGTTTATGGGGTGCCCCACACCATCTGGCTGAGCTGGAGGCTCCACCCCAGCTCCCCCTGAGCGGGGACGGGCGTGTGGCTGTGACACCCCCACTGCACAAGCCCCGGGGCAGCACCCACCACCCCGTTCAGTCTGCACCGCAACGGCCGCGCGGCACAAGGATAAGCCAGAGTTTAACACAACAGGGAGTGCTTCCTTTTTCCATGGGAAGGCTCAAGGAGGAACATTTTATTCAAGACCTCTTATGCAAACACCTCCTCTCATTTTTTTTGAAACTAGGCAGTAGCTGCTGTCATTTTCATGCTGCGTTCTGACACACTTCCACCACATCCCTGCCAATAGTTTTAATTTCATTGGAAAAATCAGCACTGAATGAGAGTGACAAGCTGCACGCTGGTGACGATGCTGTCAAGTGATGGATAATGTAGGTTTACTTTAGCTGTCAAAACTTTTCAAGGCTAAAAATAGGTATCACAAGCTTCTGGACTCACTGCACTGAAGCATTAAACACACAGGATATTGACACCCTCAGAAGCGCCCAAAGCCACTCACAGCTGAGTAGAACCAGCAATGTGTGATGGACAGCAAAGGTCTCTGAGTGTTACTTATTTGGAGAAGAGAAAAACAACACACTACAGGATGAAATCTCATATCCATGCTGGTCAAAGAGAAGACAAGATGCTGCACACACACCATGAGACAGAACAGCACAATATGGGATGCAAACACAGGCAAAGACAGAGAGAAAGAAAGAGAAAAGCTTAGAGAGAAAATCTTGTACCCTGTTATCCCAGCTCTTGGTCCAGATCCTACAGAAAGAGAGGGCAGAGCTCCTTCTTTCCTGCCTGTCATCCCTCACCTGCCCCTGCCCAGCAAGAAAGGGCACAGAGCTGCAAGGCTGGGAAGGATGGGAAAGTAGGGAAAAGCAAGGGGTTTTGCCATAGGGATGAGATTTCCATGGAAGGGATGAGTCCTCCCCAAGCAGTGACCCATCGATGGACACCAGCCAGGCAGCAGCTCACCAAAGGGGTCAGTGGTTTTGTGGGTAAGGTGGCACAGGAGGAGGGGGATAAAGAAGCACCATTTACAAACCAAAGCCAGCTTTTTTATTCCCTCTGAGGCACTGGGACGACAAGCACAGGCAGGGCTGTCCCTACATTAGGCCAGTATTTATGGCAGAAAGAAAATGAAGTGTCGTAAGGAATTACTAATTAGATGTTATCATAATCCTGTGTATAACTGAAGCAGCGCTCGGCTGTGCTTTGTAAATAATTAGCAAATTAACTTTCACAATGCCCCTGCAAGGCAAGTATTATCCCCATCTCCTGCACGGCCCTGATGGAAAAAAAAACCAGACAGTTTGGGCAGATTGTTCCCCTGCCCTGGACAACTGCAGAGCTGCCCAAACACAGGGAAGAGACATCAAAGAGGAAGAGGGAACTGGAGGCTCCGGGGGGACCTTGTGGCTCTGCACAACTCCCTGACAGGAGGGGGCAGCCAAGGGGGTCAGGCTCTGCTCCCAGGGAACAGGAGGAGAGGCAACGGCCTCAAACTGTGCCAGGGGAGGGTCAGGTTGGAAGCATTGGAAGGGGCTGCCCAGGGAGGGTTGGAATCCCCATCCCTGGAGGTGTCCAAGGACAGCCTGGATGTGGCACTCAGAGCTCTGGGCTGGGGACAAGGTGGGGATCGGGCACAGCTGGGATTCGATGGTCTCGTAGGTATTTTCCAACATAAATGATTCTGTGATTCCATGATTCCTCATGTGCTGGAGGCAGGAATTGAGAGGGGAAATGCTCTCCACTCCTAGCAGACCCAAAGAAAATAACTCTGAGCAACTTCTCCTCTGCAGACTGAGCAAACTGAGCACACGGCTTCAAGCACAGACCATCGGTGCCTGCCAGCTCCAGGGACATGGCAGAAAGCACCTTGCCAGTAATTCCTGTGTCCAGACAGACCTTCCCTGTCCATCCAATTCTACCTGCCACCCGAGCAGGAGGGCTGCCACAAGTGTCCTTGCTCCCTTCTTCTCCCACATAGAGGTTCCTAATGGAGAAGGGACCAGAGCAGCACCACAGCCACGCGCCCACACCCTCCTCGTGTCACTGCCACCTTCCCCCTGCCATGTGGGGATGACTGGCACATCCAAACCCGACTCACTCCCTCAACAGCTCACTGCCAAGTGGTGGGAGCAGGGAAGTGGGGGGAGGGAGCACAAAGGAAGAGGGCAGGAGCACCAACGCTGCTGTGACTTCGTGCCGGATGCAGGCTGCGAAAGAGGCAGACTCACATCTATTTTGGATGTGCTGAATAAAAATAAAAGATGCTGGTTGACTGCACATGTTCTCATTTTTAGAAAACAAGCTCCAATTTATTTCTTCTATTACAGCCAGATGGTTAACAAAAAAACCGAACAGATCTCCCCTCAATGTCACCTCAATGAAAAGAAGCCCTGACCTGGTTTCAACCTCTCTGGACCAGAGCATGGCACAGGAACCACATTGTTAACACCTCTCTCAGGAGGCCCTGACCCCACTCACAGCCTGACCCAAAGCCCTCCAGGGTGAGCAGAGATCTGGCCCTCAGGTCCTGCCCAGAGGGCCACCAGCACTGACTGTCACAGGGTGACTCAGGGTTATAAACATTACAGCTGGCACACAGGGCTGGCACAACTGGACTGACCACACGTCTCTGCTCTATGTCTCAGCGCCTCCCCTGCTTCTCCTTTCCTATTAACTTGTCCTAAGCTGCCTTGAGGGGTCTTTCTCCATTTTAAAACTCACATCAAGTTATTTAATTGAAAGACCAACACAACTTTATATGAAAGTAAATGCTGATTTTCACCTTCTCCTATTTATCCTCCCCTCACTCACAGCCATGCCACAACATCACATATAACTCTATTTGCAAATATCTGTTTGCCAGTGCTGTGCTCCTCACCAGGAACAAACCTTTCATTTCAAAGCACAGTTTGTATCCATCTGTGGCCTCTGCCAGGTATCCACAGTGGTGGTGCCCTGCCAAGTCCAGGTGCACCATGTTTCAGTGGGACACAGGAGATCACTGGCAGAGCAGCTGAGATATACCAAGATCTCCACCAGGAAGATGCTCATGGCAGAAAGGGAAGTGGGATCAGGTTCTCAGGAGAGGTTGTGCCTGCTCCATCCTTGCAGGTTTTCAAGCCCTGCCCGGAGAAGAGCTCTGAGGTGCCTGGTTTGGTCCCAGAGCTGATCCTGCTTTGGGAGGACCCCACACGTCCCTTCCCACCTGAGTGACACGCTGACCCCAAGGGCAGGGGCACTGCCCAAACAATTCCCAAATGCCCAGGACCACCCATGCCTGGCAGAGAGGACATAACTCCACACCAAAGGAGATGAGCCACTGCCTTGAAGCCTCCTCACAGTTCATGGAATGGCAGGAACTGAGAAGCACGACCAGGGAACACTTTTAAACAGTGACTCTTTTCCATGGCGAGCAGGACAAGGAGAAGAGAGGCAGAACAAGTGCAAAAGAAAAGCATGAAGCAACTGGAAGCGTCTTCTCTGAACTGCAGGCAGAAGTCTTTGGCTATCTTTTGGTACCAGAACATTTAAAAGAAAATAAAGAGCCTCTAAACCTTGTTCCACACTACTTTTCAGAGGAAGGCCACGGCTCATTATGGACACAGCAGGCAAGGAATACCTGGTTTGTGGTACTCCAACCCCAGCCCTGCTCCTGTGAGCCCGCTCCTGAATGTCTGCACAGCAGCAGCAACCCTGACAGACAACAGCTACAGCCACGGGTTACACGCTCACCTCTGCACGGGCTGCATTAGGGCCTGACCTGAGCCTCCAGCTTCTAATGCCACTGATATGTGACCTTGCCTTTTTACTTGAACAAATGTGAGACCGAAGGCTCAGAGATCCATAATTTCTCTGAGTGATCCCTAAGACTGAGAGTTCATACCCAGATTAACTTCTTAAGCAAGCTCAAGGGCAGAGACCTGGTCCCTTTTACTGACAAAAGCCTCGCGTTCTGAAAATCATAATAGTTCCAGAACTGCTGATTACTTTTCCTCATTTGTACTTTATTTTTTTCTTAAAGTCCTGCCTGTTCCTCCTACTTCTTATGAGGCTTTTCAGTATTTGTCTGTTACTTGAACGCTAAAGCCTGATTTGGGATTAAACACAACATTTGGGAGGTGGACTCCAATGCTGCCTGCTGTCACTGTTCCAACTCTAAGAAGCTCGGAGAGGTATCAGGGCAGATCCTGCTCTGCATAAGTCTGTGTGACCAAAGCTATTTTCCCCTTATTTGATTCCCCACACACACACACACACACACACAGATGTGATTAATACACAGAGCATGGGATGGATAGTGGTGGAGAGGTATTAAAGTTGCCATAAATAGGCAGGGAGAACAAAGATACACTGCAGAGTAACAAAATAGCTGGGTTTCATCGGCTGCACTGATTGCCCAGAAGCAGAAGTGGGGGATCGTGTGCTGAAGCACCTCAAGAACGCTGGGCTCCGTCACTTGGGGAAATGACTTTTATAACCTGGCCCACTTCCTCCACTGCAGCCACGCTCAGGGCAGATAAGGGAACTCCTCAAACCTAAATAACCGCGTTCCGCATTTCGGGGTTCTGCAGAACCCGGCTGAGCTCCCTCGAGCTGAGGCCAGGCCAGCACAGAGGGAGCGAGCATCCATCTCCTCCCCCATCTCAGTAGCACACCAAACTCAGAGCCTCCTACATCAGCCACGGATCAAAGCCCCGGAGAGACCCCCGAGAAAGCAGAATAAAAAGCACGGGAGGCCTCAGGTCTCTTGCACTCTCCCCATCAGGGGATCCCACAGCACCAGCGATCCAGAGCCTCGCCAGGGAGGGGCCTCCTCCTCCTCACTCTCCACCCTGGTCCTTACAGCTGGTGTCCCCTGAGACATCACCTTGCAGGACAAATGGAGAAGCTCTAAAACCCCCAGCAAAGCAGCACAATCCCACAGCTGGCAAGGAAGGGTTAACCAAGGGTGTCCACCTGTCACTGGGCTTTGGAGCGAAGTGTTCTCATGACACTACTGGGACCACAGGAGAGCCAAGCAGGCTCCAAGACACCTCCTTCTGCCTCAGACCTCTCCAAAAATGACCACGTCAGGGCTGCCACATCCTGCCTACCTCTTCCAGCAACCTGGCTCCCAAAACACAGCTGGCCAAAACACCACAGTTTTATTTTCTAGCCATTTTGGCTCCCTGAACTTGCTCACTGTGCGCTGAGCCAAGCCCCAGTGCTGCTGCAAGGAGAGGAGAGGGAACCCATGGCCCTCATTAGAAGGACAGCTCAGGCTCAGAGCCACGTCTCCATGACTGGGCAGGGAAGCACAGGAGGGAACTGGGGCTGGATTAGGGCTAACCAGGTGCACAACACACAGGTTACACTCCGGACCAGTACCTGCGGCTGATCCACAACCACTGGCCCTTGCAGGTGTTTCAAGCCAGAAGTGCTCAAGACTTGCTCTTACAAAACCCACACAAGCACAAAAACATCACAAACGGTATCCTCCCCCTCCCAAAATTTAAAAAAAAAAAGGGGTTAACTTCTGCGTTGGCCATGGAAGAAGCACCAGGCTCCAGACAGCAGCCCCTATGGCACGAGTCAATATTTGACACAACAGAGTGGGAGAGAAGGGAAGAGAGGGGAAACCTCTCCCATCTTTCTGTTATTTTGCCTTAAATGCACTGTAGTTTATGTCCTCGATAAAAGCCTGTGCATATCTTTCCAACTTAAATGTGGATTGGAACCTTGGGATTACTGCCCTGGCAGAATTAACGTATTAGACATAAAAACCATAACATTTCATTATCCATTGTAAACCACATGTGCTTTTCCCCTGGGGAGACTGGAAATATCACCCAATTTCGCTATCATTTTCTGTTAACTGACTGCCCTGCCACATGTTCACACACTGGCACATTCAGTCTGATGATATACCAGTCTTCTGGCTTCATTCTTCTTTCTTTATGATGCTGACATTTTTTTTAAATTGTGTTTTTCTGTTCTGTTTTTGTCTCTGTGAAGGCACCACACTACAAAACCACTCGGCTGGAAAAAAAAACTTACCCTGGAACAAAAAAACAGCTTGTATTTGTCTAGCTGGAAACACACCATAACCTGATGTCTGAAACAAGCATAGAAGGCAACATAGAGGCAAGGAAACCTCAAACACAACAGGCAAGAAGACTCAGACTCATTTATGGGCACAGTGGGGTCTGTGGTCAATAGTGAGGCACTGAAGAACAGAATCTCTTCCCTCTGCAGTTTAAACTCCCTGCATTCCTCCCTCTCACTGTTAGGCTGGCTGCAAATTCAAAGATTTGCCTAAGCCACAGATTTTGTCTGTCTCTTTGAAAGGTCAAAACCGAGAAGCAGCACAACCCCACAGAGGACAAATGGGCCAGCTGGCAGCAATTTGGAGTGACCACAGAGAGGAAGTGTGTGAGGAACAGGGGCTAGAGAGGAGCCTTTAAAAGCCTGGGTCACCCTTATATTGCAACTTAGAGGCTGCCTCAGGGATCTTTTTATCTAATCAGTTTTGTATCTTCGCGAAGATTAGTGACCAACTGTCCCGACTTAGTGCTGCCATGTTTCTGTAAACATTCCTGGACAAGCTGGCTTGGATGAAACACGCAGCTGCTGACACGGTCTCTCATATGAACATTTCACTGTGCAGCCCCAGGAAGCCTTAACGTTTTTATTCCCAAGAGACCACTCGTTCTGCTCTGCAGGCTGGGGGGCTCTGCCCCAGGACAGAGAGGGGAAGGGGAGGTGAGCAGAGCAGGAGGAGGGTGGGCAGGAGCTGCAAACACGCACCTTCACCAAATCCACCCCAGTCCTTACCCACGTGAGGGTGCCACAGCAGTAAACAGGACGGGATGGAAACATTGGTTGTCCCACGTAGCTCCTGGAATGAAAAAGGAAGATTAAAAGGTCAGCTTGAAGCATCCAGGTGCACAGAGCTGCTGTTCAGCTGCCTGACCCCCTGAAACACACCTCGGCCCAACTACTATTTTATCACTAACACCACCTCGATCTGTTAATGCAGGGGGGAAATAATTCAAATCCAAACTGCTTCTCACTATTTGTTGCTGTTCGTGTCTTGCCAGAGCCACAAACGCCAGCTGAGGCGTTTTCCCTTCGGTCTGCGGTCGGTCAGCTGCAGGCACTGAGGGCTGCAGGCAGCATTTACTCGTTCTAAAGCAACTCTTTCCACAGGCCTTGGGTTCAGCTAATTGTAGCACTGCTATTGATCTGGAGTTTTACAGAAAGCTTGGCTCCCAGCTGAATGCTCTCAGCAAAATTATGCTCAGGGTTAGTGTGGATCTCACAGAACAATAACCTGGAAGCACCGGCAGAGGTTTCAGGTAGCAAAACAGAATGTATTTAAAAAATAAATCTCTAGAACGCCTGCACAACGAAAGCAGTAAAAGGTCAGTTATCCCCAGGAAATACCATCCCCACACACTGCTCAGAGACTGGAAACAAGATGGATTGACAACTCCTGAGCATCCTCCAGCAGAGATGTCCTGTGGCTCTTCTCCCTGGCCAGCGCTCCCCATCATCACCTCAGGACACGGATTTGTGGGAGGCAGAGCTTGCTGACGGCTCCTTATGGAAAATGGTTGTTCTCCCACACCAGGAAAAGTGGGAAGAGCAGAGCAGCCCGTGGCCAACCCACCACAACACACCGAGCCCTCCAAAGCCCTTGCAGCTCCAAGGGCTCGGGATGATGTAACACCATCAGACATCTGCCAAATAAATAAGCAAGCTGCAGCATGCCTCGCTCCAAACCTGCACAGCAATTTCCATTCCAGAGCAGGAACTTGTACTGGGGTTTAATACTCTCTCCAATATATCCCTTTCCACAAAGAGAATCTGTGCCCACTGCTCCAGGAACACACGTAATCCTTGTAAGCAGATGTCAGCCTCCAAAGCTGAGAAAATGACTTTGTTCTTGGGGATCAGGGAATTTAAAATGCAAGAAGTTGAAATGTCCTGATGAATTTGGTAACTTAAACCCCGGGAGGAAACACCTGCTCTCTGAACAGCCGCCCAGCCGAACACCCGCCGCTGTTTTATCCATCCATAATTCCATGGGAATGGTCTTTTGCTTGCTGACAATCCAGCAGCCACGGCCAGAGAGCTGGGAAAGAGAGGAGGGAGCTGCCAGGAGCGAGCGGCCCCAGTCCCACAGCACTGCCCCACGCAGCAGCTCTCAGACAAAAACTTAGGAGCTGGTGTTGCTCCGCAAGGATCCACCAAACCCAACACGAGTTCCTCCATCCACCCACCCTGGAGGGACACCAGTTCACCCCAGCAGTGATCTGGGGTCACAGATGCACAGCTACACCTCCCCTCTCCCAGCAAACCACGCACAGAAACAGCAGCATTTCCCTGCTTTTTACAGCAGGCAAAGTACAGCTCTGGGATGTCACAGGGAAGACCAGGCACAGCCAGAAAAAAGGGATTTTCATCAAAAAGGCAGCAACAATTCGATGTAATCATTTTCTCAGAGATTTGCTTGGTAGAGTCTTATGGGATAAAGCCCTGGATGGAAGAAGGGCCCATGAAACCTGGTTAATACTCAAGGATCACCTCCTCCAAGCAGGAAGGCAGGTAAGAACTCCAGGAGACCTGTGTGGATGAACAAGGAACTCCAGGAAAAACTCAAACACAAAAAGGAGGCCTACAGAGGATAAAAGCAGGGACAGGTAGGCTGGGAGAGAGATTGTCCCAGCAGCCAGCTTGGACAGGGCTTTGTGCTGGTCTCTGGAAGGTGTCCCTGCCTATGGCAGGGGGTTGGAATGAGGTGGGATTTAAGGTCCCTCCCAACCTAACCCATTCTGTTTCTTGTGCTGGTTGCTGCTTTGCCTTAGCAGAGCTGGGTTTTCAGGAAAGAAAACAGACAGAAGCTCAGCTGAACACAGGGTGTCCCACACACCTTGTGGAGCCAGGAGGGCTTGGCACAAGAGGGACCGTGTCTGTAGGGAGCTCAGGACAGACAGCAGCAGATTAGCAACACTTCTGGGAAATTTTATCCTGCGAAGGATATGGAGATCAGGCTGGAAGTCTTAATTCCTGCTGGCGTGAGTCCTAATGACGGGCAGAGCTGTCGCTCCGCCACGATTAAATCTGCGCTGATACCCAGGGCCGGGCCGGGCGCTTCCCCTTCCCACCACCCCCGGAGGGGTGTGGAAAGCCGCGGGGAGAGGCTGTGCTGGCCCTGAGCCGGGCTCGGGATGCAGCAGCTCCACAGAGCCTCCACCACCGCGTGCTCAGCACAGACAGGCTCTGCCAGGATGCTCGCGCTGAACACCGGCGGCTGCCACGGGTGCCCAAATCCTTCTCCCAGCCTGCAAAATCCTCCTCCCAGCCCACAAAATCCTTCTCCCAGCCCCTGCCCCATCACAGGTGTCTGCCCCCAAGCAGCTCCCTCGGACATGAGGCACTTCCCTCCCTTGCCTGGCTGGGGCTGAAGGGCACAAGCGATGGACACATGGCTCATGAGCCAGACCGAGCCCAGACCAGCCCAGCAAGTCCTCAGGAGACACAGATCCCAGGCTCCCCACACTAGAGAGCAACAGCAACCGCCTGCTCTTCTTCCTCAAACATCCTTGAGTCCCTCTTGGGACAAAACCAGGGCGAGGGCAGCCCAGTGCCGCCAGCACGGCGAGGAACCAACCGTGCTGCAGGCGAGGCAGGAGCTGTCCTGTAATTAATACTGCATCAGAGTCCTCGCAGGGAAAGAGACCAAGTCCAGATTAGGCACACAAGCTCAGCTCTGATTGCTCCTAAGCTTAGCTTGCTTAAAACTGTACTTTGATAGCATGTGTTTAACACAGAGCTCGGGATATGCAGAGCTTTCAGTGCACCTCTTGAAAGGTGAACAGAAAAACAAATGAAAGTGTTGCTAAAAAAACTCCATTTTCCCATGTAAACTAATGGAAGTTCAGCTAGAAGATATTCAAAGAGTCTGTACTTTGTGTAAGAAAAACCTGTGATACCCGACTACCCTCAGGTCAGAGCACTGATGTTTTCTCCCCCCAGGAGCTCCAGCCTTCCCAGGGATCTGTTTTGTCTTATCTACAAAAGCCTTTTCTTCCCTTTTGCTGTTTTGGAAGCTCGCAGGGAAACACCAGCATCCCCAACAACTGCTGTAAATCCCCAGTTCTTTTTCTGCTTTAAGCATGGCTACAACAGCCCGGTATCATCAGCCAGTACTTATCCTGGAAAACATGTAACTCCAATTCAACAATCCTATTACATATGCTCCCAGCATTTGTACAGGAGAGATTTAGCTCTTAGCTCTCCATTGCTTTATCTCTTTCTGGGTTTGCCAGGGCAGAAATTATCTCAGGCTATAAACAGGTCATATCCAAATGCTTCTCCTATCTTTGCTGCAAATCTGGGAAAAAAGGTCACGTAGCTGCTGTGCACTGTCTGGCTCCCTCAGTGCTCACCAGGCCCCTCGGGGGTGCCGTGGGAAGAGCTGGCTGCCCCACCTCCCCAGCATCCCACCCCTCAGCCACCTGCCAAAAACACAACCTGCCCCATCAAGGGGTCCCTCCCAGGAGGGCAGGGAGGGGAAAGCCCCGTCATGCTCCCAAGGATCACAGTGGCTTCAGAGGTGACAGGTCTGACGAGCTGAAGGGCAAGGAGCCCGTCCAGAGCAGAGACGGCAAAACACAAACTGAGAAAACAAGAAACACGGGCACCGATGGAAAGCCCCACCCTCTCTATCTCAGTGGCTTGCCCTAAAGCCTGTGGCTGGGCTGAGAGGGCAGATCCACCCCAGACTGCCTCGCTGCTGGCAGGGGGACTCATCCCATCCTGCTCTTTTCTGCCTCTGATCCCACAAACTCCACAGGCCAGGTGCCCCTGGCCCTTCCTGTGCCCTGCTCTATCTCCCTGCTTTTGTCAGCAAACTGAGCCGCCACCGAGCCATCCCCGTGTCTCAGCAACACACCCACCTCTGGCATAAAAAAATAAAATAAATTAGAGCTAAACCACTTCTGCCTCATTTATTCCAGGAGCACTGTTCCCACAGGCCTTTATCAATGAGATACGTGTGCAGTTCCTGAATCACCATCTCCTCCATCTAACAGTGACACCCAGTTTTAGGGCTGTTTTCCCATCCACCTGCCAGGTACCTCTTCCCCTGTGGTGCCTCCCCTGTGCTCTTGCCCAACACCTGTCTCTTACCTCACCCCTCTTTTCCTCACATCACACCTCCAACACATTCTTGTCAACTCATGGTTTAGTCACTGCTAGCAAGTCTAAACCCCAGCTGTCTTTGCCAGCAAGACACTTCTATCTCCGTGAGAACACCAGCCCAGCTTCCTGGATTCCTGCTCCCAGAAGGTCTGGGACAGCCCACGGAGCAGGCAGCGCTCTCGAGAAACAGCAGTGGCACATCCAGAGGCTTTGGGCTCATCCTGCAGCAGCTCCACTCAAGGAGCACCAACTGGGATGGACGTGGCGAGGAAAGGAAGGATTAAGACAAATGGCTGTGCAGATGTGTCAGTAAAATCAAGCTGCCCAAACCCACAGCAACTCAGTTCTGGAGCATTAAAAAGTAATTTAAAAAAAATAAAATCACCCTGACATTCAAGGATGTAATTTTTTTTTCTTTCCTGGAAAACACGCCAAGGGAAACAGAGAGCAGGTCACAGCCCCAGCCATGCTCCACCAGCACCACCAAAGCTGTTCACAAGAGTTTCTCCTCTTTTCCCCTCTAAGGCCAACTGCTGCTTTGGCTTCCAAGGCGAACAGCCCACCTCACCTTGGGAGCACAGCATCCAACCCCACAGGCAGCCATTCCCAGTAACAAAGCCGGAGTTTCGACATCACCCTATAGAGAAAAAAAAATCCCTACAATATGCCTGGGAATGATCACAGCTGTTTCCTCTGGAAAACATCTTCTCCCCACCCTTGCAGCACCCTGACCTCCTGTGGCTGTGCTGTTTGGCTCTGCCCCCGTGGTCAGACCCCAGGGTGTGGCTGCTGCAGCCCCTCATCCCTGACCCACCACCTCCAGCATCCGCCAACATCCGTTCTCCTCCTCCCTCCCTCTCTCTCTCTTCCATCTGGCCTTTCCCACCAGCCAACAAGCCCAGCCTTTGTCTTTCCCTCCAGGCAGCTCTGATCCCCGTGCCCTCTCCCACCCTGCTCCCCCCGCTCCCCACTGCATTGTGGCATCCAAACCCTGCAAAGTTTAGGAACATGTAAGAGTTTCTGGAGGGAAAAGTTTAAAAAATAGCCCTTGAGTGTGTGCTGAGTGTTCTTATTTCAAACAGAGCTTACACCTGACTGCAGACACCACTGACTGTGGACACACTCTTCACCTCACCTGTTGTCCAGCTCGCCCCACACCACCTGCCTTCCTCGTGGAAAACCTGGATTGGAGACTTTGCCTTTGGTTTCTGTTCTGCAAGCAACTCTGCAGAGCAACAAAGCCTTGCAGAAATGTCTCCTGGCTCAGCAGGCTCCTCTGCCCTCACGGCACTGTGAATTTGCTTGCACAGGTACCTCTGGAAGAGCCCCTCTCCAGGAGATGTCCGGACAAGGCGCCGCAGGTGCGGATCAAACACATCAAAGAGGAGAACCTCCCCTCTGCTTTCACTTCAGCTTTGCCTTCAAATCAGCCTCTCTGATGTGCTGCTTCTCTTTCATTACTGCTCCTTTTGCCTCCTGGTCCTGTCCACTGCTCTGGCCTTCGATTACGCCGTCAGCTCCGTCACCAGGAATATTTTATCAGTGCCTGCCTGGCTCTTCTCCTCCCTCAGACTCACTCTTTGCACCTGCTCCTCCCAAGACACTTTTTTCCAGTGCAGGTGATGGCTTTCTCTGGGGCAGGGCTGCGAGACCTGAGCTGTTCCAGGGCTGAGCACATCCCCTGTGGCAAAGCCCCTCTCTGGGAACAGCACAGCAGCACGCAGGAAGGTGGCAATCTGCACCAGATCTCTGTTTATACACAGACACACACACAAAAACGCTGCTAAGTGCTTTTTGAGAGGGAGGTGGGACCAGAGAGCTCCTCTAACCTACACAATCCTACCATTCTGTCAGCTTCTTGTAAACAAAATAATCCAGGCTGGAGCTGGAAGCGGCTGCTCACTTGACAGCCCAGCAGAGAGGTCTTGCAGCTCCGTGTCCCCTCTGCTGTGGCATTTCACTTCTCAAATCAATCACCATTCCGACAGGACATCAAAGGTCTCTTTCTAGTGCTCTACCTCTGGAAATCCTCCCGTAAGGAAGGAGATAATTGCACCTGCTTAAGGCTCAGGAACATCACCACGGTGTAACATATTATTGTAGCACCTGGAAAACTGGATCAAGAAACCACCAGAGAAAGTCCCCACTGCTCAAAAAATACTTCATACTTTGCCCCTTCCCCAGTGCTTTCTGACAGGGAAGGGAGGGCTGATTTCTGGAGATAGCCTATTTAAATTTAATCTCTAAGTTTATTTGGCAGCCTGTTCCCAGCCCAAAGGTGTCTATGCCTTCCAGTGGCATTTTCCAAAGGAGTAATTCTGCCCCTGGAAAGTGGGGAGCTCTCAGTCAGCACCAGGAAGAGAGAGATGATGTTTAGTTTGACAATGAGACTGTCAGTGGGCTCTGAAATGTCACTCCCACACCTCACAGATGCAGTTGGCTCATCCCTTGTTTCAGAGAAATGTACTGAAGCTCTTTTTGTAACTGATACAAAATGTTTCACCAGCCTGGAGCTTTATTTTGGAAAAAAAGCTCCCATTCTCTTTCCATTGAAAGGCATTTTAATTAATTCTCTTGAACATATTTAAACTGTTCCATCCTTTTTAAAGACACTTTTCCAGGGACAAACCATGTCCTTAAGTAAAACCCATATGGCAGCAAGCTGAACTAAAAAAGCCCCAAAACAACACAAAAAACCGAACTGATATTTCAAGAAGGTGGATCTTCCACCTATCATCATTCTTGTCCCTGACTTTGCCAGAACTTATATCTGTGAATAACTCTGGAAGGATAACCAAGACAAATGTTTGTATAATGGCAGCTTGACAGTGTAGCTTGTTTTGAAACAAGCATGTAAGATAAATCACAACTGGAATGACAGGAAAAAAAACAAGCGAGAGGAGAAACCAAAAACCCACGGGAGAAAGATAACACAAGTTCCACAGAGTTCTGGTATCTTATCTTACAAGTGAGCCCACCATTTCAGCACCAAAAATAATCTGTTAGATGAGCTTTTCCTTTTAGCATCAATTTTCAATCCATATAAAAATTGTCCCAAAAAGCCTGAAGCACCACCACTGCATTCTTCACATCCTCTTTACCCCCTCACATTTCTTGCTCCTCTCTGGCCAAATGCAGGTGGGAAAGGAGGAAAGCCCTACAAAGCAGCCCAACTTCACTGTATCTTGAATCCTGGATATATGAAAATGTGGATGTAGAAAGCAAAATTCATCCCTGAGTTAAATATTTCACTCAGAAATGAAGCTTTGATTTTTATCCTGTGGCAACTCAACCTCCCTTCCTTGCAAGTCCTGACTTGGAACTTCATGGAAATTGGACTGGGCTGTGACATTTTCCAAGGGCCCAGATCTAGACACCTATGTGCTGCTCTTCAACTTCATCAGCTAAACATACCAGATTCGTCTCTTAGGGTTGGAACAACACTATTGGCTCTCTGCTCCATCACACAAAGTTTAAAAGTGGGCTCGGTTGGGTTTGTTATTTGTCTTAAAACCAAGGCAATGATCACTTTATCACTGGCAATGAAATCAGCTTGTCCTTAGAACTCATCACAGCTCTGTAAACTGCCCTTCTGTTTCCACAGGAGGCTGAATTTTCTTCTTGAAGAAAACTGGCTATATACAAATATTCCCTGCCTATAAATCTAAATCAGCCTGTGGAGTGGTTGCTGATACTTGGTTGGAGAAAAGAAGACAAGCACGCCCCACACCAAATCCTGTGCAGTAGTTCTCCTCCATTACACAAACACTTGGCAGGCTTCCAGTGCAAGATTTATGCACTAAAATTAGCTCTCACAATTGCAATCAATTGCAACAATCAAGCATAAATAATTCTAGGGAAAAAAAATAAAAAAAGGTGAGCATGGCACACAGTGCCAGAGCACTGCAGTGGTTCCTCCACGGACCCATCCTCGTGTCCAGCAGAGTTTTCCTGCCCGTCATTCATAGGGCTGCAAACACAGCCCCTAACCACAGCAATTTCTCACCAAGCAGCTTCCTCCCGCCACGTTTCCCTGTCACTTGCCTTTTGGGATGCTCTCCCCATCTCAGGGAATGCTGCTGGAGACTCTGCAGTGGAGAGGACGCCCAGGGAGCCGAGGTGCAGCTCCGCAGGTCCCCATGGAGCCACAGGGCTCAGGGACAGCACAACCCTGGCTCTGCAGGTTCTTGCCTGGCTGAATCCCATCTCCAGCTCTGGCTGTGGAGCAGCAAAGCACCTTTCCAAGAGGGACAAGCAGGGATGGGGCCCCAAAGTCCCCATCACGATGTGCACAGCAGCACTTTACAAACAGGAGCCTTATTTTCTCCTCGCAGTATGGAGAGGGGTTAGGGGTTAGAAGCCACTGTAGCAATCACCCCAAGGCATCAGGAAGAGCCCTTAGAAAGAGATTTTCGTGGGTTTTAAGACAAGTCTGCAGTGCTTTGGCTCATACACCACTTTTTACCCTCCCGTGTGACGCGCTCGGCACACACAGCCGTGGTACAGTGCCAGAGCATAGCTTTGTGCAGGTTCCTTTCCCCCCACTGAAACAACAACTCATGAAACTCGTAATGAATGTTGCATTGTTTGGAACGAAAGGCAGAAAATGTATATAAACTTCTGGCAGCCAAACACATGGCAGGAATATGCTGGAGAACACAGAATGCTCCAGAGAACACAAGTAATTACAAGCCCTCCCCGGGTAATTGAGTGTAAATATTACAGCTGATGGCTTCTTCTCTCCCACGTACAAATAAATAAATATCTGTCCCCCCACCCTAATCTGGGCTGTCCTCTGTCTTCTTATACCAACAATCTACATAACTTCTGGCCCCTGAGAACCTACATCTTGCATGTCATCACACATTAAAACTCAATTACCTGCCACTGTTTTCATTCCCTTCTGGGGTTTGGGTTGGATTCCTACTTCAAACAGGTCGCAGCTGTATTATAAAGGAGTAGAGATAGATAAGCAAGCAGATGGTGTTAGAGGCACATTTTAGTGTTGCAAGGAGTACAAGAAGCTTGCATGGTGCAGCCTGATCAAACCAGCAGAGCCCTTGGTACCGCAGAAATGTCTCCTTTCCTCAGCTCCCAACAGCAGATGCTCTTCTGACCCACACCTGTCCCACCAAAGACAAAACCAAGCATAAACTCATCAGCCTTTGTATCACCTAAAAGCTATTTTAAACCCAAGCACACTGAGAACATTTGGGATTATTTCATATTTTATAAGAGAGTATTCACACTTCCAATGCTACTGCAAATGATAGAAGTTATGCACAAAATGTAGGGGTGAAGTCAAGTTATCTAAAATTCCTCGTTTCGACTTCGCATCAAGAGCAAAAAACATTTAGGGAAAGATTTTTTTTTTAACATATATGAGCTTCTTGGGATAGTTTTAAATACAGCAAAAAATGGAGATGGCTAGAGGAAAGGATCTTGAGGAAAATGAAGCTGATAATCAGGAATGGTGGATCTAACAACACACCAGACTGCAGAACGCCCTCCAAAAGCAATGGAAAGATAATCTTTGCAAAAAAGCTTTGCCCCAGCAGAGGATGACTGCTGAACACTTCCCTAGAAATCTCACAGTGCTATGGAAATGCAATGAGAGCCCAAACACAGGAATCTTCTTAGACTGGAGAGACAGGGAAAACAAAACAGCCACACTCCGAAAGAATCTTAAAATATTTCCTTGTGCTGACTATCACAAAAACAAACAGCAGCAGAGACTCGTGCAGCCGTGTTCCCAGAAAGGAGAGCTCTCCTGGAGTGGCTGCCCTGCTCCTTGGGAGGGACCTGCGGTGCCAGGCTGCTCCAGGGCCAGAGGGGCCACGAGCAGCCTCTCCAGCAGGAAATCCCAGCCGTGGCACGGCCAGCCTGGCACCACACGTGTGCCCAGGCAGGTGACCGCTCAGGTAACAGGCACAAACACACTCGCACACGTGGATACACAGGAGGAGCACTTGGGCTTCAAAGGAAGCACGGAAACACTGCGGGAGCTTCTCTCCTGTCTCGAACAGCATCACGCGTGCACAAAGTCAGTCCACCCCCCGTTATTTCTGTCCCGTCCCACCACCAGAGACAGAACTGCGGCCTCTGAGCGCCCCGGGAGACCCCAGAGCCACGTCCTGAGGTTCAGAGAGGCTCTGCCACCCTGGGAGGAGCTATTTCTGGAGATCTCTCTGGTTGCTAGGGCAAACTCGCAGCGATGCGCACCAGCCTCCAGGCAGGGTCTGGTGTGCCAGTCAGGAGAGGGGGAAGGAACTGAGAGGAGAGATGAGTAAGCAGGGGAACGTGAGAAACCAAACAAAATGCCAGGCTGGGGAGAAAAACATGGTCATGGCTTCCATCAGCACTCAGCTGAACTCCCACGTGAAACAAGCCTGGTTGGATTGAGCCAACAGAGCCCAGATCGGCTTGAAAGAAATTTCCAAAGGCTGTACAAGGCCTCCTGCTGCCCCCCAGGCAGGATTAACTGCATCCAAACACCAGCTCTGAGCCAGAGCATGTGTTCATCCAGCTCTCCTGCACCGCTGCTCCCGGTGCTTTACACCAGGGAGTCAGCAAGGCAGACAGAAAGGAAGCACTTAGCCCTCAACTGCACACCAAGTCTCCTGCAACATTAGGAAATCGCTCCAGATGCCCAAAACCCCACAAACAACTGATGGATCAGGTTTCTAGGAGCTGTATGCATGGACAGCTTCTCATTTTCAAAATTACTGGAGCCTTGGTTTACACCAGCCTCTTACACATCTGGATAGTCTTACATAGTTTACAAAAGACCACAACAGTTTTCTATCTATTTCTATCTCTTATTTTGAGCTTTCAGCTCAAAAAATATCTTTAGAAAGTTAACAGGGCAAAGGTGGTAAAGAGAGGACAAAGTTGTGGGGGTATAAACTCTGTCCCCTTTTCTCCATGGACAGTGAAGAGACTCGTATGATAATCTCACTTAGGCTTCCAAATAACTCAGTTTTGAATAATGGGATTTAAACACCACTGAAACCTAAGACCATAAAGAGAAAAACATCTGTGCACATGGACTTAACAAAGCAAACAGCTTTTCAAAACAGAACTCCTCTGACACACTCCTAAAGAAAGTGTTTTTTATTTAAACCATCATCAGCTGAAGGGCAGGAGAAAGACTCCAGCACATGTCAGCAAGAACTCCCACTCCACACAGGCAAAAACACTGGCACAAAAGTAAACTAATCGCTTCCTAAGCTGCTAAGATGCCATTATAAATTTATATATATATATATATATATAATATGTCCATCTGATATTTGTACAGGAACATATCCATGTATCACAACACAGGACTTTTTTAAAATAACTTTGGGAGAGAATTTGGTCATACGACAACACCCCTGTACAGAAAAGATTAAAGGGGAAGACATGCTCTAATGCAAGTGAAATCCCCCACAGTCAGGAGACCCAGCCTTAATGACAGAGGTCCTTGAAGGTCTCTTCTTAACCTTGATGATTCTGTGATTCCCTTCTCCACTTCCCAGTGGAGGAAATACAGGTTAATCAACACCGGGAAGGAACGTGCCTGTAGCATGGCTAGGATGTGTAAGTGGTTGGAAGTTTCCTGGAGCACCAGGAAGCTCGTGGGGAGGACACAGAGCGCATGGTTAGGGAAGGAGGATGGCAGGGACCAGGAGGGCTGAGATATTTGGGGTGAGATACACACACAGGCTCACCCCATCTCCTGACAAGCCCTCTGAGTTTAAAAGGTGCTTTAATCTGCCTCAGATCTATATAAACAAAGATCATAGAAACAACTGCCTGTAGCAGCCTGGGAAAGAGGAATTCTGGTATCAGCTTTCACTGTGCAGCTTCATGCTGGAGAGGAGGGAGGAGACGGAAGAGGGGAGCAAAGGATCCACACTCAGCATCACGGCTGGACACGAACAGGCCTGTTTCCTTTGTACCCCGGGTCATCAGGACCATCAGTCCCTTTACAGCAGCCACTGGCCCGTGTCAGGCAGCACAGGGAACTGGGACCCAGCTTCTCCAAGCTGCACAAGGGACCTGCCCCGTGCTGCAGAGCAGCCCCAGCGCCCTGCTCAGCGCTCTGGGGACACGGCCTGCCACTGGCACTCGAGCAGCACCAACCAAGGCAGGGGGACAGAGGGAGGGACAGCGTCACCCCACGCCAGCCCTGGAGCCCTGCACATGTGGGAGTGAGGAGGAAGCCCAGTGCCTGGGGCACAGCTGCCCCGGGACCCTGCATCGCCCCACTCAGACGCTGCCTGCGCCTCTGGAAGAGCGCTGCAGTTGATGGAAAGGTCAGCCTGAGCTGCTGCACTTCTGTTTCCAGCCCTCCTCCCCGAGCTGCACAGTTTCTAAATTAATCTGGGTCTTTGGGCTTGTCAGCTTTTATTGCCATTTCTTAGGGCAAAGCCCGGCTTCCATGCCACAGCCCACACGGCTGAAATCCCCAGACAAGTTCACTGAGTGCTTTCTGCAGTTCGCCTTTGCCCTTACTCATCCCAGAGTACTCCCTTAAGTGTCTCCTAAAAACCTAAGGAAGGAAATGCGCTTAGTCTCCTCCTCATTCCCCGCTCCCTGGAACGTTTTAATCAGGATTGGCCGCCTGCTCCCCCCAGGAACAGCCCTGCTTTGTGGGATTGTGCTCCACGGGTCACACCGGGGGGTCAGCCTGCTCCAATCCCCCCCTCCCCAAATCCTGACCTCCTGACTCGGGGATGCCAGAGGGCAAGAAATCCTGCTTCTGTGCAACAAGGCATTGTTAAAGGGAAAATTCCTCTTCTTTTTTTTTTTTCTAAATCCCTTACAAGTCTGGGAGAATTGGGATTGTTCAGCCTGCAGAAGAGGAAGCTTCAGAGTGACCTAATTGCAGCCCTCCAGGACCTGAAGGAGCTGCAGGAAAGATGGAGAGAGACTGTTTAAAAGGGCCTGAAGTGACAGGACAAGGAGGAATGGCTTCCCACTGCCAGAGGGCAGGGTTAGATGGGATATTGGGAAGGGATTGTTCCCTGTGAGGGTGGGGAGGCCCTGGCACAGGGTGCCCAGAGAAGCTGGGGCTGCCCCTGGATCCCTGGCAGTGTCCAAGGCCAGGCTGGACGGGGCTTGGAGCAGCCTGGGATAGTGGAAGGTGTCCCTGCCCAGGGCAGGGGGTGGCACTGGATGGGCTTTAAGGTCCCTTCCCACCCAAAGCATCCTGTGACTCTGTGATTCTGTGACCTGTGTGTTTATTGCCCCACAGCAGAAACCACCCTACGCCCACCAAAGTCAGGCAGGAATTTACTGACCCCTCTCAGACACTGCAAGGACTGAGCCAAAGCCTGGAAACCTGCACTGGCCATCCCATCACAACAGAACCCCTTCCCTAGTTCAGTTTCACTTAAGTACTGGAGGGGGAAGAAGGAAATAATAAAAAAAGGCATTTTACTAATAACTGGAGACTCTGTGTTAAACTAATCAGGGCCCTGCACTGGGGCAGGAGAGCATGGTAACCACCCAGATATAACCCACCATGCCCTCCTGGCAGGATCAGCTCTCAGATCCAACAGCTCACATCTGTCACTGCTGCCAATTTGCAACTGGAAAGTCTCAGGGAGGGCTGATTAATGGCTACACTATGGAATTTCCATGCCTTCCTTTTAGTGAGGGAAGCCCTGAAGAAAAACCAGGCAACAGGGGAGTGGGGGCAGGAGAAAGAAGCTCCTCTCAGACATGCCCAGAGCAAGGAGAATCCTCGAGAAGATGCTCCTTTTCCAGTGGGGCCAGCCATGGGAAAATCCCAAATCCTCCATGGGAGGGCAAGCCCAGCACTGGCCCAGGGCTCAGGGACACACTGGAGAAACCCCCTCCTTGCAAGGAGCTCCAGTGCTGGAAATACAGCGTGGCCAAGCTTCAGGCATCCAAACCATGGGGTCTACGTCACACCTGGGGTTTTCTGAGGGGTTTTTTTAGTGGGTTGGCTTTTTTAACTGCTGCTGCATCCATGTGACAGATTGTAAGCATGTGAGACTTGAATCCTCATGACTAAAGAGGCAGAGAAAAGGGGGGGGACGTGTGGTGGGACACACATGATGCCACAACAGACGCCCACACATTTAAGCTATAAAAACCTAAGAGGAAGGACAGCACAGAAGTTTTGTCCCAGAAGTAGCAAAGCCTTAATTTTTTCTTTCTTGAAAACACCTCGGTCACTGAAGAAAGGAAAAAATAAAATAAAAGAATGGAGTCATGGTCTGACATGTCATTTGTACTTACCTTGGCAAGATCTCCTGTTTTCCAGAGGTCTACCAGCTCCTAGGCGAACACAGCAGCTCCGGAGGGACAGAGTTTGATGGTGCTGTCTGCAGAAATCCGTGGAAAGCAGAGGGGCTGAGTTTTCCCTCTGGGCAGTCCCATTGACAACAGATTTGGGCCTTCACAGTTGCTCCACTCGGCTTCTCTGTGGTGAAGGGTCTGGAGAGGAGTCACCGTGGAACACACAGGAGGAGCCTCTCGGGGAGCTGCCTGCACAGAGAGCGAACACGGGGCTGACACGGAACCCGCGGCACCGCGGTTTATGGAACGCTCATCACTGGTGCTCAGCTATGAAGGAGAACTTGCCATGGAAACTGCAAGGAGCTGGTTTGTTTGAGGCACAGAGCCCACGTTTCAGAGAGAGCTGCTCACAGGCAAACACCTGAACTGCACTCAAGGCTTTCCATTCCCATGTGCTCCCCAGAAGAGGCCGGTCCCACCCAGGGGCTACAGCACGCTTCCAAACACAGGCATTTGGAATTGTTCCTCCCTGCAGCTAGAGCCAGGTGAAATGAAGGAGTGCATCCACCACTGCAGGGTTTGGAGGGAAATCCCCTAGGGACCACGGAGGCTTAGCGGGGTGCCAGCCCACATCAGCTCCCGAACTGCAGAGCCTCCATGACCAGTCCCACTCCTGCAGAGCCCGCGGTGAGTCGGAGTGAGCCAGTAATCCAATTAGGCTGTCTAGAGACATAAACCAAAAGGAAAGGGGAAGGAAGGGAAAAGGAACGGGAAGAAAACTCTGCCTAAAGTGGACTGTATCCTCATCACTGCCCCAACCTGCAGCTGCAAGCAGGAGCTCAGCTGGGAGCCAGTGCCTGGGAGGGAGGGAGGGATAGCACCCTCAGCAGAGCCCAGCCTGGAGCCCCGGCACCAGGCACAGGAGCTGCCCACCGCTGCATGGAGCCCAGGCAGGAGGAGACAGCCCTTCCTAACCAGCCTGCTCAGGAAAGCTTGGCATGGTGACTCCAGCCATCCCAGCTGCTTCCCTGGCTTTTGTCATACAGCATTCAGCTGCTTCCAGGTAGTCTGAGGAGTGCAGTATCCAGAAACCGTGTGGCTGCAGTGGGACCAGGGGAGGGACTCGATGATCCTCACAAGTCCCTCCCAACTCAAGATATTCCGTGATTCTATGATCATTCCTTCTGAACACAGCTGGGTGGCCGAGGCTGCCCCTGGGAGCCCTCCCTTCCCTCAGGGAGCCTGTTCCCTTCTGCCCATCCCACTGTGTGCCCAACCCCAAAGAATATCCATCCCATGGATGCCTCACATCACACATAAACAAGAACAAGTCCAGGAGAAAGCACCCATCCAGCTTTCAAGGTCAGAGCCCCCAGGAAGAGAAGGGAAGTGCAATTTGGGAAAAACCCCACCATGGCAAAAAGGAGATTTCTGGGTAAAACAAGTGTTTAACTGGCAGTGGTTTCCACATGCCTAAGAAATGAGCATGGCCAAAGTGCTAGAAACACATTTTAGGAAACTTTCTAGCTGGACTCTGGCTTCTGCTGAGACAGGAGGTCATGACAGACCTGAACTCAGAGCAGGAGAACGCAGCCACCAATGGATTTGTTTGTGGGCGTAAAAGCTCAAAAGCACAAAACCATCGCCTCAGCTCCCATGCTGGAAGGCCAGACAGCATCATCTGGGAGTTGGGAAAACAACTAAATTAAAGAAAAAAGCCTTATAAATGCCATTGCTCTGGGAAATTAGAATCCTTAATAGGAAAATAAACATAAAGCTTGTTCTAGATGATGATAACTATCAGCACGTCAGGGGCTTCGTGGTTTCTCCATTATCATAACAAAAGCATCTTGCTTGAACTGCAGGAGTTAAAAATGCAGAACATCCTGACTTCCCAAAGATAATTCTGCAAACAAGGAGTGGCAAGGATGCACTTCCACCGCTGATTTCTTTCATGAATAACTTTATCAGCACTTTCACTCCGCAGGGAGATCCAGATGTTTTATCAAGATGGATTTGTAATCCAAGATCTGGGTTTGAAAGCATGACAGGCTGAGGGGCTGGGCATCAACCTCTTGCTTAGAAAACCCATTCTCCTGAGTATTACCCAAAGGGATCCTTTTCTCTGTATTCTCTGACACGAGTGAAGAGGAGGCACCACTGAAGTGTTTGCCAGGCCACCAACCCCTGTGTGAGCGTGGCAGCAGCTTCACAGGCCCAGGGAGCCACCAAATCCTCAGCAAACACAACATTTTTGTACCCTCTCCACGGACGATTAGCAACAGAGCCTGAAATGTCAAAACCCAACTCTTAACTACCGAAGTCAGCACTTAATGACTCCAATTACAATTTCCACTGATTTCTGAAAATTGGATTCTCCACTACACTTGCCGTGTTTAAATGAGTTTCTTACCTCATTCGTGGTAATTATACACTGACAAACTAATTTAAAATACATTAGAAATTTCTAAAATACTACTTAAAAATAGTGGAGATATAAGAACAAAACATGGCTTAAGCCTCCCCCTTTCCACATTTTTTATCATGTTCCTTTCAGGGCCCAGGAACGCAGAGGGTTAAAAGATGAGAGCTACAAAGGGCAGTATTTTGTCAAAATGCCATCAAAAGGGTGTTTTACAAGTAGGAAACAGTTTTATTTCTATGATAGAAACTCACTGTTTTATCCCCTTGCATGACAGAAATTAACTTCTCCTTTTATCCTAAATCCCCCCAGCAGCTGCTCTTCTCAGGCTCACCATCAGCAGAGCCACAGAGGAGCCCAGCAAGGAGGAGACTCGTTGGGAAGGGATAAATCCATGTCTTAGGCACACCTAACAGCTCTGTCTCTCACCTGTATGCTGAGACCTACCACCAAACCTGCCTGTGGGGTGAGCCTGGCTGCAGGATGCAACTGCACCCACTTGGGGATGCCTCTCTTTTATCAGGGAACTGTTTTCAAGCTCCTGTTCGTAATTAGAAAAAGAAATGGAAAAGGGCAGGAGAGTACATTTCAAGAAACTAAGCCACCAACAAAGAACACATTAAAATGTGATATTTTAGGGATCACATGATACAGAGAGCAGCTATTCCTCCAGAGCCTGCCCTTTCCACACATTCTTCTCCCAAAAAAAAAGGAAGGAAAAGCCACTAACATCCCCCAGTCCCTTTGCCAACCTCCAGACTCAGAGATCCCAAGCACAGAGCCCGGAGTTGCGGCAGCCTGGCAGGAGCCACGGGAGCTGCCAGGTGCCCACAGGAGCCGTGGCAAAGCCGAGGTGGCTGTGCCAGACAACACCATCACAGGAGTGACCCCAGCACCTGAACACATTCATCCTGATCCCTGCAGGAGCAGGGCCACTGCAGGAGCCAGCAAGGACACAGCCAAAGCCACCTGAGGGGAAGGTACAAAAACAGGGTTTCGGTTTCTGAGGGATCACAACTGCCCCAAAGGAGCAATGACAACTCTGGAGGGATGCTGGGGTGCCACCCCCCAGCTCCTCACAGGGACACAAAGCCCCCACCAGCGCAGCACAGCTGGAGAGGAGCATGGAGCAAACCTGCTGCACGTGTTCACTGTGCAGAGTTAATTGAGGAGGACACGGATGCTCAGGGTCACGTTCCCACTCTGGCATAGGGACAGAATATGCCCCTGGCACAGCTGCTCCTTGCAGTGATACCTTTTCATTCTGCTCATTTCTGCTTTATTTTCATTCTTGTCTTTCACAGATACCCATTACTCAGCAGTGGTTGTAGGATTTTATGTTCACATATGGTTTAAAGAGGTGGCTGTTTAATGTTCCCTATATGTAAATAACTACATGCTGCTCCAGTCCCTGCTGAGCAAGTGAAGGAATGATTAGATTATAAATCTCCAGCACAGAAACATGTCAGGTTGGTTTTTATCTACAAACACATTAGAGCTTACACTGGGTTACATTTGCTATCTTCCCTTTTACCCACAAATTCCCATTGCTTTTAATGAGCATATAAAGCAACCAGCAACAGGAAAAATTATCCCAGAAAGCAGGAGTCCAGGGGAGCAGCCAGTATCCCGTAGCCATCCCTCTGCTCTGGCTTTTGCCACCACAGTGTGAAGCTGAATCCAGAATGCCAATCCCAAGAATTATGTTGTGGGTATCTGGGAACCCCCAAGGCAGAGCAGGGAGCAGGAGCCCTGACCCCTGTGCTGGCTCTGCTGGGGCACCTCCAGTGCTGTGTCCAGTTCTGGGCTTCTCACTCCAAGAGAGACCTGGAGGGGCTGGAGAGTGTCCAGGGAAGGGAACAGAGCTGGGGAAGGGGCTGGAGCACCAGGAGCAGCTGAGGGAGCTGGGAAAGGGGCTCAGCCTGGAGAAAAGGAGGCTCAGGGGGGAGCCTGTGGCTCTGTACAACTTCCTGACAGGAAGGGGCAGCTGGCAGGGCAGGGGGGGGGTCGAGCTCTGCTCCAGGGAACAGGGACAGGAGGAGAGGGAACGGCCTCAGGCTGGGCCAGGGGAGGCTCAGCTTGGACATCAGGAGGAATTTCTCCATGGAAAGGGTGGTCAGGCCTTGGATGGGGCTGCCCAGGGAGGTTTGGAGTCTCCATCTCTGGAGGTGTCCAAGGAAGGACTAGACACGGCTGGCACTCTGCTCTGGGCTGGTGATAAAATGGGCATCAGGCAGAGCTTGGACTCAATGGCCTTGGAGGTCTTTTCCAGCCTCAGTGATTCTGTAATTCCACGATTCTGAGCCTGGGGAAAGGCCCTATGGGATAACACGGCAATTCCTGCCACCTTCCATGCTGGTGCCCCACAGGAGCAGGAGTCACTGCACGGGCAGCCGGCTTCAGCCGGAACCAAAACCAGCCATGGGAAAATCATGGAACCACAGAATGGTCTGGGTTGGAAGGGACCTTTAAGCCCAGCCAGTTCCAGCCCCTGCCATGAGCAGGGGCACCTCCCAGCAGCCCAGGTGGCTCAGCAGTGCAGCACAGCATGGTAGGAGCCAGGAGGGCACACACCTGCATTTCAAATGACTCTGCTTTTCCTGTGTTTGTGGCATAACCCCAGCGCTGCTGCTGGAAACCAAAACACGTTTTTCAGTGTAATTTATCATCTGTTTCACATGGCTGACAGTATTCATTTCAAATCAAAGCTCCCAGGCCAAGCACATTAAAACCATTTCTGTTTTTCAGAAGTGAACGCCACGAGGGCCAGGAGCGACATTAACATACCCACTCACACTTCCAGCCTGTCCGGTATCAGAAACCAGCACGGAGACAACAATCTTTTGAACTTTCCAAGGTGGAGAAACACTCTTTAAATAAAGAGGAGATACATAATTCCTTGCTCAGCTGGTCTCCCTTCCTTGCTGAGACCATAAGAAACACCCCTGATACTCCCAAGCCTTGCAGAGCAAGGAAAGCAAGGCAGGAAGCTCTTCTTGGATCCCAGGAAGACATCCTACAGCCACAGGTAAATAGGAGACCTCCATCACAGGCTCTCCCAGGCAGCCCATGCTGACACCCACAAAGGCACCAAAGTCACTCAAGTGCCACCACAAAGGTGCCAGGGCTTCCCCTGCAAGCACCTGCCTGGGTGGTGGGTGTAGAAATCCATCGCTGGTGGCAAACAAACGAGCAAAACCAGGGAAAGGCTCACGGGGCAGAAATGAAGATGCTAATCAAGAAGGCAGGATGGAAGGAAAAAAACCCTTTGGCCTGTGGAAGCAGGCAGTAGATAGCCTGAAACTGGGTATTAATTCAATTTATACAACTGCAGTCCAAGCTATCAAGTTTGGGCATAGCCTCTCTCTAGTGAGGAGTCATTGGAGTGACTGCAAGAGCTACAGGATCCAAAAGATGCTCCAGACCAACACTGCAGAACGAGGATGGGAGGAACCCCAAAGCTGCTCAGCGTTGCCTTTTCCCTCCCCATCCCACCCCACACTCTCCTGATATGCTAATGAGGAATCCTTGCCCAAATCCAGCCCCTGTACCCAATTTCTGCTGACTTGAAGTTATCCTGCAGCAGATGATGGATCTCTTCCTACTCAGCAGCCTCTGTTGCCTGGCATTGCTCTGCATATTAATGATCCCTAATGACACCTAAAAGCCTCTGCAAAGTCTCACATATGGATTTTACCACTTAGGCTGAAGCCATAAAGAGCCAACAATGGCAGAGTGTGTTTAATGACCAAAACCAAGCAAGGAAAGCATTCATTAAGACATCATCTGACTCTTGTGGAAAGGGGCATTAAAATGATTTTTCTCCTGGACCAGCGGTGGGAGGTGAGGAAGGTGATGAGTAATACTAGTTTGAAAGGGATCTTTAAAATATGCATCATTTTAGTTGGCAGGGAATAAGTCTATTCAGTGGAAGCAGGGCAGGGGGAAAAACAGTCAGGGGAGTGAAGGGAGAGAGCTGCCTGTCCATGACATTGTCAGCTTCGGACAGTGATGGAAGATTAGTCCTCAGGAATATAAATCACCTTCAGCCAGGGCTCCTGGAATGCACTGCTTCCCGTGACTGCTGAAGAGGCACTGTCAGCTGATCCTCACCTCTCAAGATCAGGATGACGACTTGGGGGGTGGGTAAGGCTGAAAAGAGGGGTTAATTAAACAAAGAGGCAAATAGGCAAGAGACTTGAGGAATTGATTAGACAATGCAAGTAAATGACTTGGCAAAACAACCTGGTATCACATCCAAGAGATGCAGTGCTGTTCTAGTGATTGATATTCGCACTGGACGTTCCTGCTGCAGTGGGGGGTGCTGGGACATTCACTGGGGCAAATGAAATCACAACCCCGACACCTCCTTCTCCACTCTGTGCAAGGAGAAGAAGCTGCCAGGGACCTCTTCATCCAGAAATCAAAGCATCACCAAGGACTTAGGAAAATGATCACTTTGCCAAGTAAGGCTCAGAAAAATATATTCATCAAGCTTCTGCGGCATTCGTCATTTACTTGCTTGGAGGAACAGTGCACCAACATTCACACAGGTGACCAGAACCAGAAACCCAGTGTCCTTCCTCATTTCTGCTCTACAGCTAGACTCCGTATTTTCCACACTCCCATGCAGATCTATTTCTGTCTGTTTGGGAAGTCACACGGCCAGGGGAAGGCCCAGAGCCTTGGGAAAAAACACGTCAAACATAGACCATGCCTATGTTACTCATCCAAAGGTTACTTAATGCTTTTTTTGTCAGATATCGGTAAAGAAAAGAGATTTCAGTCTGGTTTCAAGTCTGGAATCATTGTGTTCATGAGGTCAAAACCACAGCTGGTATAAATTTACTTCCCACCACCATCAATCCCAGAGTCGGAGCGCTGAAATATTCCGGCCAGCCGAACAGTGACAGCGCAGACTGCCCTGCATTTTTAACCTTGATTATAAATAATTGTTAATCACTGACCCATTCTCCGGCCGCCCTGGTTGCTAAGCGACCCGTTTTTGCTCCAGATACTTTTTAAAGCTGGTTAAGAAATGGCCAAAAGTCAACAGAGGGAGGATTGAGACTAATGGGGACAGATCTTGTCAGAAGCGAGGGAGACTCCCCCACACCTCTACCCAGGGTGTAATAAAACACTCCGTAATAACACCTTGGGACCTCCGAAAGCCCCTCCGAGCCGCCCAGAGGCTCGCACACCTCCCAGGGCAACCCAGACTCCTACCGGGAATGTAATTACCCTTCCTGGCAGGAGGGCAGGGACTTCCAGAGACCAATGATTAAAAATAATCAGGTGGAATTAATCAGGTGAGGGTAGAAATTGTCCAGCCCATGTTTCTGCGCCCATGTCACCCCTCAGCCCTCCCTTCCCAGCTCCCCCATGCCCTGCCAGCTCCCAGCTGTGCCCAAATTCCTTCTGCTGCTCCCTTCACCAGCCTGGGGCTCCCGTGCCCACCAGGATCCTCTGGATTTGCAGGAAAGAAACTCCTGCAAACTTTTACCCTTCTGGCAAACTAAGTTGAGTGGACATAGGGCAACATCCACAGTCCTCCCTGTGCCATCCACCTCTGGTTTTCCCTCTTTTTCTCCTTTCTTTGGAAAACATTCTAAGAAAGGGCAACGCTTGCTGTGTTATATAATCTCAGGGCAATCGCCTCCTGCTGTTCCGCTCCTGTACCACCCTCTCATGAACAGCCACTGGGGCATGTCGTGATTAGCTGTAGAAACACTCTTTATATCCTATACGAACCAGTGGCTAAAGTGCTACAGATCCACACAGAAGCAAGGCTGAGCAACCACATGAATTGTTAAGAAGGAACTGAAAAAAAATTCAGGATTTGCAAGGAACAGGAAAACGCCAAGGTTCTGCTTTTTCTGCCTTTTCTTCTTTTAAATATAACCTTGTGGTGCGGGTTATGGGCACAACTGGAGCTACTGGTGTAACCAGTGTAAATCAGAGCTTTGAGATCAGGTTCCCAAAGCAGCTGAGCACTTCAGTAGGAGGCTGTGGCCGTGTGCCAGAGTGGGAACTCCAGTAGCTGAACATGTTTTGTTTGCATGAACTGTTAGCAGTTCAATACATTGATGCAAACATGCCTCTTTTGGGGTTTTGGAGGGTTTTTTAAGTTTTCCTTTGAACCTTCAAGAAAACTTAAGCACAGCCTAACATGTCCAAGGCCAGGCTGGATGGGACTTGGAGCAGCCTGGGATAGTGGAAGCTGTTCGTGCCCAAGGCAGCAGGGTGGAACCAGATGCTCTTTAAGATCCCTTCCATCCCAAACCAGTCTGTGATTCTCTGATTCTGTCAAGTACTGGGGTACGTACACCCAGATTGCAAAGGCTTCCAGCTTGTGCCTCTCTTTTCCTGGCACAAATCTTCTCACCAGAAGCAGCCCAGGCTACAACACCACTGCTTTATGAGTATCAGACATGGCTTAAAGCACAGTTTTGTAAACAGGGGGAGAAAGATCTGGACAACAGGATGATAGCCAGGGATAACTAGCAAACAAAACGCAGAGAGGTATAAGGATCATTAAGAGGCTGCTATGAAATGATTAGCTTGGAAAAGAAATCATTAAGCATGAACAAGTCACCCAAAACCAGAGGGCCCCGTGAGTAATTTGAGCACTTGTGTTTGGCTATTTTTTCATCGTGTGTTATAAAGGAGTGAAAACCTTAGCCCCGCTTGCCTTTGCCGCTGCTCCCGGGGCCGGGCGGGTTTATGGCACTCGGTGGGAATAAAACCAGGAGTTGTACAGCACAAAACTCTGTCACTGCCCTGTCAGTCACTGCAGGCAACACGATCCCATCACCTCCAGCTGACCCTGGGAAGTTAAGCATTGTTTCATGAAAAAATCCTGGAGCTTGCTGGTGGCAATCTGCCCTCCAGACAGGCCTTGCGCAACCCCGACCCCGTCCCAAGCCAAGGCATGGCCCAGCAGGACTGGGAACCCGAGACAAACAGCCCCAGCACAGCAGCCAGACACACAAAACCAGGGGCTGCGGGAAGGCTGCTGGGGTTAAACAGCGGCGTTTCCACCGGTGCTGCAGAGGAAGGGCTGGAGACAACCCAGAGCAGGAAGCTCTGCCAAGCCAAACTGCTGGGAGCAGCAGTGCTCACTGCTGCGAGCAAAGCTTCCAGGAAAAGAAAACAAACCGCTTTTGGGCCCAGAAGCGCCTGCACTACAAAACCTGCGCTCGGCTCTGCCCTCTGCCTTCCCCAAGACTCAAAAGGGTCACTGGGGAGAGCGGGACAGAGCGATGTGTCTGCACACAGACAAACACGCACTGCATCGGGGACAGACAGCCGAAGTCCTTTTGTCTCAGGGATGCACACAGGACAGAAGGGGCAGCGCTGGCACGGCCACTCCTGTGCTGAATCCCTTCTGCTGAAGGGGCCTCCCATTCCCAAACAGCCATTAATCCACCATCCTTCAGCTCTAAAACTCATACAAATTATTTTATTCATAATTAATTAAGGTCTCTAAATGTGGAAATTAAATTACCATTTACAGTGCAGAAGGAGATAGCACAGGAAAACCTGGATGGCAGCGACAGCTCTGCAAGGATCAGGAGGACATGGGGGGTGGAGGCTCTCTGGCAGGCATGTTGAGGAATCACACAGTGAAATCTGTGTTAGCTCAAAATACAGATTTCAGCATCTTTAAAAGGCAGCTCAGGCCCAGTCACACTAGACCTTTACGTCTTAGGTTCCAAACTAACCCCAAAACTCAGGTGCCCCTCAGCTCTGCTGTCAATAATCCCCAGGACTCTGCATTAGGAGCATCTTTTCAGGGCAGCAAAAACCCCAGCGTTCCTTTTGTCACTTGGCTCCTCTGCTGGCAAACAAGCTGTTGGGAGAACAAAGGAGCCGCTCCTCCTCACGTGCAGCCAACCTCACCTTTCCTCTTGGATCAGGCTGCCAGGGAAGAGAGAACATACAGGAAAACAGATGGCCCTGCACTGAACACGAGGCGGAATTCACTCGAGGGGCCGGGAGCCGGGGAGCGAACGGGATGAGCAAACTGCAGCTCAACACCACCCCTGAACTCAGCCGTGCCACCACGGCAGGGCCCTGCTGGGACACAGCCCACAGCCACCGACGTTTGCTCCCTAATTCACAGGGGAAAGATTGTGAACAAGTGGTTTTGCTTCTCGTTTCAATGGCAAAGGAGCATCTGAATTGGTGGTGGGGATGATTCCATGGTAGTTTCAAAGGCAAATCCTTCCCATCCCTGATAGCCCAGGGATGCACTCAGTATATCAGAATCCAATACAAGAGTGGGGATCTTTTTCCCTTATAGTCAGCTCCTGGTTTGCCCAATTGCCAAGGGATTTTCAGGCTGAGAAGATTGTCTGTACACAATTACTCAAAGAGACCAGGAAACAGACGTGTCCCACACATTCCCATGCTCAGCAGGGCAGGCAGATTGCAGAAAGGGTAATGGCCATGTTGAAATTAAGCAAAGAAGAAAAGGTTCATGTACGTGACCTTTCTGGTTCTGAGCAGCCAAAAATAAAGATGCACCAAGTAGAGGGAAGTTTCAGGGTTAGATTCCCCCCAAAAACCCTTAGTGAAGTCAGTGAGGGCTGAGTGGGTGCCTGTGCCAAGTCCTCCTTGCAGAGGGAACAGGGGGAGGCTCCTTGTAGCACCTCACGGGAGCCTTTCGGGATCAGGCAAACCCGCCATGCCAAGGAACAGCACAGGCATGTTTGGTGCTGGAAAAGCAGGCTCTGGAGAGATTGAGAATGTGGATAGCAGGAACAAGAAGAACTGCTCCGTCTGGTCCCTCCTCCTCACGCGCCCATGGCCACGAACCCGCTGTCTGTGTGACTCCAGCCACCTGGTGAGTCCCTTCTGCCGCTGACACACGAAGGATGCATGACTCCGTGAGGGATCCACGTCTCCCAGGCTGGTGTGATTCATGCCTTCAGCTCCACAGGAGCCCAGGTCAGTTCCTGAGGGGTGGCTGCTCCATGCACACAGTCAGAGGTGAGCACTTCCCAAGTGCCTGCAGGGCACTTGCACACACAGATAAAACTGAGCACCAAAAGAAATGCAACTCCTGTGGAACAGGCAGGGAAAACCCACGGCTTGTTCCCTGCAATATATCCAGTAGACAGAATGCAAACACAGTTCTGTTCTCCCTTCCAGTTCAGGCTATTCCAGCTGCTGATGGTTTCAGCCCCACAGAGGCCAAGGCTTTACGAGTCTATCCAAGTTCTGTATTTACACACCACGAGTGTAAGAGTTCAGCAGATGCCCCAAGTGCAGTTGGTATTTCAGTGCCATACCCAAGGGAGATCATCTCTGTGTGTCTGTACCTCCAGCAAGCTCAGGGATCACAGCGGAGCTGAACCAAACTCTTGGACTTCAGCTGGGATGAACGACACAATTTTATAGATCCGACTCAAATTGGGTCCAGGGAAGGGCACCAAAGCTGGTGAAGGGTCCAGAGGGTAAGTCTGATGAGGAGAGACTGAGGGAGCTGGGAAAGGGGCTCAGCCTGGAGAAAAGGAGGCTCAAGGGGGACCTTGTGGCTCTGCACAACTCCCTGACAGGAGGGGGCAGCCGGGGAGGGTCAGGCTCTGCTCCCAGGGAACAGGGACAGGAGGAGAGGGAACGGCCTCAGGCTGGGCCAGGGGAGGGTCAGGTTGGACATGGGGAGGATTTCTCCATGGAAAGGGTGGTCAGACCTTGGAAAAGGGTGCCCAGGGAGGTCTGGAGTCTCCACCCCTGGAGGTGTCCAAGGAAGAACTGGAAGTGGCGCTCAGTGCTCTGGGCTGGGGACGAGGTGGGGATCAGGCACAGGTTGGATTTGATGATCCTGGAAGTCCTTTCCAACATAAATGATTCTGTGACTCAGTGATGCCAGCATCAAGACAGTACAAAATAAGGGGACACGGGTGAGAAGTGAGCTGAGGTGCACCTCACAACTCGCACTGCACAGAAACATCCCTCCCACACTGAGGGGAGCCAAAGGCCCCTCCAAAGGCAGCTTTCTTATGATTTGCAGGCAAACCTCTTCTTGAATGTCTCAAGAGTAGCAGCCACATCCCAGGCACCCAGGAGAAAGATATTTCCAGAAAGGAGATGCCTCCACACTCCCTCACCAGCACAGCTCTTTCTGAAAAACACTGTTTTGTGAAGCCTGGCTTAAATCAGACCCCACTCCTGCAAAGCACATCCTCACCTCCCGTTCCCGTCACACAAACCTAACGAGACTGCTTCCAAACCCTGCCACACCATCCCCAGGCCTGCGCCAGCACCCCGTAAGCCTTTGGGAAGCGTGAGCAGGGAGCACCATGCCCAACTCCCGGATTTTGTTTGCACATTTGCTGTTTCACTTAATACCAGATAATCCCAACCACGTGGGCACCGTGGTGCTCAGAGCCCCCCGAGTTCCCTGCTCGTCTGAACGCTGCCATCCTCATTCCTGCCCCCAGCACTGGGTCAGGCTCTCCACAAGGAAAAGCCACAGATGTTCTGACTCGGACAGCCCAAATCCCAGACACTTCCCAGCAGCAGCACCAACACAAACTCTGGAGCACGGCAGGCAGGAAAACAGCAATTTCCTCATCAGAACAACTTCCATTCACAGCAGGACCCAAAACAGCAGAAATACCTCCTGCAAACCACCCTCAGCAAAGTGAGAGCACCTCACACATCGTAAATACCACTCCTGAGCTGGGCATCAAGGGCTTTGCTTCCTAATGAGCCTTTTCAAACCAGAGCAGACAATGACCACAAAACAATTACAAAGAATAATACTGGAAAATGCCCATTAGGAAGAGTACAGGAAAAAAGCTTCAAAGGAGAAAAAAACCTCGACAAAGACACTCCTCATTTTTACCCAGCTACAGACAGTACTAATCTAAGGGAAAACATTTGGTTGAAAAACATAGAATCATAGAAGAGAATTTGTTTTAATTATGTAACAGACTTCCCACATAAACAAATCCAAGCTATGGAAAACGCTTTTAAAATGGCACGAGTTGAGCCAAAGAGGAGAATATGCCACAGTAATTAATGTTTCTTTGCAATCTCTACAAGGTATTCACCATTTGGTTTTGCCCAGGGGAAATAAACACTGCTGCAAAGTGACATAAAACACTGCTCCAGAGTAAAATCTGTCTCTGCCCCGTCCTGATTTCTCCCTGGAAAGATCCACATGTGCACATGAGCTGAGAGAAGTGGGTGAGCTCCTGAAGGCACTTCCCGGACTGGGCACCCCCTCTCCATCCCTGGCTCCCTGTGGGAGCACTGCCAGGGCACCCAGCAAGGGTGGCAGGGGACCAGTGGCAGGTCCAGCCCCTGTCACCTGTCACAGAGGTTCCTAGGGCTGCTTTGGGTGGCTTTGGGACACCTGGCAGGGCTCTGCTGCCCCTTCCCACCGGGACTGGTGGCAAAGCCACCGCAACCGCTCCGTGCTGTGGCAGCCAGGAACGAAAGGAGTGCAAATCACTGTCACCCCCACTTCAGGAAACTGTCTTCAAGTATAAAAACTTTTTATTTCAGCTCCATTTCTACCCAGCTGAAGCATCCCAAGCTGCCTGGGGTTATCAGCATAAACATCAAACGTGCGGAGCCGCATCAGGCGCGTCAGCAGCTGCCCCAGTCACAGCAATGCCAGACTAAATTGCTAACCCAGCCATGATCACCAGGATCCCAGGGAATTGCACGCACAGGAGAAGAGAAAAACAAGATAGATTTATAGATAGTTAAGAAGAAAGCGCACCAGGCAATTAAAAAGAAAAGAAGAATATAAAATTTCGTCACATCAGAGGCGAAATCATCATCCAGGCTATTCCACTCCATTAATTTTTTAGCAGGCCTACCCATTCAAGGCAAATATCAGACAGACAGTTTATACTTCAAGTCTTTTGAAGCAAACCTTCTTCCAGAAAAAGGAGAAGCGACCTGATAGCAATCCATATGCAGGGAGGAAAAAAGGGATTCCCTCTCACACACAGCAAAGTCAGCAGCAAAAACTCCCCGATTATCGCAGGCTGGTTTCAGCAATACATCTGATTTGAAAGGGGCTCAGAAGCCAAGGCTTAAAACAAGCCAGTAAAGTCAAATACTTCTGCAGTGAAGGGTTCAGAGGTAGTGGGTTTTTTGGGAGCTTTGACGTATTTATTTATTCATGTTTTTCCTCCCCAGTTTGTGACACTGTTATATGAAAAGCTCGATTTAAACCCCAAAGGGGAAAACACCAGTTTATTGTATTTTTATATACTGTTTAAATGGCAGGAGGAGATTTTTGGACCCTCTCTGAGGCAGCAGCTCTAGATCCAGGCTGCTTTCCCAGGGAAGAAGCCAAAAGCTTCTCCTGTCAGTGGGATGCTCACGCAAGCCCTCCTTGCTGTAATTAGGGGTTAGTCCTGACCTGCTTGCCTGTGGAGAAGGAATTTAACAGTGAGAAGGACAGCTTTCTCTGTAGCCCAGCAAAGGTGTGACGTGAAACACGGCCCAAATTCCCCCAGCACCTAAACCATTTCCAGTGGGAATTCCAGCAGCCAAGGAAGGGAGAGCAACAGCAATTCCATAAAGCCACAAGAGGTGCAAAGCAGAGCAACAACCTCCCATCAAAGGCTCGTCCTGCTATTTCAGCACAGGCTCCTTTTGTAAAGAAAAGGGAAAAAAAAAGCAAACTGCTGCTTAAAATGTATTTTTGAGGTTACATAAGGGATGTTTAAAAAACAAAAACCCTATTAATTGTTTGCTAAAAGGAAACATCCTGAACGAAGGCCCTAGGAAGAAATAAAAATAAACTCCTGCCGCAGTTGCACACCATTGACTCAAGACCCCTCTGCTGAATGCACTCAAGGAGTCTTCAGGCAGGGCTTCCCCTGCACTTCCGAGTGTTCGACTCCTCTGCTCTTAGCGCCGGATCAAATAAATAAATCAAATTGAATACCATATGCATGAGTAACTCCTGACTTCAAATATTTATGCAAGACTATTCTCATTGCCCCCGATGTGGGTCATCCGCAGTGCCAACACACCCAGCTCCACAGCAGCGAGGACTGCTGAGGGTGAGCATCAGGAATGTCCTTTGCCACCTGGGATCACTCGGAGCTGCTGGTGGGTCTCAGCTACCAGGAAGTCAAGGAGGGTCCCCACAGTCACAGGGTCAGACAGCAAAGCCAAACATCCAACCAGGAGGGATGGGGGATCCTGGAGTGCATCGGGAAGAGCATTCCCAGCAGGTCAGGGAGTGATCCTCCCCTCTGCTCAGCCCAGGGTGAGATACATCCCTGGGCAGTGACCAAGCCCTGAACAGAGACCAGAGAGGGTGCAGAGTTTCCCTCCCTGGGAATATTCCAGAGCCCTCTGGACACACTCCTGTGCCCTGTGCTCTGGGATGGCCCTGCTGGAGCAGGGACCAGGTGACCCACGGTGGTCCCTTCCAGCCTGACCCATCCTGGTTTCTGTGATTCTGGGATGGGGCTGGTTTGACTGCAGGTGTCCACACTACCCTGCACTGAGGCATCCACACAAGTTAGATCCGCACAATTAAAACGAGCCAGAACAATCCTATTACAGCTAGGCTGGCTAGTTTCTAACACAGACAAGCTTAAATACATACTTAATTAGCTATTTTAAGAAAGCTCAGTAGTCTCTTTCTAGGACCAGCTTTCCAGAACTCAGGGGATCACCAGCAGCAGTTTTAAAAGACGAGGAAAAAAAACCAAACCCATTTCCTTCCATAGCAGAAGCCCCACAGAGACCACGGGCACAGGGACACACTGATCCCCCTCGCCAGCCCTGGGGCCGTGCAAACCCACATCACAGGCTGCCTTGAGGCCCCTGTGCCCTGGCTGGGGCTGAATGCCACCCCTGGAGCAGCAGCCACATTCCAGGGACCAGGAGAAGTCTCGCTCGCTGTGGCAGGTGACAAAAGTACCAGTGCAAGCAGCTGACTCCTTATTCCCATTATCCAGTGTGACAGGGAGCTCGCAGCCCCTGGCAGGGTCGCTGCAGCTGAACCACGGGGCACAGCATCCTCTGATACTCAGAGCCTCCTGGTTAGACTTGGATTTATTTTCTTTATCATTGTTTTCTTTATGAGGCAGACACCATTGTACATGAAACGCTTGAGCATGCTGGGGCTTTGGGTCACGGGCTGGCCACCACTTTAACACAAATAAATACTGAGGGGTATGCTGGGTTATAGCCACCTCAAAATAAAAGAAAACACAACTAAAGACACTACTTGAACCAAAATAGCAGCATGTTTACTTTAGGCCTCTGGAGTGGGAGCAGGTATTGCAACCCAAGTACAAAGAGGGCAGAGTAAGTGGCAGCAGCACTCTGATAACGAGAAAGGAGCTGAAAACAGACCCAAACAGAACAAACCTTCAACAGGTCTGAAAGGAGAAACCCAAGGTGTGACAATCACTTTGACATCACTGTGATTTTAGCTATATGGATGGAGAGATCATTATCAGTGTTTAAATTCCCTTAAACGCTATTTCTACAAGTTATTTCTTATTCTGTAAAAAGCAGTTACACAAAACAACTCTACTTTGGCACACTTTCAGGCCCTGAATTTTAGAACGTTCTGAAGTTAAATGAGAGTGGGAAAGTTTAATCTCAGCTAGGAGACACAGTATTCCAAACAGAGAAAACATTGGCACAGGTTAGCAAAAGACAAATTGATTGAATCTCTTTCAAAAGCTTAAAAGGGAGGGAATTATTCTTCCACTGAGCTTAGATAATTTTAAAGGAAAGCATCCACGGAGGAGTGACACTGCCATACCCAGCTGGAAAGACAAGATTTAAGGCTGGATTGAGTTTTGTTGGCAAGCCAGAGGAGCTCCATCGATATGAGCTGTCCTACACACTGAGGCCAAGCCAGGAGGTGTTTTATGGCCCCACACAGAGTGACCTCAGCTCTGGGCTTGCATTAGCAAGGAACAGCCTGTCCCACCGAGGCACCAAAGCCCATGGACTCATCCCAGCCTTCCATCTCAAACCACCACCAACTCAAACCAGCAACAATTCCCATCCTGGTCTTGAAGCATGCAATGGCACATGCAAGAAATACACTCCACTTGATCTGAGAGACAGGTCAGAGCCCAGCACTCCTCAATTTCTTCAGAAAGACAGAAACCCTTAACGCCTCAAAAACGAGGCCATTCCAGCAGCATTTGACTGTCTGCACTCGGTGAAAGAGAAGAAAAAGGTTCCCAGTTCTCTTCAACAGGTATCTAAAGATTGGGAAGGAAGGGCACATGCACCTTCTGCAGGGAAGCAGAAAACAACACACACACGCAATTGCCTCTCCTTTCCTGTATTTCTGGCATCTTCCCATTCTGCAATGCTACAGAGCAAAAGGAAAGCCCAAAGCATCCTGCACACAAAAGAAGAAAAGCTGGTCTTGCACAGGGATAAAGAAGGAGGTGCAGTACCTGCCCCTGAAGTACAAACAGGTTCAGACACTTTCTCTTATGGAGAGAAAGTGTTTCACATACAGTTCCTCCCACCACCTCCAGCATTAAAGTGCTGGGGAAGGAAGAAAGGAAGGAAGGAAAGAAGGATGTGCTGAGAGAATATTGTACATTTGCATCAGGCACTTTGATGGGGTGAACAGCTCTGTGTGCCCTGTATTAAAGAGGTGACTAAGTGCACAAACATAACAGAAATGAATTTTTTAGAAGTGGGGGGTTTGGGTTTTAGTTTGTTTTGGCTCCTTTTTTTTTTTTTAATTTGACACAGAATCCTTCCCTTGGGACAACTTGTTCTTTCTGTCCACACTGTGGAGAAATCCAGAATTGCCAGCCCAAGCTGAGCGAAGGCACTTCTAAACTCCTTGACTCCCCAAGTGCCTCTGTATTTTCATAATCACTTATCACAGACACTCCTGAGTTGGAAGGGACCCACAAGGGTCATCTAGTCCTGCCCAACCCTGCACAGACACCCCAACAATCCCACCCTGGGCATCCCTGGGAGCGGCGTCCAAACGCTCCCGGAGCTCTGGCAGCCTCGGGGCCGTGCCCATTCCCTGGGGAGCCTGGGCAGTGCCCAGCACCCTCTGGGGGAGAACCTTTCCTGATAGCCAACATAAACCCCTCCAGACGCAGTTCCAGCCATTCCCTCGGGGAATGGTGATGGTGATTAAATGATCCCTTCTCACAAAGCCCACTGCAGGCCTGGAACCAGGACAAGTCAAGCACAGGCTTTTCCATTTTTGGCACACCTCTCCAGAGGAAGCAGTTTCACCGCTGAAGTACAACTGACAGCCGAGATCAAGAAAATAATTTCATGACATGGAGAGAGACGCTCACCTTAGCGGATCAGCACAGTAATAGTGGTGCTGGGAAAGCCCTGTGCAGACCCCAGGCAGGGCAACACCCCTGGGTAACTCTCAGAAATGCTCAACAACTTGCATGGCTTCCTTGGAAAACTTTCAAAAGTACAAAAATACAGGAATTGCCAGGTTCTGCTTGGGAGGAGGGTTATATTCCTTTAGGACAGCCTAAAGAGAGACTGCTGTCCACCATGGACGTTATGTTGAATTGTCATCGGTGCCACTGTTTTCCCCTCATTCTAACCCAGGTTTCCCCTGCACAAACAGGGTCACAGAACACAGATGTCTTCCCAAGGTCCCCGCCCAGCAGCCACCCAGGTTTGCAGCTGGGTGCTGACAAACCCCTTCACATCTAGGGGGCACAGAAACCCAGCAGGAGACCTCCCGGCACCTAAAAGATTTTTGGTGGCCCAACAGGATAAACAGGTCCCTGTCTGCCTGTGCTGGAGCAGATGAGCCACGAGGCAAGAAATCCACACATTCCTTCTGTCAACAAGGATTTGGGATGATCTGAGAGAGGATCCCCAGCCCAAGCTGCTCACATTATCCTGAGGCTCACTCCCACCACGCATGAGCTCTTCCCTCTCCTGCCCACGGAAACAGGGAATAAATTACCTCCCTGTGCATGAGACTCAGTTGTTCACTGATTCCAGAGACCTGGAGCATCTGCAGCAGGCAGATCCCTCGAGGCATTTCACGTCCTGCCATTCCCAATTCCCCACAGGATGATTCCCATCAGGGTGCCCCTGCCTCCTCCACAGGATTTCAGCTGCTGTGGATCCTAAGGGCTCTCAGCAAAACTCTGCTTCCAGTGCTGCTGCCAACCCTTACAGCATGCCAGAGCTCCAATCCTTCTGGAAAAACATTCTTTCCTCTTTCTTGTCCATCCATACCCCTTTGCCTTTGTCCCCCACCCCAGGATGAAGCAAACAGGTCAGGCAAGAGCCAAGCTCAAGGATGTCCTTCCACACTTCCAGCACAAGGAACAACCTGAAGCATAATTTCTCTTTGAGAAAATTTGGGTTCTCTGCAGAAAAATCATGGATTTGCTCTTACAGCTACACCAAGCTGAGAGTTTGGTTTTAAGCACAGGGCTCAGTCCCCTTTGCTGCTGCCTCTCCTGCTCCCACTGCAGGGCAAAAGGAGGCAATGGGGAAAGCACTGACAGAAAAAAAAAAATTACCTTGTAGCACGCTCCATTGGAATGAGCAACGCAAGGCAGCGAGAGGGTACCTGCTACCCCAGCAAGCCCTGGTTCCAGGGCTGAGCTCTGCAGGAACACAGGGCCAGATCAAGACACCAAACCAGAGGGGCCAGGGCCAGAAACAGCCACAGGAGCTCAGCAAGGAGGGAGCAAGTGTGCCAAGGAAGCGTGCAAACTCACCTGGCCAGAGCTCCAGGTGTCCAGCAGGATGAAGGGCGCCTGCTTTCCTGCCAGCAGCGGTCCCGGCACACCTGCCCTAACCAGACCCGCACAGAACCAGGGCACGCAGGAGCAGCCCCCCAGCAGCCACATCCATCTGCGCCGGGAGCTCCTCGGGACTGCACCCACAGTTTAGTTCTGTGAAACTCAGTAAAACCAGCGAGCCCTGGGGGGCACGTAAAGCCTACCTGGGGCAGGGGCTGAGGCAAGGAGATGACTCCCTGCCGCAAAAATGCAGACAGCTTATCTATCACACCCCGGGGGGTCCCTTCGCTGGGATGTTTTTCCTCTTTTTCCAGGAAGAGAAAGGAGGGGGGAGTGTCTTTCGGCACTCTTAGTTAAAAAATACAGAGCAGACCTACTCTCTGTAGACCAAACCTACAAAGCACTCCTCCCACTCCCCCCTCCAGGTGCCTCCTCGCTGTCCCCCTGCCTCTCTCACCCCTGGACAAGGCCAGAGGGGGAGGACATCAGTGAAGATTCCAACCTCACTACGGAGAAAAGGCAAGGAAAAGGGATGGCGTGCAGGATCTGTCACTTAAGTCAAGCATCCGACTTCACAACTACAACCAAGCACTACACAGGTACATTTTTCACCCTGGTTTGATTCAGGAGTGCCCATACTCACAGGTCTTGTTTTACAAGGTCTGCTGTCTTAAAAACAGCCTTTTCTTGAGCCATCACAAGCCTCACACCACACAGTCACGACAGATGACGGATACGATGACAGCACTGCCAATTTTCAAGTTCATAGTACCCAGAGAGAAACTCGTGCAGTCCTCACAAAACCTGGTGCACATTGTTAAAAACCAAGTGAGAGGCTCCCTCTGGGGAAAAAAAAAGAGCTGCCTAATACGAATAGGCTGCAAAATCCCCCCCAGTGCACATTTTGGAGAAGCGTCAGCAGCACCTGCCCCAGCCTATCCTCATGCCTAGGACAGAAGGGTCTGGCACTATTTAGTACTTTTGTATTACAAATACAGAAATACAGATGTATTTCATAGTGGAAGAAAAATCAGTGTGATGGGAGAATGCCTTCACAGGAAGAGGGGGCTGCACAAAGAGCTGCCTTGTTCATCCAGGCTGAGTTCACCCCAAACCCTGTCCCGGCAGGTACCTCCAAACACCTACAAGTGGCCAAAGGAAATCTGTCCTTTCATTCTCCCAACCTTCTGAGGCCTTCCTGTGATGCAAATCAGAACATTACCCTGAAATCACATGCTGCCAACAAACAATTTCCACATGTAGAAGAGAAGTAGGAATTTCACACCAATTCCAAGTTGAAAGCTAAACAGCTTTAATTTGGGAAACAAGGACAAAAACGTGCATTGCCAACAAATAATTGCCCCAAGTAAACCAAGGCACTCAGCCTCTCTCACATAACCCTTTCACAGAGGACACAGGCACATCAGCAGGGTTCCAGTGCAATAATTACAATTAATCCATTACTTAATCTCCTAATCACTCCTGAGCAAACGCCATTCTCAGACATTTGTAAACCACAGAATCACCCAGGTTGGAAAAGCCCTCCCAAACCACGGAGTCCAACCTGTGCCTGATCCCCACCTTGTCACCAGCCCAGAGCGCTGAGTGGCACATCCAGGCCCTCCTACCTTCATGGATAGTCCATTCCAATGTCTGATCTTTCTGTGAAGAAATTCCTGCTGATGCCCAACCTGAACCTCCCTAAACGACACGTTCCTTTTCAAACCATCCTACTCACGAAAATTCCACCAAGAAAAGAAATAGGAAAATGCCCAGGTAACGCCAGTTACTTCATTCAAAGCTCCAAGAAAAGTAGATTCACAGCCAAGGCCCATAAGAGCCCCACACTGGGGGTCCCACCCTCCTGTCCAGCTCCTTGGGCTGTGGTTTAGATGGTTCATGGTCCACGAGCTGCTTCAGTAACTGGATATGCAGAATCCCCAGCAACTCCCTCTTACCCAGTATATTCCACCTAACACACAGAGAACAGATTTAAACAGGCAGGGAATGAGTTTAAGCACCCCGTGGGACACAGTAACTCAGTGTTACCAACACAGTCTGCGAGCAGACACGGGTAAGAATAGAAATTCTGGCAGTTTTTGTGACACTCCAGTTCCGTGTCTCGCGTGGCAGGTTTAGGAAAGACCTCAAACACCGACTTTTTCTTTGCTTTACTACCAGAGGAAAGAAAATATTCCAGCATGGAAGCCCTGAAGCTAAAATTAAACCCCTGTAATTCGGGTTCAGCAGAAGTTGGTACAATTCAGATCCCGGCCACAATGAGAGGTCTCCAGCATTATCAGCTGTCCACAATTACTACTGGCCAGGCACACAAACCAGCTTTGTTCTGCACTGGAAGCCACAAATGCAAGCAGCAGTAATTGCTACCAAAGGCAAAACACACAAAAACCCCAGCCAGGCCATGCAAAATAATTCTCCAAAGAGGAGTACAGGGATGGACACAGAACTCTGGCTATCTCCACTCACAGCTTTAAAACACCAAGAGTAAAATCCAACACCATACCCAGCAAAGGAGGGGGCTAGCAAGGAAAATGGATCCTAAAAAGACACTTGTTAACGATTAGGAGTTGAATGCACATTTAATGGAACATCCTGTTCATTAGTGATGGAATTTCATTAGCAGTTTAAGGGAAAGAGACACATGGAAGAGACAAAATGCAATCAGTTTCTCCTGGAACTGCACACATTGCCACACTGAGCCTCACCAAGCTCATCCCAACCCGTATTAAAACCCAAATCAATTAATACTAATTGCTCACCTTATTTTCACAGAGGGATCTTCGCACTCCAGCAAGCCTCAATAAAAAAGGAAAGACAAAAGGCGATTTGTACAAAAGCAACTCCCTTGTCTGGTGTTTTTACATTCATTTAGCTATGCATTTCATTATGCTGGCAGGTGATTCTGTCAGCTCCAGTGTCCTTCCTCACAACCACCCCTGAGCAAAGGGGCAGCACGAGGCCATCCCACTGTTACAACTCACAGAACAAACCAAGTTTTAGGAGTCATGGGAGAAATCCCAAAGCCACTGACTTCATTGCCAGATCTGCCAAGGTGCCAGCGTGACTTTCCCAGGACACAGCCATGGCCAAGCCAGGAAATGTGTTTTACTAGAAACAAGCCAGGATTTATGCTCACAGGCTCCTGGGATGGTTGGGATCTCTGGAGATCACCCAGTCCAACCCCCCTGCCAAGGCAGGGGCACCTGGAGCAGGTGACACAGAACTCTCCAGGTGGGTTTGGGATGTATCCAGAGAGGAACACTCCATGCCCTCCCTGGGCAGCTGTTCCAGGGCTCTGCCCCCTCCATGGACAGAAGTTCTCCCTCACATTGAGGTGGAACTTGTTGTGTTTCAGTTCATGGCCGTCACTGACAGCTCCCCATCTCTGGGATCACAGACACGAGACCCTCTGGACCAAAACCCATTGCCATCTCCTGAAAGCCTGATGGTACCAGAACATGAGATTAAGTGGGAACGTTAACTGCAGTCAGCACTCTCTGTGGGTTTTTTTTTTCCTTCCTGTGCTTCTGCAGATTTAAAAGTGCCTCTGCAACTGCATCACACCTGCCCAGACATCCGGGATGGATCCTGGAGAAGGAACAAGCTACAGATGGAGGCCTCCAGCAAGTCCTGCAGGTAGGAATGCAGAAATGCAGGTAGGGCATGAATTTAGGCTTTCATGGAAGTTCCAAACAGCACAGGAACTCCCCAGGAACTCGCTGGGTGGTCAGGAAGCAGGACTCGCAAGGCTTCAGACACGCTTTCCGTAAGCAAACTGAGCTGAGGGGCTGCTGCAGCCAGACAGAGCCGTGCTGGAACACAGAGGGAGAGGCTTTTTGTCCGAGGCCTCGCTGGTGACTGAGGGCAGCAATTTCCAGTGAAAATCCCAGTAGAGAGTTCAGTGGAGGGACAGAGTGGAAGGGCTGGAGAGGCCATTCCTCCCCAAGCTATGCCAAGGGGCCAAGGCAGGCTAAGATTTGCCTTAGAAGAGGCAAAGTGTGATGGGCTGGGGTACGGGATAATTTGAAACAACAAAACCTGCCTGCTGCTACAGCAATGGATGGGTCCCACAGACAAGCAGGAACTGGATCCAAGCAGGAATTGCCCTGGCTTGCTGAGGGCTGGGTGTCTGGCTGAGCACTGCTTCTAAGGGAGGCTGGAAAGCCAGAGGGAGGGCTGAAGCCATGACAAATCCACCAGGTTACTGTAAAACACAAAAATTAAATAAAGATATAAAAAAAGGGGAGGTGGGGAATCAAAAAAACCCAAAAGCTATGCGAAACTTTCCTAACGCCACTGGCTTTCTGCAAATCAGACAGACAAGATACAGGCAGTCAGGATATTCATATTCTTGCAGAGTAGTGCTGGTGTAGCAGGAAAAATCGTGGGCAAAGAATTCCGCCGCAGCTTTCTGGCACGAGGTTTTACATCTCTAGATATAAGATGTTTTGAGTGAGAGATGAGAGATGTTTTCCAGCTGTGGTTTAACTGGAGCCCAGAGACATTCAGCTGCTCTATAAAGGTAGTTCCTAAGAGCACTTTTTGACAACAAAGGGAGAGGAAACTCCAGTCATCTGAGAGTGCTTTTGTCAGCCAGTCTGAGCTCCGGCTGAGGCAGGATGAGACAGGTCACACATCGGGGAAAAAGATTTCTTTCTTTAGGTGCCTGGGTTGGGACGAGCCCACAGCAGCAGGACTGGGAGAGCAGGGACTCGGCTCCTGGCTCCCCAGTCCCTCACAGCAGCAGTGCCCAGGGAAGGCAGTCCTGCCCTGCAGCAAGGCACACAATTAGGCAAAGCAAACGAGTTGTCAATAAACCCTTGAGCGTTCAGTGAGATGTTGCTAATGGGGAGGCAAATGTACACTGTCAGAATCCCTGCCACGAGAGCAACAATCCTCAAGTTATGCTTGATGTTTCTGTGATGAAGCTATTTTCAGTTGCTTTGAATCCTCTTCAGGAAAGGCAGTCTTGGAATTAAAAAAAAAAGAAAAAAAAAGAAAAAAAAAGAAAAAAAGAAGTCACGACTGTTCTGAGCTGAGATGAACACACTTAATCAGTCCAGGTGTTTAAATTATTTATCCATGAGGAGGAAAACTGTACTAATCTTAGGCACAGCGCATATGAAGGGGAAAAACAGATGCAAAGACATGCCAAGCACTGTGATGCAGCAGAGACTCCTCGCACGCACAAGGTAACTGTGGCCAGAGGTGTCCCACGTGTTTGTCACTGCAGCCTGGGCTGCAAAACCCAAAACACAGAGATTTGCTGCTACCAGAAGAAAGGTTTCCCGACTGTGAGGTGAAGTTATTGTTTTCAGCAAGCACAAAGCCCTAGTCCAAAGCTGGTACTTTCTCTAGCTGGAAAGGGCAGAACTTTAAAACCGTTTTTTTTTCCAAACCCGGTGTCTGGGGGAAAACACTTAAGGAACTGCTCTGCCCCAAGTGAGTGCCACATCCAGGGCCCTGGACCAGCCCACCCGTCCTCATCACTGAATCACAGAAAACAAGCTCTCCTTTCCTCTCTGATCTGAGCCCTCTCCTCCTCTCTCTCACCTGCCCAAGCTGCAGGGAGACTTCCCAGCTGGAAGATACACGGCACATCCCGCTCCAGCCCACTGCAGCCTTGCTCCCATGGGAACAAGCTCCAAACTAAAATCCCTTCCCAGTCTGTGCCATATCACAAAGCTTGGGCTGAGCACAGAGAAATAAAAATCTCCACCTTTCCTTAAAGCAACTCAGGGGGAAGTTCAAGGTATTTCAGCTCACTTCAAGCCACTGCCAGCTGCTGTTTCAATCATTTTGTTTCTCTAATCTGGGCAGCACACCAAAGATCACAAGGTTTGGGTTTAAGTTTCATTTCAAAAACATCTCGTAGGAGAAGAATCATTCCTCCATTTTATTAAGCGAAGCCCATAGGCTGCTGACAGAGCTGTTGCAGGCGGCAGCATCAATGGGACATTATACACATGGTAAATATGTAAAGAGGAAAACACTGAGCTGGAAGGCTACTAATAAAAATAGAGAGGGAGACCCCTGAGACACTGTCTTTGTAATTCCTTTTTACGCAAGCCAACACTTAAGGTCTCCTGGCTGAGTTTCCCCAGAAACCTACAAAGCACTTTATAGCATCATTGCTCAAACCAATACAAGTACCCAGCAGGTCCATTTCCAAGGGAATGTTATGTTTGTTACTGACACAACACTTCGCTGAACAAGGAAAAACCAACAAGGAAGCGACACCCACTGCTTTGAAAGTAACACGGGCTCTAATTGAGTTGCAGTGGGAAAATGACTTGTTGTTATGCCCAAGGTCCTTGAAATTACTGCTCAGATAAGTGTCCGGGAGACACTGCAAAGGGACACACTTTCACAAGGAGCAGCAGCCAAAGGAGAGGGGAAATAGAAGGAAAGGAAAAAAAATAATAACAGATGAGCCTTCGGCACCATGGCCTGCTCAAGTGCCCCCAGGTACAGGGGATCCTAAGCCCCACTCCTTCTTATTTCCAGCCTTCATTTGATGATTGTTTTCAGCTCTCATCAGCGTTTTTACACTGTGTTCCCAGATTGTACTTTTGTTATTAGTTGTGGTGAGAGACAACATCACAGAGCCACAGAATACCCTGAGCTGGAAGGGCCCCACAGGGATCATCCAGCCCAACCCTGCCCTGCACAGACACCCCAACAATCCCACCCTGTGCATCCCTGAGAGCGCTGTCCAAACTCTCCTGAAGCTCTGGCAGCCTCAGGGCTGTGCCCATTCCCTGGGGAGCCTGGGCAGTGCCCAGCACCCTCTAATATCCAACATAAACCTCCCTGGCACAGCTCCAGCTGCTCCCTGGGTCCTGTCACAGAGAGCAGAGCTCGGAGCTGCCCCTCTGCAGGAAGCTGCAGACCCCGGGGAGACTCCCCTCAGTCTCCTCTCCTCCAGCTGAACATTCCAAGTGCCCTCAGCTGCTCCTTGTATGGCCCCTCCAGACCCTTCCCCATCCTCATGTCCCTCCTTGGGACACTCTCCAACAGCTTGAGACCTTGCTGATGTGGTGGTATCCAAAACTGCCCCCACTCAACAGGGCACATGCCATTCTTTTTTGTCTTTTTTTTGCTTGGGGTTTTTATGTGGGTCGTTTGGGGTTTTTTTAATTAAAGTGCCTTTTGCTCTAAGCATAATTACTTTGCGGGCTGACATTTCCCATTCCATTCAGGTGGCAGAGGTACACACCTGAAGAAGATCTGCTTGGTCATTCAAGGCTTTTAAACACGTTTCCAGATAAGCACAGCTGCGTTTTTAACAGTAGCTGAGATTACAGAATTTAAGAAAGGAAAATTTGATATAACGTTTCATGCTTTAGTTAACAGTCTTCCAAGACACAAAGCTGCTCCAGTTGCTCTGGAAACTGTAACTTGGACACAACCATGCAGATACATCAGCCCCCTGGCTATAAATGAAACCACTTTAGCAACACCGCACATTTGTATGACAAACATTTATTAAAGCAAGCATTGCATCCCCATCCTGCTATAGGAAGGGCACATCCCGTGGTCCTCCACAACAGTGCACAGCTCTGATTTCCTTTGAGCTGTAAGGGACACGACTGGAGAGTCGGGGGAGGGGGGACTGTGGATCTACCACTGAAATAAGAACCCCCCAGGTAAGGGAGAAAGGGAAAACACGGGTGGGTGTTTGAGAGATACACCATGGATTCAAGGCAGGGCTGTGCCTGTCACACCCCACGCACAGCTGGAAGCAAACACCGGCACCGAAAGGAGGGCTGGGAAGACAAAGGGACACGGTGGCCGGGCTGGGATTTGGTGCACGCACTCCTCCTGGGCCAGGAGAAGGCAGTGGGAAGCTGGGAACAGAGCGAGAACAGCCACTGGGAGAAGGAAGGCGGGAGGGGGACGCTCGAACACCAAGTAGGAGGAATGAGTGAGGGGTGTTTGCGGAGGAGGACTGGACACAGCGCCACACCAGATGCCAGACACATGGGCTTTTTAAAAACAGGGGGAAATATTCCATACACAAACGACGGCCTGAGTGCTGGTTGCTGTGGAAACCATAACTTTGAATTCAGTGGCTAAAACCCAGCACTGCTATTTATACCATGCTCCTCACTACAGCACGAGAACTTCGCCTCAAAAGCAGAGCTCTGGTACTCACAAACACGGTCCCCCCTCCCCACCATTACACACACTGATCCCCTCAAACCAGGCAGCACGAGGTTTTTCCAATGCTCTTGGCCACTGAAGGACTACACAGCACAATCACCTGAGATGGGCAAAAAAACCCCCACCACTGCCTTTCCTCTTCCAAGCAAGACCAGGTGAATCCATGGACAGACATCGGGCAGGAGTCATTGGATTCAGCTTTGGTCAAGAGCACCCAGAGGCACCAAAAAGGCCGTTCCAAACAGCAGTTTATCTTGTCTCCCTCAAGGCAAATTCCAGTCAGCATCACCTGAGATTACGCAGGGCCAGAGCCCAAAGTCAGCTATCATTAGAGATGACGAGCATCTGTGTAAGGACTCCAGAATCTTGCCTTTAATATCCCGGAAAGTGTAACTGGGTCATTAATGCAAGAATAACAACAACAGCAGAATGGTTTATTCTGCAGCCTTTCTGGGGAGAATCCCTGTAACAACACGCATTTTCAAGCTGCTCTGCTGTTGGAGGAGGAAGTGGCTTTTTCCTCCATGGGAATCATGATTCTGGGGCAGCAAGTGCCCCCACAGCCAAAGCAGGAACGGGAGGGATCTGCCTGCAACCAAAGCTGAGGTGCGCCAAGTATGTCACATTCCTTTTCCACCTCCACCATTCCAGGGCCTGGAAGGGAAGAAACAGCCCCATTCATTCCCCACCCACTCCTCAATCCTGTTTTCCCCCAAGCAGGATGAAGGTGCACGTGTAGCACAGCCAATAACTATCACAGGGTGATGATCCCATTCCAAGACACTTCCCAGGACCTGGCCACGTACCGGTCCCCAAATCAGCGCAGAAGGGCAAAGAAGGCAAAAGCTGAGACAGAAGCACACTTGCCAAGGTCACTCACACCTTCAGAATCCCACGGGACTGTCCCATCTGTGGGGCTCCCCGGGAAGCAGCAAGAACAGCAGCTCCATGAAATCCAACAGCAACACTTTGCCTGCCCAAGGCAGGGTTTTCCAGGGGAAGAGCAGCCAGGGACCGTGAAGGGACGCAGCAGACAAGCTCCAGAAGCTGCCGAGCCTGGGAGGGTGGCAGCAAGTTGCTCCCTGTGGGATTGGGCCCTTACAGCACAGGTGAAGGAGGTCTCGTCTGCCCTTGCTCAATGATTTACATCACAGCACTGAAGTGTCATTGAAAACGACAGGAGCATTTTAATAATACAGGAATGGGGAAAGATGCTCTCATCACAGGCACCCAACTAATCACTCCATAGATTTCAGCCTCCCCTAATTTATTCCAATCCATTTCTTAATCAGAATTTCAAAATTATTAACAAGTCCCGAGTGCTACCGACTCCCTAGCCCCGGTCAGTTTCCACCAGCCCTGTCCTCCGGATGCCCCGAAGAAGTGGGAATGAAGGACCATTGATGAGGAACAACATGTCAGTTTCTCCCAGCGCTTCCCAATGCAACGTGGTAGCGCTGGAAACACACACTCGTTCCTGCAATTCCATTAGGACCGCGTTTGTGCCAGTGCTTCCCGTGGGTCCCAGGGCTGCGAGCATCCTTCGGGAGCCCGCAACTCCTGCCAGGGCAGCGCTTCCCATGGATGCCCGGGCTGCGAGCATCCCTCGGGAGCCGCAACTCCGGGCTGTGCCTGCTCCGGTGACCCCGCGGCCGGGGCGGGCACCTCACCTGCCCCGCACCGCTCACCTGTGCGCGCCCCCGGCGCCCCGGGCCGCTCGCCCGCGGCTTCCCCCGGCGGAGCGGCCACCGGCCAGCGCCGGCCG
>VZTF01000710.1:196516-207635 GCA_013397755.1 Cnemophilus loriae
CCCGCATGGCCCCGGCCCCGGCCCCCGGCCCCGGCCCCGCACGGCTCCTCTCGGCTCCTCTCGGCTCCCCCCGCTGCCACCGAATCCTCCGAAATCGTCGGCATCAATAAAACCCTCTCACACCATCTTTTGCGCGCCAGCGAGTCAGGCGTTACTTTATTGTCGGCCACGGGGGGCGGGGCTGGCAAAGCTCCAGCCTCCGCACCGACACGGATACAGAACTTTTTCACCTATTCATGAGTTTCATCAAATAATGGCATGTCTAAGTTACATAGCTCTCGTTTATTAATTAGTATTCTATCCTACTGGTTATTGATTTCTCACTTCATGCTAATTAGTCCATATTTTTAGTCTTTTTAGTATCTATTTCCTCCAGCAGAGCCTTTCCAACACATCTACTGACTCTTTTTTTAGTCTCTTCTTTATCTTCTGCTTTCTGCAAAATGTCCTTGTGGTCCATAAATTCTGTGTTCCAGACGTCCAACCTCACCAATCCATCTTCCTCTCCCAGGCTTTGCTCAGTGGAGCACATCAGAGTTAGTTTATCAAAAGTTAAACTTTCAGTCATTTTCCCCAGCTGTGTTCCCACAAAAGCAGCTTGTGGCAACTTTGCTAAATGCTGGCTAAGATTAATCTAAGAATAACACACGATAATTAATATACATATTGGTTATGATAAATTAAAACAATTAATTTAAAAGTTAATTAAAACCATTAACTAAAATTATAAAGCTCTGTCGTTTCTGACAATGCAGTGCGGAACTGCTTGAGGCACCCCCTCCTCCCTGGCTCCCGACCCCTTCAAAGCCCCCAAGAACTGGTGCTGAGCTTTCCTTGTCTCTGCCTCAAAATGTGGAATATGCAAAAATTCCCTTAAATAGGATGTTCTGTGATGTTTGATCTCTATACGCTTTCAAGCCTAATCAGCGAGAAAGGAGATTTAATCCCAGAAACAGAGAGCAGCCAGCAAGCTCTAGGTGATATCCAGGTGTTAGCAAAACAAATCCCTTGCTAAGATGTAGGGCTGGACATGTTTCCATGATGTCAGACCTAGGGGAGGTGAGCAAAGCTTGGGAAGAAGGATGTGCCTCTGACAGCGGACACGAGGAATGCAGGATTTACGGGCCACAAGGACATTTGGCAGAACCCCCAAGATAAGGAAGAAACTAATAAAAGTGACTGTGCTGAATGAGCTCCCACTGGGGAAGAGGGAATTCCGGGAGGGCAGGTCGGGAGCACCAGCTCCAAAACCCCACCGACCCAAAAGAAGAGGAACACTTACCATGGGAACGAGCAGGAGAAGGGAGAGAATCATTAACCAGCAGATGACAGAACACTAATTAATAACAGAACTGTGTAACTTGTAGCCAGTGAACGCGAATGCCTTTGTTTGCAGCGTGCACAGCCTCCCCTTGGCGGGACACGGCTCACCCTGCAGAGAGCACCCGGGCACTGCAAGCACTTGGATTTTGTTGAGCCTCAGCTCTGGCCTGGAGAGGCACATTTTATAATGCTCTAATAAATAAACATGAGCTGTGTCTGAACTGACAATGTCTTTCAACATAAAAACTGGGAGCACCTCCCCAGCACCTTTCAAAGTCAGAGTGGGGAAATCCAAACCAACCCAATATGTATCTAATAAAGAATATTTATATTCTAATGCTGTGTATTTGTTCTGCCTTTAAAAATCAAATACAAAATCTCAGATATCATTAATCACATGTTGCTTGCAAATCGAGTCCAAATATTAAATGTCAGTTTTCTTCATCAAGCCATTGACTAATTAATGGCAGGCTTTAAATGGCATTACCACACCAAGCACTTTAGGCAGCGCATTTAATCAGCAAGATTAAACACAGCTCCTTTCCTGACTTTGGTTTCAGGTGTGCCAGGGCCTCACCACCCTCACAGCCAGGAAATCCTTCCCAGTATCCCATCCAACCCTGCCCTCTGGCAGTGGGAAGCCATTCCCTGTGTCCTGTCCCTCCATCCCTTGTCCCAAGTCCCTCTCCAGCTCTCCTGGAGCCCCTTTAGGCACTGGAAGGGGCTGTAAGGGCTCCCCAGAGCCTTCTCTTCTCCAAGCTGAGCAATCCCAGCTCTCCCAGCCTGGCTCCAGAGCAGAGGGGCTCCCGCCCTGGGAGAATGTCCCACCCGCAGTGCGAAGAGGTGCCAAAGGCTGAAGCCTCCGCAGGCGCTGTTTTTCTGTGCCCTGGGGCACACCAGACAAGGGCAGGAGCGCCGTGGGTCCCCCCGCGCTGCCCCCCTTCCCCGCTCCAGCCCCAGACACGGCTCCCGCCATCCGGCACGTGTGGGCAGGGATGCGCAGCCCAGCAGACCTGCATCTTACACCAGCTAATATGGGCATATTTTTAACTAATCCCACCTCGTTTGCTGCTTTTCCAGGGCCCCAGCGTGTAAGGGGTGAGATTCATTAGTCATCTGACAGTTCCAGTTACTCTGCACGTCAAGCCTCATCTCTTCATTTGCATCCCCAGACTGCTGCGCCAAGCCCGTGTGCTGGTTGTCCCCCTCCACCTACTCACTGCTAATTTGGGAGCTGCTATTTTTGTCTCGCAGTGATTGTGTGCATAAAAAGTTCGGTTTCTTCCGAAATGTTTTCAAAGGAAGCAGAACACGGGCCTGAGCTGAAAATTCCCCTTGCTACACATCAATTGCCCAACATCAGCAAACCTTGTTTTCAGGGAATGTAGCAGGAATGAAACACCTTCCCAGGAAGATCCTGAGTTTATGAATGATTGAGCTGCACAAAAGAGAGTTGTTTCTGACAGGGGCACGCAGGAGTAGCTCAGTCAGAAAGAAACAATTTGGCAACTCTCGATGAACAGAGTAAAACTTAACTGCAAGGGCCGCGATTCCGTGATTGGAAACACAGCACAGCATTCCTCATGGAAGAATCTGTACGGAGGAGGAAAGCTCAAAAGCAAAGTTCTGTCTCTACTGCCGACACTCCGCTTGTTAAATTTTGTAAATAAAGCTTTTTTCTCTTTGCAACGCACGTTGTGATATTTCTCCTCCACACAAAAGAATGCCCTTGCTCCAGAGCAGTGCATGCCTGTACCTGAGAGACAGGAACCACGGGGGAAGTTTCAAGTGGGAAGGTGGAAAAAGGGTTTTTTAAAAAAAAAAAAATTGAGCAAACTGTTCTTTGAAAAATAGTGGTAGACTGTGACCAGTACAAACCAGGCCATCCAAACTGGTTTGAATTAGGACTTGTTCTGTACTGGTGAAACACTTATTTTCTGTCAGATTTCCCTGTAGCTTACTGAAGATGTTCACTGCAACCCAGAAGTTGTTGCCTTCTTTTTGTCTTTGAAAACAGGAACAACAATGTAATAATGAAGGTTTCTGGATTTTATGTGAGTGACTCAGGTTGGTTGCCAGCTCCATATACAGAAAATAACTATTCCTGCTTAGTGTGAATTTTAGTGAGGACAGTCTGCTCCCCTAAGTGCAAAATACCCATTAGCCCTGATAGTCCCTTGGAGAAGCTCTCCCAGTCCTCTGCATGCTTCAAAAATCATAAAAAATGCCTTCCCAGGTGTTTTTCCAGCTGGTATTTCTGTCAGGCTGCAGCGAGGCTAATAGTGGGATCACATCCTCGTGCCTCTAGGATTATGTAAAAGAGGGAAACGCATTTGATGAATTATTGTCCAGCTCAGCCTCTCTTTTGAGAAGCGCTGTTATCTGTGTTCGCTGCCGCTGCGGGTGAAGCGGTCTGTGAAATCAGAGTTCTCTGGGTAACGGCAGAGCCGGAGCTTTCCCAGGGGTATTGCTGCTCATCCCATAGGACACACACGAGGCAGGCAAGAGCCTTGGCTTCCAATCCTGTTTGTTGTCAGCTTATTCCATTAAAGTCTTGCTTTCAATGTTAGTGCTAATTTCAGAGAATCCCAGAATGGTTTGGGTTGGGGGAAGCCTTAAAGCCAATCTCATTCCACCCCCTGCCACGGGCAGGGACACCTTCCACTATCCCAGGCTGCTCCAAGCCCCATCCAGCCCAGCCTTGGACGCTTCCAGGGATCCACAGCTTCTCTTGGCAACCTGTGCCAGGGCCTCCCCACCTTCACAGGGAACAATTCCTTCCCACCTGGCCTGTGTTTGTCCTTGGCATTGCCCCGACCCAGGTGCAGGATTGCACTTGGCTTTACTGAACATCACGAGGTTCTCACAGAGCCACCTCTCCAGCCCAGCCAGGTCCCTCTGGATGCTCCATCCCTTCCCTCTGGTGTGTGACTCCACCACAGAGCTCAGTGTCATCAGCAAACGTGCTGAGGGTGCATCAGTCCCGCTGTCCTTGTCACCAGCAAAGACACTGAATAGTTCTCCCACGAGAAAACAGTTGGGCTTAATGATCTCAAGGGACTTTTCCAACCTAAACAATTCCATGATTCTATGAGAGGCACCCAGCTGCTTGTGAAAGGCATGGGAGAGAGTATCCCCACCCCTCCTGGCTGTATTATTAGCCCAGAGCTTTTCTTCCTCAAATATTAATGTTTTCCTGATTACCTGCTCCTTATGGGAAGGTGACTGTGCCCATGTACTCCTCTGAATAATTCATTTAAAATATTAAAGCCATCAGAAGTGACCTTTTACCTAACAATGGGTTAGAGCATGGTCTGTCCAATGCCATCCTTGCCCAGTGAGGGAAGCACTGGGAAGCATTCCCAGCATCCTAGTGCTTTGGAGATAGCAGTGTGGAGAGCAAAACCAGTATCAGAGTTGTTAGAGAGCATCTTCTCCCACATGTGTGTCTGTGTGGAGTGGGGAAGGAAGGCAGGAATCGCAGGGGAAAGCGGGAGGCAGGGGTGGGAAGGAGGTCAATGAGCTGCCCTTCAATTTATCTGTATTTTTGAGCCTCACTCAGCAGCACTGCTCCTGCAGGGCCTGTGAGCAATGGGGTCACTGCCTTGCCTCCAAATAAACAAATTAAACCAACAGTGCAAACCTGGGCCATTTGTACTCCTGCTACCTGTGGTGCCGCAGGCACGTGGAACAGCTTTAAACAACTTGTGTGAATTCTGCCTTCCTTGAATTGTCTGCTTGGATTCTACACCCCTGAGCTGCTCGATGCTGTATGATTGCAGTATTTGAAAACTCCCTAAGTATTTCTGTGCCATTCACTTTAAAATCCTTTTTCCCCAGACAGACTGGTTTAGTGTTCATGGATGGGTTTTTCCCCCCCACCCACAATCCAGTCCTTATGCCCCTTGTTTTTATCACAGTCTGTGCAAGATGCCATATGAAGATCTGCTCTGTGTCCCCAGAGGAATGAGAGCAATCGTTTCTACCCATGTGAAAGCTTTTGGATCTTTTTCCTGACTAGTTGTTTTCAACCCTTGCAAGACAGATTCTGTCTTCCACAAAACTATGAGCTGTCCTCCACAGTCCCTGTGGGACGTGGAAGGAGGTTTTTTTCCTTTCCACGGTTTATGCTGTCACATAGCCCAAGATTCATCAAGGTATCCAATTTACAAGCCTAGATGGAAAAGGACATTTATTTTTGTGGAGCTGATCAGCCTACATCATTCCTTCCCTTTGCTTCCTCAGATCCCTCACTCATAAAGGTATCTTACTTTTTGTTGTTGTTGTTGTTGTTGCTACTTCCAATTTCACAGTATTTTGCCAAGGAAGAGCAGCACTGTGGCAGGGTCAGTCCAACAAACGTGGACCACTGACGCCATCCAGTGGCACTCACTGACACTTGCCAGCGCTAATAAACCCCGAACTGCCTGCAACAAACATTAAACTCTTGCCCCTACACTGTCTGCAGTCATTACTGCTGCGGTTTTTGTCCCCATCAGAACCCACACTTAACCTGAAAAAATGTAAGGAACAACAGGTCGGTTCCAGCTTGCGTTAAGCACATTTTTCCTTTCCTACCTCTGTTTTCTGTAGAAACTGTCCTCTAGAGCTCAGTCTCTGAAGTAATACCCAAAAATGAACATGCTCAGGGGGGACCTTGTGGCTCTCCGCAACTCCCTGCCAGGGGGGCGCAGCCAGGTGGGGATCGGGCTCAGGGGCAGGACAAGAGGAAAGGTGCCATGAGGCTGCAGTGAGGAGGAACTGGCTCTGGGGAGGTGCCTGGCACACCAGAGCAGGGCTGCACCCGCCTGCCTGGGCCGAGCAGCTCCTTCGGTCTGTCAGACCTCCCGGCACAACTGCACCTGGAGCTGCTCCTCAAGCACGGCATGTCAGAGTGATCCCGGCTCGAAAATCCCTGCTCTTCAAAGCGTGGCTTAGCCAGGATCACAGCGACAGGCCGGGATTAGGGAATAAGCACACGTGCAGTCAGTGCTGCTCTCCAGCAGCTGGGTGCCATAAGCTCCCCCTGCTCCAGCTGCGGACACAGCGGCACTGCCAAGCTTGGCACTGCCAAGCGCTTCCCGGGCTGTGACACGGTGGCTGCCAGCCAGGGACTGTCAGGAGGCTTAAACTGTCCCACCAGCCCCACGTGCCCGCCCGGATTCCCCGGACTGCCAGGCCTGGACGTGGTTCAGCACAGACACAGGTTCTGGAGATGCCACAGCCTTTTCCAGAGCAGCACCACAGCCTGGCCCTGGCAGAGCCCACAGGCAGGGTTTGACGTCTCTCCGCACAACTCAGTGTGGACTGGATTCTGCTCCTGCCTCCAACTCCAGCAGTCACAGCCCGACCCCTGGCCTGCAGACCCACAGAGGTGCTCTGAGCACGTTTTGGGAAGGCGTTCCAGCCACAGGAACCTGCAGGGACGGTGGCTCCCGGCGGGCACGCGGGGTGCAAGGTCTGCAGGCTGCCTCCTGCAGCGCCCTTCGGCCTTTTGGCACGGCTGGAGACGGCAGAGAAAACTTCCACACCGATGCGGAGCGGTCGCATAAGTATTAATGAATAAATACTCCACAGCGCTGTGGAAACCGTATGAAAATACGTGGCTGGTGCTTTTTCCAGCTGCATTCCCACTGATTAATTGCTTGTATGGAACCAGCGCCCCGAAGCCTCGTTTTACTGACAGCTCTACAAACCCAGCGTGGTGCTTGTGAAGGAACTCAGTCACTCCCCGACCATCCAGAGCTCCCAGAGAAGAAAGCACGTGTTTAAAACTCCAAATAAAACCACATCTTTGTTATTCTGGACACCTGCCTGTTATATGCTGTTTGTCCTTCCTGCTCTCCTGCAGAAACAGGGTGGTTTACCCTGGTGTAGCATTTATTTTCTAATTGCGTATTAATCAGCATTTTCTCTGTGGTTTTGTACTTTGCATCTCAGGGATTACCCAACACATCTGAGTTAAATCCAAGCCACCTCACCCTTGGGTGTCCTGACACCTGCTGTACCACTAAACTGTGCATGTGGCAAAAATGAGAGTGCAGGGCAGTTTGTGTCCGAAATAAATCCAGATGAAGCCCCCTGGATCTTATCTCTGGCACACGCTCACGTGGGCTGGGATTTGCAAAGTTTTTTGTTTAGTTTAGTTACCACTGTAAGGACTTTCACAAATAAAAACCTGGCAATAAAATCTAAGACCAAGCTTATTTTTTTCATCACTGTGAATGGAATCCTTATCCGGTCGTTATATATAAAGTATAACAAGGTACAGGCTTTCTCTGGACCTTGTTGATTTCTATCCGAGTTGATATTTTAAAATATATATTCCGTATATGTGTGTGTGTGTGTGTGTATATATATATATATTTTTATACACAGACACACAGTGTTTTGGTTGCATTCCTTTAGGTGCCTGTCAGTGGCCAAAATAACATTCCTGAGTGCATAAACATTTTGAAAGACTCTCATTCGAAGAAAAAGGAAACATTTTTCAGGCATGCTTTCTGGACAATGTTCTGTCTTTGGCCAGTTTCAGAAGTGGTATTTCCATGCTCTAGTTAACAGCTTAAAATCCCTTTAAAACTGCAGCTAAGTTCCGGTTTGATTGCACTCATCGCTCTGTGCCGCAGCAGCAGCTCCCATACAGCCCTCAGCAGATCGCTGTTTCTGCAAGCACAGGGGAATCCTCAGAATCCCTATTTTCATCCATCCTGGCTTTCCAGGCTTTGTGCTCCCAGTTTCAGCCTGTCAGGCTGTTTCCACGGGGAAGCATGCCCAGGCTTTGGTACTGTGTGGAACAGTTAATGCACTTGGGGAGCGTGAACAAGCAAAAGTAGTTGTAATAATATAAATAATTAAACCGTGCAGTGGGCAGACCTTGGGCAGCCCCGGTGGCCTGGCAGGTTGTGCAGAGGTGCAGCCCACACCCCACACTGGGTACAAAGTTCTTCACCGACATTTACACAACCTCTCCTGCGAGTCTCATGTTGCAAGTTTGCTCAGCTCGGGGAGCAGCGGAGGGTGAGGGACTGGCAGCACGAAGATTAGCTCGGCTCAGAGGCCACCGAAGGCTGTTTTTAATCTTGCCTGTTCCGTGCAAAGGCTTTCCCGCTGACACTCCTTTAATTACACGGACACTCTGGTTATCAGCAGCACTTCTCATTCCGACGGCGGGCTTTCCACTAGGGAGCCGCCAGTTTGGAGTGAAGGAAAAATTTCCACGGCACATTTCACCTTGGCAATGCCACACAAGCACAAACTCGGTGAATGCCCTCTGCCAGCATCCCCCGGAGGCGGGGAAGTGGCGTTATCCATGTGCAATCCAAGGGGAAGTGTTAATGACACACAATGTCTTGCTCAGGACACAAGCTCCGGCAACCCAGAGTGATACGGACATTCCAGTCTTAGTTCGACTCCGTGTTTTTCCCAGAGAATCATCCCAAGCAGGAAATACGATATATTTGCACCAGATGTATGGTTGCCACGGGAAGCACAACCCTCAAAACTCCCTCCTATTTTTTGCTTCATATAAAATCTGAAAAATTGCTCTCTCAAGGGCTTTATCCCTACCCAAGGCCACCTCTTTACAGGGCCTAAGGGTTTGGATTTTTTGTTACTTTGTTACATTTTGCTGAGCAGTTTATTAGCTGGTCTCTACATAGCTGAGCTTGCTGTTAACGTGCATCACACAGCAGTTATTTCATCTGGCCTTTAAACCGGCAGATCAGGAGACGATCGAGATGCTCTTTCTCTTCTTTCCTCTCTGCTCTGACACTCCGAATAACAAAATAATCACGTCACCGTTTGATGTGACAGGGTCACATTATGATTTTTGTGCTGTCACACACCCCGTTCAGCAGCACTGGGGGGTGGATTTTCTCACCTACTGGCGAGATTTAAGAAAATAAAGGAGTTAAAAAGAAGTATGTGGGAGAAAACATAACAAAAACGTTTCCCTGGCTTCTTGATGTGAAGGAGCACACCAGTACCTGATACTTTGGTATTTCTACTGTACTTGTGAAAGAAAAGGATCATAGTGAACACTCTCGAGGCTGTGACTCGTGTAAGATTACTGACCTCTTTCTGCAGGAACCACACGAATTCTTGTGTTAGTCCTTGAAATCCCCCACCTCTCCCGGGTGTCCCTGAGCACGACAGCTCTGTCAGCTGAGTTCTGCCCAGCTGGGGCACCCCAGGTGTCCTGACACCGATTGCTAATACCATCAGTCTCTGAAATTACTCGGGGTTATTTCACTTCACCTATGAAGAAACCTGACACGTCTGGCTCCCGTCCATCCGTTCGTCCCACATTCGTGTGGGGGCATGAGGAAGGGCAGACCTTGGAACTCGCTTCCAGGGAGGAAACAATAAACCTGATGAAAACAACGGGGCAGGTTTGGAGATGAGACTAAAAGTAAGAGAAAGCCCTGCACGAGAGGGCCCTGAGGGCTGAGAAGAGTGATAAGGCAAGTAAAACGAGACACTACCATTTAAAAAAAGTTTACAAACCTCTTTAAATCAAACAAGGACCACCTCGAGGGCACTGGAATGTCTCCTCGTGATGGAGCAGGGCTCAGGGTGCTGCTGTTGTGCCACAAGCACAGACCTGTTTGCTCGTAAGTTAACGAGTCTCCTCTCCAGGCACATCAGGACTGAAACTCCAAGGAGTTTATCTCACCCTGCCAAGGTGCCTCCGAGATAGGAAGCTCTGGCTGACTCTCTTCCCAGCATCTTTCCAGAGTTAAACTACAAATCCCAATGTGTCTCTCAGACAAACTGTCTCCATGTATTTATGTGGATCAAGTTTTTTTCACCTGATTCTGTGTTCTCAAGCAAACAAATCTCTGCTTCAGTAATGTCACCTGAGCTGTGACTCAGGTCTTTTGTATGAGTCTGATGTGTGAAACAACCACAGCCCCTGTGCATCCTTCCCTGGCCTTCATGAGGTCCCAAACAAGTAACTTAAAACTACCTGGGCTTTAAGTAATTTATACCTCCGTCATAGCCAGAGATTAATAAAAAACCCTGTGGGCAGCAGGGGAGGGATTCTGCCGCTCTGCCCTGCTCAGGTGAGACTCCACCTGCAGAGCTGCCCCAGCCCTGGGCCAACAGCAGAGGGACGTGGAGCTGCTGGAGAGAGTCCAAAGGGGGAACGGCTTCAAACTGACACGGAGTGGGTTTAGATGGGATATTGGGAAGGAATTGTTCCCTGGGAGGGTGGGGAGGCCCTGGCACAGGGTGCCCAGAGAAGCTGGGGCTGCCCCTGGATCCCTGGAAGTGTCCAAGGCCAGGCTGGACACTGGGGCTTGGAGCAGCCTGGGACAGTGGAAGGTGTCCCTGCCCATGGAATGGATGCAGCTGGATGATCTATAAGGTCCCTTCCAACCCAAACCTTTCCGTGATTACCTAAAGTCCCAGGTACTCTAAAACCTTTCTATGATTCTGATTTAAGTTCGAAACACCCTCAGGGCGGAGCAGCTCTACTGAAACGCCGAGCTGCTCAGGGGCAGCCTCACAAGCGCATTCCAGTTTCGGATGAGAGCTCAGCGTCCGACCCAGCGCGGCCGCGGCCCGGCCAGGACTGCGCCAGGGAGGGCACAGGCGGTGCGGGGCGAAGGGGCAGGGCAGGGAAACAGCGCTGCTGCTCGTCCCCGGGGCACGGCCGGGGACAGAGCTGAGAGCGATGCCGTGAGCAGCATCTCCCTCTCCCGGCCGGTCCCTCTCAAGCCTTCCCGGGCCCGATCCCGGTCCCCGTTACGCGCCTCCCGCCGCCAGAGGGCGCCTCCCGCCGCCAGAG
>VZTF01000710.1:207659-243464 GCA_013397755.1 Cnemophilus loriae
CGCAGTCCGCGGGTGCTGCGGGCGGGGCGGGAACAAGATGGCGGCGGTGCGGGCCGTGTGCGTGATGCGGGGCGAGGGGGCTGTGCAGGGCGTCATCCACTTCGAGCAGCAGGTGAGGGCACGGCCGGGCTCTGAGACCCCCCGGCGGGTGCAAAGCCCCCCGGATCTCCCTCTTCAGCCTCCTGCCCGTGGCCGGCGGGGCGGGGGGGNCGCGGCCCTTTGGAGCTGCGCCGTCCCTTGTGATCGGCCGAGGAGCCGCGGCCGCGCGGTCATTCGCGCTCCGCTGTGAAAGTACGGGATCTTTCTGGAAGGCCCCGTCAGGTAACGGGTATTCCTTGCGCTTAGTGATAAAACAGGGGGAGGAATGTGTTTGAGGGCGTTAAACGAACACAAACATTCTGGACAGTGTTGTCTTGGGCTCGTGGCGAGGCCTCCAGTGCTTGCTGTCGCCTTCGTTTGACACGGAGCCATGTAATGCCAAAGTCCTTGTGCTGATCAGTTCTCTCCTTTGAAGGGTACTGGACCGGTGAAAGTCACTGGGAAAATCACTGGATTGGCCGATGGAGAGCACGGCTTCCACGTCCATGAGTTCGGTGACAACACCAATGGTAAGATGTCCCTCCAGGCCTTTGGGTCGCGGCTGCTCAGCTCCAAAGAGCTGCTCGTGGTGTTGCAGCAGCAGCTTGGGTCTCAGGGCTGCAAATCTGTGTGAGCAGATTGTGATGTTTCCCGAGGAATTGCTTCCTGGGTAATACTCTGAGCATGTTGAGGCTGGTGGTCAAGAGCTGACAAACCAAGCACTCACCTGAACGCTTGGATAACCCGCCGTTATGAAATAAGAAAGCTTCTGGCTGAGCCTGGGAGTTGTAAGTCTGTAGCAGGTGATTCATCTCCAGGGGATTAGCAGGGCATGGAGCGGGAGAGGAGCTGTGTGCTGGGAGCGGTGTGGGACCAGCAGGTTTATCCTGGGATCCTGCTCTGACGCTGTGCTGTGTTCCAGGGTGCACCAGTGCTGGCCCCCACTTCAACCCGGAGCGGAAGCAGCACGGCGGGCCCAGCGATGCTGAGAGGTGAGTCCAGGGCATGGACACTGCTGGGGGGCTCAGGATGTGCCAGAAAACCCTGGTAATTCCTGCAGGCTTCCCGAAGTCACTTAGCTACACTTTGGTAACTCCAGCAGTTTGCTTCTCCGAGGGTGTGGTGTGAAATACCCTCCTGGGGGCATTTTCTGACTTTGTAATGGCTTGGGAGGAGGGGACAGCGAGGGCCTGATGCTCATGCTGAGTATCTGTACGTAAGTGGGATGTGAGACCTGGCTCTTCCCTGGAAGCAGTTCGCACAGCCCAGGTCCCTTGGGTGGGTGCCAGAGGAAGTGGTGTGGCTGTGTGTGCTAGATTTGGGGAGCGGAGCTGGGAGCAGGGCTCAGGCAGCCTGGCCTTGCACAGGGACCAGCCTGGCATCGGGATCAGCCTTGGAATGCTCACGTTGGTGTCCGTGAGCGCTCCTCGCGTGGCTGATAAATCCCACCTGAGCCATAGGCCGGGCAGAGCTGGATGCTGGCTGTGGGCCAGCTCCTGCATGACACAGCATGAAACGTGTGTCGGGGCCCTGGCAGCCACTGCTCGGGGCTAAAGGTTGGGAGCGCATGGACATTGTGGCTTCTGGGGGCTTGGCAGATCCCGCTCCTGGTGCGTCCTGCCTGCTCAGGGGTGGCTGTGGGCAGGGCAGTTCCGTAGGAGGGGTGCGAGAGGTGTAAAGAAACTAATGGACTGAAGCTTCCTGGAAGCTTAAATCAAGCAAATTCCTCAGGGGAGAGCTGCCATTAACACAGTTTTGTAGGACTTGGTTAAAAATAAGGAATTAGTGTAAAAAGCTGGTGGTCAGCCCTGGGCTGGCTGAGCTGGTCACGCAGCAGGGATGCGTCTGTATTCCAGGTTCTGAATCTGGATAGAGGAGCCTGGCAGAACTGACTCAGCTGCATTTTGAGTGAATGCTGTGCTTGGGGCAGGTCTGCAGGACACAGCACACTGGAATGTCCAGAAGTCCTGTGAAAACTCCACTGCTTGAGGCTTAGTTCTCCAGGGAAGCCTTAGTAGAGATGTAGCTCTGATAGAAGCTGTGTGGGAGAGCAGGATGCCAAGTGATGGGGCAATGCCAGACTGGAGTAATCATCCCTGGTACTGCCTGGAACTGAGCAGTTCCTGCATTGCCTTTGACCTGCTGCCTGACAAACTGCTTTTCCTAATGCTCCTTAAACCCAGAGCCTGCAGCTGCCTGTGGAATAGCTGAGCTGTCACGGACAGCAAAAGCTTTGAGAACAGTGGCAGTGTTCCACTAACTCTGCAGGAAAGGTTGTTCCACTGGATTTGGGAGTCTTTGTTGTTGTAATGTGAAGTCCCAGTCTTCCCTTGGAAGAGCTTTCAGTCCAGGCCACTCTTCTGAGTTTGCTGTGTTTGTGCAGGCACGTGGGAGACCTGGGCAATGTGACTGCCAAAGGAGGCGTGGCCGAGGTGGAGATCCAGGATTCTGTCATTTCCCTCTCTGGACCACATTCCATCATCGGCCGTACCATGGTGGTGAGTGGCGATGCACAGAGATGGCTCCGTGTCTTAGCATGGCACTTCACTGCCATGAACCCTAATTCCCCGCCAGCCTTCCAGAGATGTCCCTCTCTAACTCTGCCCCTTCCTGCTGTGAGTGCCTGAATCACCTCTCTTAGAGAGGTCCAGTTGGGAGTATTTAGCATGGGTATCAGTTTGGCATTGTGTAATTAGTCTGGTGGTGCTGTTGCTACCAGGAGCAGTGATAATTGGATCCACAGTAGCATCAACTAAGGTCCCTTCAACTCTCTTCCAGGTGCATGAGAAGCGGGATGACCTGGGCAGAGGGGGAGATAACGAGAGCAAGTTAACTGGAAATGCAGGACCCCGCCTGGCCTGTGGAGTGATTGGGATTGCCAAGAGCTAAGTGTGGTACCTGCAGTGCTCTTCCATTGCTGCTCTTGCCCTTCCTCGTGCAAGCTCAAGATTTGTCATTAATCTGCTCCTCTGCATCCCAAGCAGCACTCACACACTGGAGACTGACCGAGTTTTGTATGATGTACATTCAATTAAAGTGTCCCTGATGGAACAGCTCTGTGGTCTCTGCTCACGCTCCTGCTGTCACCATTCCGTGTCACATCCCTGCCGTGTGAGGGAAGATGTGAGTAGTGCTCCTGTCCCAGACCCTGGATGAGTCCCACACGCTCTGGGTGTGTCAGGACTTCCTCCCGGGGAAGGGGCAGCATTTGTAGGCTTCAAACTTGTGTAATAAATGTTCTGGGCAGATACACATGGGTCTGGCTGTCTGTGAAAAGGGAACCATCCCAAACCTGCCCCTGCTGGGAAAGGGGGCCTGGGCTTCAGCAGGTGAGTGGTTAAGTTACATCCAGCAAGTTGTTCCAGGCAGTATCCCAGGAGTGACCACTGTGTGCCAGTGCCAGCCTCCATCCTGTTCTGGTGTCTCCTTCTGAAACAGATTTCAGGGTCTCTCTCAACAGAGAATATGGGTCACTTTAATGAGGACTTGTATCAATGCTCCTTTCTTCTGTCCTTAAGAATATTATTCAGGGAAGTAGCAGGCTGTAGTTCTAGGTACCCCCATTCCACTGAGGCACATTACTAAGGGACCTGGGTAGTAGAGCAGGAATACTGTAAAAATACTTTGAACTTACGTTCCCTGCTGCTGCCCGACCACTGTGTGAGTCTTCGCTCCCTGTGCCTCTTCAGAGGGTTGGCGCTGCTGCTGCTGCTGTGAGGGTTACGCACAGGCACTGCTGCAGAAGGCCGGAAGGAATTGTTCCACAGGTTCCAGGCTCTGCTTTCAAATCCCTACTGAGGCAGAGAATAGGGGTGGGATTTGTGTGAACAGAGCAGCCTTGTGTCCCTCGTTCTTGCCTCCAGCTCTTTAAGGAGGTGTTCTCAGTGCAATAAACCCTCCCTCCTTACAGAGCTGGGGCAGCTTTTTCCGAGGCTCAGACCTCGATGTGGGGGACAAGGGACTGTCCCGTGGGCCCGGCAGGGAACAGCCAGTGAGGACACGAGTTTTAACACATGGAAGTTGAGTTCACTACAATCTGTAAACAGGTTCTTTCTCTCTTTATTCTGCTATTGCAAGAACATAAAAATAGATGTCCTCTCCCCCGTCCAGAGCTCCACAGTGGCTCTCCCACCCTCTCCCTCCCCCAGAGACAATTCCCTCTGCCGCAGGGCAGCTGTGAAAAAGGACTGATGTAAGGAAGCAGCTGCCCTTTCCTTGGGGCAAAATCCCCAACTTCAAAGGTAGAACACACCTAGAGCAAGGAGAAAAAAACCACCGAATATGCACAGGATTCATACAGGTTTGCCCCGGCGCTGCTGGGGTTACGGGAGGTCTGATCCACACAGGGCGGGGCAGAACTTCCCAAAGTGTCCCTGCCCCAGGGATAACCATGGAAAAACTGCACCTGCCCTCGGCACTGCTGACAGAGCATGGAAGTGCTCAGGATCGGAGGTGGCACAACGCCCAGGAACAGCAGGAGCTGCCCTCTGACCCCAGCCCAGGGGGGCACAACCTACCTCTGGCAGGGTGAGGAGGGGCCAGCGTTCCTGCAGGAGCAGCCCCATCTCCATGGAGAAAGGGCCAAGTCCTTGTCCTTGTCCCAGCCCTGCCTTGAGGGCCAGGCTGGAATTTTACCGCAGGTTTTGGTGCCTCCGAGGTCTCGCTTCCCAACAAGTACAAAAGCTGCAGAGCCCAGCCCAGCCCATGCTTTTTAACATCAGAGCAGACGGTCAGCGCCTGAAGGTGTCACTTGTTAAAAAAAGGCAAATTAAGGGCAACAGGAACCACAGAATCAATTGAGGAGGGGAGGAAAAAAAAAAATAAAGCAAAGAATGGATTGCATTTCAAACACTAAAACAGTTAACTCTGCAATTAACATCTTAAAACTAACTTTTACCCGGGGTGGTCAAGTAGCTCATTAAAATGCAGCAATCTAAAACTCCAGAGGACTGTTACAAATAAAAATTCGCTTCTGTGAATCGCTACACAAACAGATGGATTTCCTTTAACAAACAGAACCAAACCAGTCTAATTTAGACTCCAGTACAGCATTAACAGTTCCAACTTTAGGCTGTTGAACACTCCTTTTCCACTTCAGTGCAGCGTAGGAAGAATAGCACACGTTAAAAGTTTGTTACGAAAATAGAGTTTATTAAAAACACATCCCTATTGTTTTGAGGAGCTTTCACCGTTACCTTTTCTTAAATTAAAAAAAAAATAGAAAGCACTTCTACTTCTGATTCGTAAACTTTTTAAAGTCAAAACTTTAAAAAAGTTACAGCAAAAATGGGTAATATTTTAATCATCTCTTCAGTATTTTATGTTATGTTGTGGCTATTTTAAATAGAAGGGAAGCAATCAAATTGCTCACAGTGCCCCGCGTCGGGGGCGCAGGGGCGGAAGCGGATTTACAGCACTGTACAACTAAAGCTCGACACTCCAAGCCGGGCTGCGGCCCTAGCGCGGCGCCTCCGCCACGGAGCCCGTGTCCTTGTCCGCCTGTTCCAGGGATGAGGTAGCCTCGGGCGCTGACTCTGGCGCAGGTTTCACACCCGCGGGTTCAGCATCTCCCGCAGCGAGTTCTGAAACAAGTTCCGCACCCTCCGTTTTGCTGCCGTGGGGCTCGTGGTTTTTGTCACCTTCCGCCCTGTCTGTCACCTCTGGCTTTTCCTTGCCGCGGGTTTCTTCCTTGTCTCTACGAGACTCCCGATCCCTGGAATCCCTCTCCCTGTCTCGGTGGCCGCTGGAGCGCCTGTTCCTGTCCTCTGAGTCCCTGTGCCTGTCGCGCTCGGGGCTGCGGCGTCCCCAGTCTCGCCTGTCGCGGCTGCCCAGCCGCTCGTGCTCCCGGTCATCGCGGCCGCCGTAGCGCTCCCGGTCGTTCTCTACCCGGTTCCCGAAGGATCTCCTCCCGAACCGCTCCTGCTCTCTGTTGGGCGTGAACTGCCTGTCGTTCCTGAACTGCCGCCCGTCCCTGTTCTCCTCGGGGCCGCCGGGCCCGCCGCTGCCCGGGCCGCCCCCGGGCCGCACGAAGTGGCCGGGCGGAGGGAAGGGGGTTTTCATTCCGTGCGGGGGAGGCATCCCGAAGCCGCCGGGGCCCGGCGGGGGCCCCCTGTGCATCATGTGCGGGGGCATGTGGCGCGGGGGCATCATCGGGAAGCGCGGCAGCGGCGGCGGCGGCGGCATCCCCGGCGGGCGCTGCAGCGGGATCAGCCCGGGCCGGGCGCCCAGCAGCCCCGTGGACGGAGTCTGCAGCCCCACCACGGGCGCGGGCGGCGGCGGGGCCACGCCCTGGGTGCCTGCAAGAACACACAAGGGACAGTCAGAGCCTGGCACGAGGGAACGCGCAGCGCTTCCGTAACCACAAACCCGACCTGCAGTTATTCCAGGAAAAGAGCACCCTAGAACCTGGAGCGGAGCTTCCTGTGCTCTCCACACGCTGCCCAGGCAGCAGTGGCTGCGAACGCCTCTTTGTGTGCTGCGGGCAGCAATGACTGTGCTCAGGCCAGTAACTAATCCTGATCCCAAAGCCTTCCTTCGGGGAGAGCCTTTGCCCTTGTGCAGATCAGGGCTGCCCCTCAGCCCCAGCTCAGCCTCCTGCTTCCTCAACCGACTGCAGCCAAAGTCCCTTCCTGGTGTCGTGCTTCCAGGTAAAGATACCTCACCCCTCCCGTCGAATTCAAACATTTCCCTCTGCAACAAACAGCAGCTGAACACTCCAGAGCTGCACAGCATCAGCAGGAGGCTCATGCACAGAGGCAGCAGCGGGGACGCTGGAATACGGCCGGAGCACAGCTCCGTTTGCCATTCCAGAGAAAAGAGACACAACAAAGACTCATTTCAGTAGAATAAACCTTGCAATGTGAACTAAAAGGAAATGCAACAGATCATTCCTGGCTTCTTTTTTTTACAATAGTGTTTCATCCTGTATAGCACATATCCAGCACCAACTCTTTTCCAGTTTTATTCCCACGCTTTTCACAGGGGAGAAGAACTGCCTCTCCAAGCATACTGCCAGATAAAGCTCAGCCCAAAGCTCCCAGACACCAACACAACGAGCCAGAAGGGAAGAGGAATTCTGAGCTCCAGCTGAGGCCTTCCCACCCCTGGGCAGGTGTCTCCTCAGTCTGAACGAGGAACACTGTCCAGTGTTCCCAGAGCCCTCACACTGCTCCTGTCTGCTCCTGCTCACCAGCACCTCCTGCCCTGGAAACACAGCCTCTGCCTGGGTAAAACCAGAATGGGAAATACTGTGGAAATTCATGTTGGAATTAGTGTCAGCAGTGAAGACTACACTTGGGTGCAGCTCCACGAGCAGCCACACCAGCTCCCCTTCAGCTGCCGTGGTGTTCATCCCTCCCTCCTCTGGCTTTGGCATTTGACCCCAGACAGACCTGAGCCTTCTGTGCTGCCCTCTCACCACACCACTGACTTTTACGGACATCTCTGACAGAAAGCTTTTCACCTGAGTGCTCTTTAAATTCATATTGGAAGGAAATTGTATTTTGCCAGTGAGAAGACTCGTGTGACATCTTCCCGTCTGTGGTATCCTCTCCCCTTGCCCTCCAAGCAGTCACACAGCTCCATGGGTCACACTCTTGGAGAGAAATGGTCCACTACCAACAGCATTTTTTTCTGTATTTTCCCCCCTTCCTGTCTCTAAAATGCAGAGCCTTCCCCTCTCCTGGTCAATAACCAGGTCTATATTCACCCAGTTTAAACTCCTCCCGTGACAGAACTACGGATCTGACAAGACAGACACACAGCTAATGATGTCTCCCAGGAATTCTGAGGTTTGGGGATATTCTTGTTGGTAAAAACATCTTTTAATCTTCCTCAGAAGATTAAAACAAGGCAGAATAGAATAACTGAGAACTACAAAGCTGAAGTTAAGCCTATGCTTCTGCTTAGAAGCAGTAGAGCAGATACGGGTTACCAGACCATGAACATGAGGTGAGGGAGAGAACTTTCACATTTAGTAAGTTATTTAAATTTTCAACCTTATTTCTACACAAACTGCAGCACTGAAGCAGCACAATGGTACCTGGAACTCTTTCATTCTGAACTGCACCATGTGGAGAGCTGCACACTCTTTATTTTAAATATCAACCCCCTTCAATGTTGAGGCTAAAGCAACTGTAGAACTACTGGAGTTTTCTCACTCTGCTGACAAATCAGGCACCAACTAAAAACCTAAAGAGCTGTCCAGAAACACATCCCAGTTCACCGAAAATGCTCAGGGAAATTCATGGTACAGACACACACACCATGACTGGGGCAAGGTAAAGCCCTCTTCTGGTTTAGGAAGTACCTGACATTCAAGTAGTTTCTTGAACTGCGTATGAACTCCCTGAGCTCTGAGAGGAACTCTGAGGTGATTTCCTGACCTAGCTTGTCCTACTGGAGCCAGTTCCCTCACACCTGACACCTGCTCCTCTGTCCTCATGTGCAAAACCACACCCCGCCTTCACAACAGATTTTACTGGTTTCGGAGAAGCAACAATCACACACCAAAGAGTCCCAAGTTTCATCACTTGACTCCTATGACACAGCCCAAGTGCTCGGGCTGGCCTGAAGTGTCCTCTGCCCAGAGAGGGCACAGGAGTTGTCCTTACTGCTTTGATAAATTAGGTACGAAGCCACATTTCCATGTCACTGTGATCCAGATCTGATCATCTTCTCTCCCAGCTGGACAAAGCCAACGTTCCCTTGGCATAACTCCCATGTCACCAGTGCTGACACACCTGATTTACTTTTACACCATCTCTGCTCACTAAGTGGTTCCAGTAACTCACAACCCCTTCAATCACTTCCCAGCACGTGGAGCTCTGTGGTTTCTGTCTGTCCCAGCACACAAACCTCACGGAAGCACATGGAACAAGCCAAAAGCTCACAGATCCAGCACAACAGCAGCAGGTTTTCACTCCACTTTGAAGCTGCTGTTCTCCAACATTCTGCATGTTCTCCAATGGGGAATGTGGCATCTTACAGCTAGAACATTAAATACTGCCAGGGAATCCTTGAGAGAGGGACCACGTTGTAAGTCTGGTGGATTTTTGCTGGACTTTGATGCAGAAGCTTTCCGACCAGGTCAAGACTAAAGAAAGAAGCCTAAACTAAAGGGCCTAAATATCGGAGTCACAGCTGAAATAACTTGCCAAAAATCCCAACATTTTGTGACAGTCACACTCTGAGGGGCTCACAGAATGCTGTATTTGTGTTTCATGATTTAATGTAGATTACAAAAATCACTTCAAAGAAACCATCAGGGGAGCAAAGAGTAATAACTGAGCTTGCACCACCAGGAAGTGAATGCCAAGTTCTATGGGAACTCCAGAACAACTAAGCTTTGATTACATGTTATGATCCTTGTAAGAATTTGGGTAAAAAGAGCACTAGATCAGGACCTGTAACTGCAATAGGGTGTATTTCATCAGGATAACAGATCACACAATCTGAGTATTCCAAACACAGCACTTGCAGTTTACTACTGGCCCGAGTTACAGCATTTGCTCAGTGCTGGGAACACACTGGCCAGTCCCAAAGGATTTAAAGGCTGTCATTTCCTGCAGCAGGCACACATCAAAGGAGCCTACAAATACCTGCTCTGCACATCATTTCAAATTCCCTGAGCACACGCTCACCGAGCCATCACAGCCTAGACTGTCCTGTTCCCATAAACAACAAGGTGTTACAGCAGAGAGTGACGTCGACGGCACAACTAAATCACAACAACCTGAGGGTGGGCTTTAGAAAAAAGCACAAAAAATCCAAACCCCATGACCAAAAGGCATCACTCCTCTGAAGCACAACCATGACCTGGCTGAAAGGGATGAAGGAATTACAGTGGAGGCACAAAGGAGAGCAGTGGAGTTGAGACAGAACTTATGAAATGGTATGAAATGTTACAATAACCCATTCAGAATTACTTTGTAACTTGTCTTCCACAGAAAAACTGAACCGAGAGAGAGGTGTGTCATTTTTTGAAGTTACAGAAGTTATTAAAGAGCTCCTGTGTTTTGTAGGGATTACAGAAGTGTTGGCAAGCCAGGAGAAGTTTGGATCTCCCAAAGCCTCTTCCCAGCAATCTTCATCCCTTCATCCCCATCCAGCCTGCTGCAGGAGCTCTCCCATCCTGCCCAAATACCCGGAGAACATTTCCTCATCCTAACCAGGACACTCTCTGGCCTTCCACATGCAGAGTGCATCACTCAATGCATCAGTGACTCAAAGTGCTTTCAGGAAGAGTTTAATTTGTGCTAACTTACTGAAAGGTTCTAAAAAGCCAGGACAACTGATATTAACCCTTTAATCACATAAAATATTATCATCTGTTTCTTCTGGTTTTCCTGCCTCTTTTATCAGACTGAACAGTGCCCTGCAACTCCAGAATGTTCACGATGGGGTTTATATAACTCTTTAATTATAAATAACTTCTTGAAATTAGACACTCCTCAACATCAGATGCTACTGCTTAGGCAAACACACAGATCTCAGCCATCACTGCAGGACTGCTCTGTGAGCTCCAAACCCCTCCCCTCCCCGACAGAACTCCCTCTGACCACATGGAGAACTTTATCTGCTTCAACTACTCAGTGAACGAGTTAATGAAAGCAAAAGCAAGTTCTTGATTTCCAGGTTTCTCAAATTCAGCTTCCTTGGATTTTTAAGAACAAAAAGCAGCTGCTGTCCAAGGAACTGATCTGGGTGTGTAATTTAGTTCAGTCTTCATTTTTTAAAACCTTTTAATTATGTGTGCAGAGATACAGCAAAGTGCAGAGGAGCCTCATAAATTCCAAAGGCCTGGAATATGAAGTGCAGGTTAGGCTGTCCAAGACAGTCCAGTGAAACTCAAACTCTGGCAAGACTGTGCTACCTTGACAGAAAGTGTCATTCAGCGGGAAGGTGTGAATTTCTGAAATTCCTAACAAAATTCCCTGACTCCATGGTGTCGACACAGAGCTTCTTAAGCTTTTCTCTGTTTTGAAAGGGTCTTCTGTCAAGTTTTCAGCATGAAGGATCCATAAATCGTTAGTCATGGATGGAAAATTTAGCCCTCACATCCAATCAGGCAATGAGCTCTCGGGGAGACAAATCTCTGGTTTTCTTCAGTGATCACTGTAAAATTCTGGGCAGAAACCCACTAACACAAAATTAGCTTTTTCATTCATTTCTTAGGCTGTCATTTGGAGGCCTAAAATCCCATAAATGCAGTAATCTCACTAAAATTTGTAAGTAACAAGTCTCTTGAGTAAATTCTTGACACTGGCCCATCCAAGACCATCATAAAATAAGCATTTAGCAGAGCTCTCTAACAGTTCACATTACCTTTCAAAATCTGACCAAGTTGTATCACATTAGGAAAAGTAATTTATGCAACATACTCCCAGTACCTTGGGTTTGCTAGTCATAAAACCATTTGGTAATATTTAAATAATATCTTCTTACGAAGGTTTCAAAACCTGTCATACTGCAGGGCTGCAGAAAAGCTTCTGGCTTTCTGTTCTATTAAAAAAATTTATTCCATACATAAGAAGTATGTACCCCATCCTCAAGAGATTTCAAAAATACACTAAAACTAGTTTCTCTGCACATTAATTTTATATATGCAATAGTGTAGTCTAAAACCTGGTTCCTATGTCATAGAGATGTGTTGCTGTAAGTTCATTTTCTGCACTGTATAAACCTTCACTTGTTAAAAGTGGACAGCATTTGAATTTGTAACTTACACTTTATAGCTTTGTTTCTTCAGAAAACAGATCTTCAACACTAAAAGATATTGACTGCTCCTTCTGTGCAAAATTAAGTCTCTGAAATCGATTTCAAAGGCAACAGCAGGACAGAAATTTCAGCAAGTTGAGAAAAATGTGCCTCCCTTTCCCCTGGACTGTAAGTCAGTAGCCAAACCAAAATGGTATTTTAAATGTAGGGAACAATGAAGCGCAGAACTTCCACAAGAGGGAACTTACCAAGGAGTGGAACAGCCTGGGTGACGGGAGCAGGGACATTGGTAGGTGCTACAGGAGGTGGAACAGTGCCATAGATTTTGGAAGTGTCAGTACTTTCAGCATTCCCTCTGCCTCCAGAAACTACTGTTGGGATGGGATTTCCTACAGACGACTCCTTTGTAGTGTCCTCATTCCCACCAGCTGCTGTAGCTGAGGAACAAGGCAAGGACACATGAAACACCAAGCCAGCAATTCCTGCAGGATCCCTGCCTTCCCTTCCACAGGGCCCAACACTTACAGTTTGGGATGTTCACTGCCGGAGTGTGCGGCACAGAGACCGGAGGAGTTATGGGAGGTGGTGGCCCGGGAGGAAGGAATCCTACAAAAAGCACAGAGAGCCCTGAGCACCCCCCTGGCACAACCCCCGTGCAGCCGGCGCGGCTCTGGGCCCAGCAGGGCCCGGGCTGGCGCACCCCACAAACCTGGAGGTAAATGCAGCGGGTTGAAGCCGGGCCGGAGGAACGGAGGCGGCGGTGGCGGCGGCACCCCGGGGGCAAATCCAGGAGGGGGGATTCCTAAAGGTGCTGTGAAAGCAGGGGGCTGGAGTGCACCAACCACGGGGGGCCCTGATGGATGGGGGGGAACCTAGGATAAAGGAAGAGGAAAGATGGGTTACCCCAAGAGTGCCTGAATGATTCTCTGTCCCGCTGGGGATCTCTGCCTCTGCCCAGCTCCACCAGGACATCTCAGCCACCTCACAATCCTCTGCAACAACGGGAGATTTGCACAAAAGATCCAGGAGTACTCCAGGAATTCTCATCACTGAAAATATCAACACCAGTCCTGTCTGCCTTTGTAATTAGAGGAAAATTCTCCTCTATGCTAAATGGGTACTAATGAATGTTGGTAACTCACCTCCACATACCCCTCACACAGTGCCTGGGATTCATTTCCATTGAGCAGAATGGATTTCCATACAGGATCCACTGAAATGCTCACAGCTTCAGAGCAATTAAAAACCTCTGCTTGTCTCTTTCTCACTACCTGAGTTTGCACATCAGAGTGACTCGTGTTTCCTTTTTCTTTAATTCTGATTTATATCAAGCTCCGAATTTAAATTAGCTCTGATTTAAGGGATTCTACTATTTTAACACTGACAAGAAACTACTGATACAAAAACAGTGGAGTATCTGTCAATAAGAAAAGCTTTCAGAAGAAAATTATTTAGTAAAACAAATAACAAAAAAAAGCCAATCACAAAACCTGAAGATGCAATTCAGCCCTTCTATAACAAAGATTCTACTGCAGTAATTTCTCTGTGACCAATAAAACAGAGTTACCATTCATGGCATTCCCTCCCTCCCTGAATTATTACTTAAAGTTAGTTTTGTTCATTTATGTGGAACAACTCTCACCTGTGGAGGAGGTACTGTTATTGGTGCAGGCATGGGAACGGGAATTGGGACAGGTAAAGCTTTGGGAATAGGTGACACTGGTTCATTGTGTGCAGCTTCCGCGCCTCCATTCTGAGCCACTTCATTTTCAGACTTCTTGGGAATTCCCTTCCACTCTGTCCAAAACAAAATCCCAACAAACATGGATCAGAAAAGCAGTGCCACGTGACACATGCTTGCTCACGTTTACAAAAATGACCTAATTAATAATACTGAGATAATAAGCAGCACAGAGCTAAGAAGCATTTATACATACTTCTGACAATAAAAAATCCAAATTCATTTGAATACAGCAAATAAAATTGTTCCTTTCAGTAGTCATTTAACAATCCTTTGCACTGACAGTGTTTGTACATGCCCAGGACTCTGTTACATTATCTGTGACAAAAACTGTAAGGCTTTTTGGGACAAGCTTTCAACAGGTTCATTCTATTGCTCTCGGGCAAGAAGGCAGCAGCTTTTTCACTAATTTGAGAACTCATTTCTAAAAAACCCAACATCTTCAAGTCTCAAACAAGGCAAAGGAAAATACAACTATAACGAATTGCAGCAAAGTAAGAGAAATGTCAAATATAGCTTATATAGCTTTAAACTTAATTTATGGAAGAAATAGCTCCTATTGTCTGTCAGAACTTCCTGGGAAAAGCCAGCTAAGCACAGAAAGAGATCAGTGAGGGGGCACTTTGGGAAAGAGAAAAGCACTGAGAGGACTGGAACACACTGACATTATGCTCATGATTCATTACATTTTTGTTTCAAACACACAACTGATTTTTGTGTGTTCAGCATGAAGAGATGCTACAATTAGAGCACATACACAATAACCACCAGCTAATTGGGCAGACTGGACAGAACGGCCAAACCCTGAAATAAAGAAGCAGTGACAGAACATGCAGTAACACTGTACCTGGACTAAGGGTCTCGTTGTCCAACATTCCTCCTTCACAGAAGCTTTCAAGATCTTCAGGTTTGACTTTGTCCCATGGTATGTAAGTCACACCCAGTTCTACATCCCAATACTGTTTGTAGTCTGGCTTTATTCCCTTATTCAGAGCCCAGGCAATCTTGAGGGGGGGATACAAGTGGTCAGCAAAATGTTTCCATTTTAATGGATTTAATATTTCATTCTCACAGAAGAGCATTTGAGGGTAAAAAGCTAAAAGCAGAAGCGAAACAGCTACAAAACTCTGAACTAAGTTTTTTTAAAAGCAGACTCAGTTCCTATTCCTTGGCTTGACTCTTGCACAGCATTTGTAAAAGTGTATGAAGCCAGTTTCCTCTGACGTTCCCCAGAACGTAAGATTAATTCCATCTCCCTTTGGAGGAAAGTGTCACACTAATTTGACATTCTACAGAAGGAAGAACTTCACTAATTAATGCATACTTCCTTATTTATTAGAACTCTTTGCAGGATTATCATATGTAATGAAACTCTGTCATGAGACAAATAACTGGCAACAAGAAACACACAGTGCCAGCCCCCTGTAATGAGCAAAAGGACACCATTTCTGTTGATTAAACAGATAATTATTGGCAACCTTTCAAGGAAACTGGTCCAAGTTCCACTAATCCCACTACAGACCAGAACAATAATTCTCAAAAACCAGTTCACTCACGTATTTTTTCAGAATTTTACAGAATACCATCTCCAGAGCACACGCAAGTCTGAAATACCCCAAAGCCCAGCACAGATGAGACAGGATGACAGTAATTACAGCAGCTTTGGAAAGCCTGACGTTTTCCAGGCAGTACCTTGATGGATTTCTGGTTGACTTTGAAGTTGCCTCGGCTCAGTTTCTGGAGGGCTCTGTTGGCATCTTGTCTGTGCACCATGACAATGTAGGCACATCCCCGGGGCGGTATCATCTGCGTGGGGTTTAAGGGGAAAAGTTCATTTTGCAGGTAACAAAGCAGCGAACAACCCATAAATGCTCAGTTACAGCAAGCTGGGACATCACAGGGTGCTCCAAAAGGGGCCATGGAAGTATGGAAGGGAATGTTAACTTAAGAGGTTAAGAAAGCCAGTATCTTCTGGAAATGCACATTGCTAGTGAACTAAAACTTCCACGACTCTAAAATACAGCTGATTTTTGCATATTTAATCCTTTCAAATTGCTAAACAATAGTGTTCATGTAAATTCGAAGGTCTGGCAATTAGTTACTTTGTTGGAATGCACACTAGTATACCCCTTCACTCTGCCAGCTGCACCTCCACATTCAGTTCTAGCTGCAGATTTGGAATATTTTTATTTGTAATGAATCTGAGGAAAAAACTCCTATGCTCTTTTACAAAATTTGGGAATAGGAAGAAAATTACTGACTTCCTTTTGTTTGTTCGAATGAATGAAATTTTTGAAGTTACTGGAACAGCTATAACTTATGTATCAAATATCCTTAAATACAGCAAAACAAAAAAGTTCTCCATGTTTATGGCTAAAATGACAGAAGAGCAACAAGAACACCAGCTGAGAGTCCACATTCCTATAATCAAATAAAATGAAGCAGCCAAGGAACTCAGCAGCATGGGATGTAATTCTGCAGCCATCTCCTCACTTGCCATTCCTTGTTCTCCAGAGAAAGCAGGATTTTTATGAAAATGGGATAATCTTCTATATTACCCCACAAGCATTTTTATACTGCAGGAAACCAAAGCAGTTCCCTTCTTGTTTGTGTACAACTCAACCACATGAATTGAGTGTACACACTGAAAGCACAACATGTAGGAAATGAGAGCCCAGCTCTTTGGAATGTATCAGAAATAACTCTGCCTCAGAGCAGCCTGGAGAGATGTTCTGCACCCAAGCACATCAAAGTGGCTTACACTGCACCCCTTATACTCACATTGATGGACTCAATGGGGCCAAACTCCTCCAAGAGACTTCCCACATCCTGCTGAGTTGTCCTTTTGTCGAGCTGTCCTACCCAGAGTGTGGTACTGCAAACTACAACCAAGAGTTAGGACAGGCTGTCAGAGCCATTACTGACACAAGCTCCTTACAGGACACAGTATCCAACACTCATCTCAGCCCACGCTCAGTTCAGGGTGAGGACCAGGAAAGGAGCTCAAGGCATGCCACAGGCTGCAGATTACTGCAGCAACATTTAACACTCATCCAGGTTTTCCACCTGAGAGATACAGAACTGCAAACTTTGACAGCCAATGTGACAGAACCTGGGAAAGGTGCTGGCAGCAGCACATCTCGCAGCACTGCCAGGGAGCTTCCACTGAACAGCTATCAGGGCTCTGCAGGCCTTTACACCCCTGGCACTGTCATTCACCAGGTCTTAGCTCATTAAACACCTCAGGTTTTTGTCTCTCTTATATAAGAAAGAATGCTTTTATTTTACTTGATGGCCCTGGAGAAGATTCCACACTCCCAAGGAATATTCAGGAAACAACTACTATGTTTGGTCTATAAACACTGGCAAAGCCAGGATTATTTCAGAAATCCAAACATTAGCCTGTGTGTTTTCCAGGTCTCCTTCAGGTTGGAGAGATACACAAGACTGAATACTTAGAGAAATTGTAATAATTTACAGTTAACTCAAATTCTTTTTGTTCAATCTGCTTTACCTTATATGTCTCGAAGGAAGGAAAAGAAAAACATGGGGTTTCAGCTTTTCCTTTTCTCATTTTACAGCCAAAATATTTCTAACTTGTACATACTCCAAAAATGCTAAACTGTCTACTATGAGTAAAGGAAGTACAGGGAAGTGTGGTGAAACTCCTACCAAGAATCACAAGGCAGTCAATTTTTATTCTGTCTGGATGAGCCTCGGAAACCACAACAAGTAGCATTAAACCCAAGGAACACAAAAACTTTGAAAATATCACCCAGAAAATGGCATTACTGCAACGTGCAGAGTTACACAAGCACCAAGAGAGCAGACTCACCACTGACAGTCTCTGACTTGATCTGGGGCAGGCCCTTGGAGCGGCGCTCCCTCTCCCGCTCGCGCTCCCGCCGCTCCTGGGAGCGGGACTTGGGCGAGTGCCGGCGCCGGTCCCGGGAGCGCGAGCGGGAGCGGCGGTGCCGCGAGCGCCGCGACCGCGAGCCCGACCGCGAGCGTCTCCTCTTGGGGGACCTGCAGGGACCAGAGCCACGGATGGTCAGTGCTTGTCACCCCGACACTGACACACAGCCTCAGTTAACGGCTGAAGTACCCAAAGAGCTCTGTCAATAAAGGAATAAATCAATCTGAGCTCATTCACAGGCATTTAGAACCACAATAAATCACTGCAGCAGCTTATTTGTGCGCTCCAGCTGAACAGCTGATAACTTTCCAATTTCTCATCATCTACTAATTTTGTCTTGAAGCTGACCATCAAAACTATGTCCACTGCAACACAGGGAAAGTTACACCTGCATCAACAAGGAAAATGTTTATTGCTTTTACAAAGAAATGGCTAAAAAAGAGGTTATAAATAAATTCTGCCACTGAAATTGTATTTTACAGCATGTTTGAGTTCTAAACCACCAAGGGTGGAAGACCTTGAAAGCCTTCAGAGAAATCACGTGGAACTTGGCAAGGAGGAAGACTTGCAACGAAGTGGAGAACAGAGTCAGATCTGCTCGGTCAGCTGGGATGTGACACACGGGCTCGGTGACACACAAAGTCCCACAGCACACAGATCACAAATGTTTTCATAAGACAAGTGTTTTTAGAACAAAGGCAAAATTAAAACTACCACATTCTGCCTCCCTAAAATTTACTCTGGACTGACTGGCATGGAAGTTACTCTCTCCCAGTGAGAGAGAACTGCACAGATACCAAATTTTCCCTAGAAAGGAGATGACTTTCAGAGGTTCATATATCTTAGAGTCACTAATCTGCTTTTCATTCCTGCAGTGAAAGAACTTTCACTCATTCACCTTGATGCAGATCTCGATCTTGATTTCCTACTGTCAGAAACATGCCGTTTTCCCTCCTGAATGGGTGGCTGTTCCACTTCCATATCCTAAAATATGAAGTTGACAGGTGTTACGGGTGAGAAGCACAAGCATTTTATTTCTTTCTATGCTCAGACTAAATTAACAGCACTAAAAATACACTGAATATTCAAATGTGTGAAATCAAAGAGTAACATGACTCAAAAGCTTCACTCTGTGGTCCCTAGCAGTGAGAGGGTCCAGTATTGCATGTACTTCATACAGCCACTGACAAGACACCACAGAAATAATTTACACAGTTCTCATTTTCAACCTGCTAATTACTGGTTTTCCACATTTTACCCCATTTCAGCACTACCTGCATCTCCACAGAATATGACTTTATTCCTTAAGATCAGTCAGTGGATCGTGCTCCATCATCAAAATCCCAGGCAAAATGAGGTCTACGGCAACTTTTCTCCAAGATGTTAGAGGGAACTACTTTAAGCTTGAAGCATGCTGGAGACAGGAAAGGGGTAAGTCCTGGAGCTATCCAACTGTCTCCCAGCAGAGCCACCCTCGTAGCCAGCTGTGGTCCTGGTCATGCTGACATTTCTGCTCCAGGACAATCCACACACATTTGGGAAAGACATGTATGAGAGCATTTAAGTTGGTTTGTTCACTGCAAGGGCTGCTCACCTGCTGGTGGGGTTTCTGCAGGTGTGGTTCAGCCTGGACTGGGAAAGGAGACTGGAAAGTTGGCTGCACTGGTGCTGCTGGAGGCATCACTGGCTGAGCCATGGGTGGGAACTGGGGGGTAGGCAGGAGACCAAAACCTGGCATTTGCCCATTCGGAGGGAGCGGCACCTTGGGAGAAGAAAAAATACATAGAATTCCAGATAGGAGAAGAAATCACATTTGCTTTCCCAGCTGGCTCAAGTAAAGTTTTATGTCTGCTCAAAGGTTACAATAAAAGATGGGGAAAGATGAAGCAGGCCAAGCACTTGTGTTTAGAAGGAACAATCTTGTCCTTCAAAGCTTGACTAGGATAGACAATAAAAATATGTTTCTTTGCAAAGATGGAGGGCTAAGCCACATTCACTCTTCACCAACAGGAAAACCACTTCCTTCCTTCTGCACCAAAGAAAACAGCAAAGGATAGAAAACACTACAGGGGCACGAGGGAAAAACCTGGAGTTACCTGGTGCCGCATCGGATCCTGCTGCATTCCCATCATCCGCTGCTGAAAAGGATCCATATTTGGGAGCTGAGGAAATACTGGCTGCTGCATGCCTTCTCCTGGAAACCCACTAAAACCAGGAATATTTTGGTGAGACAAGTCAGTAGATGCACGGATTTGTCTTTATTTTACAGATTTCTATACGCATTTACACACTCTTGCTGTTATTTTAGACAGAACAACTATCTTTACTATGATCCCATTTCCAACAAAAAAAGAAAAGAAAGAAAGAGCAGCTTCCTGATCTTATCTCCACTCTAAGAGTAGTCCTTTCACATTTAAAGAGATGCTACACAAAGGTTAGAGCCTCTCTCCCCCCTGTACTTCTATGAGCTTGCTAAAGATCTCAGTCTACAGAAACATTTCAGGAAGGTTTTCTGCCTTAGGCTACTTCTCTTCCTTTGCAGTTCCTCTTTTGGGAACAAAAGAAGTAATGCTTTTCTCCTCAAGGAAAAGAAACTGGCTGTACTTTTGCTGTAAGAAAACACTTTGGTTTGGGAGGAAATAGGGCAGAGGAGAAAGGGTGCGTATGGCATGAGGATTACAGTGATGGCCATCACTTCCTGATTCAACACACAGAATGGACAGTGCTCAGGGAATTCTGGAGGTCAGTGCAGGTAACAGGACCTGCTTGCAGGATGCAGCCTGCACAAGAAACTCAGCAGGATTTCAGAGGGATAAAGGAATTCCATGGTGATGGGAAATGGAACTTTGCAGTGTTCGAAGACAATTCTGAGAAGATTCTGTACAGACCAGTATTTTATAGAGAGAATTATTGAGCTTGCGTGCCCAGCGTGGGAACACTGGAATGCCACCCTCAGGGACACCTTGCACAGCTGTGAGGCACTAAGGACAGAGGCTCTGAAGCGCTACCAACAGAACATAAACATGCCCACAAGCCTCCAGCTGGGCAGACACGAGCAGTGCTTATGCTTGACCTACCTCATCTTTCTGTACTCCAGAGTTCCATCTGCGTTCTAAGGCAAATACTAGCAATTTCCTTCAAAGGCATTTAAATGAACTACTACTTGTGGACATGAAGTGCTCGAGGTGAGAGACACAGTCAGAAAGCTGATGACAGAGTTAGTGGTTCTGGTTCTGAGAGCAGGGTTTAGATGCAGATACAGAGAGTAAGACATGGGGCCACGTACTGAAGCAGGGGAAAAAAGAAATATGGACTAACCCCGGCATTGAGCACCATCCAGCCTGTGCACTGAATGAGAGAGAGGTCCTGTGGAAAAAACTGGGATGTGGTCATGTCATTCCAGACTTTATCATAATGCACAGCAAAAGGGAAACAGAAGTCTGAGCTCGCTTGCGTGGGGACGGAATGTTTGCCAACATAAAGCTGTAAAGCCAATTTTCGTTTCTTGAATACTTAAAACTATCACAATGTTTGGAATAGCAGCTTTTCCCCAGCCAGTAAAGCAATCCAGCTGATCCAGCTGATCCCCTGACACACTTGGTTGTACCGTAAAAACACGGAACTCATCTTGAAACCAAAACTGAGCTTTTCTCTAGAGAACACAGGCCTTCATCAGTGAGGCAACACAGATCTACACCAAGCCACCAAAGTAACGAGACACAAAAATCACCCCACCAAAAACTGTTAACAGTGTTTTAAATTTGGACTGTAGCAGTTAAACACTGAACTAAGTTGGAATTTTAATCTACTTTCTAACCTAAAAATGTTTTAGGACAAAGATTTCTTAGTTTTATTATGACACAGAACTTACAAAGCTGGCTGAGACACTGAAGGGGAAGGAGCTGAATCTTCTTTCTTTGAATCTTCCACTGCTTCTGGTTCATCGTCATAGTCAAACCGATCTAGCAGCTTCTGAAAGAAACCACACCGGGACAACTATTTTTTCTGTATCTTATCCAACTGGCAGCACTGGCAAATAATATCTTTATTATCACATTCTTACAACATAAGTAAGCTCCGAAACTAAAGACAAGGTTAGAATTGGGGAAAAATAGAAATCTATATTCCAATACAAAATAAAAACAGTCCAAAACCAGTTTTCTTCAGCTTTGGACAATGCAAACCAAGACTTACTTTGTCAAATGATGTTTTCTGCTCAGGTGCTGTGAAAGCAGCTTTCTGCTCTGGGGGCTGTGCTGCTGTGGTTTTCAGCTGAGCAGTAATAGCTTGAACCTGAGCCATCACAGTGTTGTCTATGACCGGTGACTGGGGCTTCTGAGGCTGTTGGAAGGTCTGCAGGATTTGCTGGAGCTGCAGAATTGTAAGACAGTACTAAGTGTATGTTCTCATATAAACACCAAGTACTGAATATAAATTTTATGTCAATACAGATTGTGGCAGGGAACAAACACACCAACAACCTGACTGAACTGCGGAGAATTTACAGCAAGACCAGGAGTCCCTTTTTAAACACTTTGATGGCAAAATTCAGTAGATCCCAACATTGCAGTGTTCAAGCCCTTCGACACTGCAAACATTTAAGTGGACTGAACAATGAAATGCTCCATTTTCTTTAGATATTCCACCTGTTCTGGAAACCTTGTTACTGCATCAATTCAAAACTAATTATTTAGGAACACATAACTGAATATCATCAAATCTCACAATTATTGGATGGAAGAATTTAAGTACTCTAACTCCTGCAAGTTTTCCACTGAAGACCTTAGACAAGCTCTTCTGCTTCAAATTCAGGCTATCAATTCCATCATTTCCCCCCTCATTTCACACAGAAACTGAAGCCAGAGGGAATCAGTGAGCAGGTTACCTGTTGTCCTTGTGTTGTCTGGAACAACTGGGCTACAGCTGCAAAGGCATCGGAACTGGGCAGCTGTGGCACGGTGGGCACTGAGTTCGCAGTCACTTGAGGGGGCTCCGAGGGAACCTTGGCCGGAGGGGGCGGCGAACCTGAGGGTTTCCCGGGAACACAGAGAGGGCCATGTGACTCCAGAACATTCCTCCTGCTCCCCACAACAAGTGTCTGGCTACAACCCCCTATTTAACCCAAAAGGACCTATTTACACCACTCCAGCTGCATACTCGGGTCACTCTGCCATGAACTGCTCTGGTCACTGCTCACACCTGCACTTGGGATGCGCTAAGACAGAAAAGCTGGTCCCACACAGAATTTTAGATCCCAGCTCCATGTTTGGAGCTGTGCAGTTTTAGAAAAGCTCTCACTCAAACAGCATTAGGCAATGAGCTTCATTACCCTGATTGTGGTGGTTCTGCTTCGACAGATCTGGGCTTATCCTTCTACATGAAAGATCCAAATCAACCATCTCATGGCTCATTGGAAGAGCAGCTGAGTTTCTCTCAGTATTTTCCACCAGTAACTGAACTCTTTCTGAGAACTCTGGCAATAATTAAAGGTTTTTAAGGATTACTTCACAGGCAGTTTTCTTTGATGAAGTTTGTTCACATGTCCCTTTTGCACGTGCACAAGCCACACCTGCAGCTGATGGATAAATCCTCCCACCAGGAAAATGGTATTTACTCATTTTTCCAGGAAAAGTCTCCCATTTCCACTCAGCTTTGCTGAAACTGAGATCACAATTTAAGACATGCTATTAGTGTTCCCACTCTCTTTACCTTACATTACAACACCTTTTTTAATAAACATCTTGCCAGTACCAAGTAAATTAGCAATAATCCCATCAATTCCTACATACTGTGAGTAAGTAACTATTCTTTAGCAGATCTGTTTTAATGGTAAAGCTGTACATGGAGTGAGTTAAAAATCTCCACAGACAGAAGTATTTAGTTTGAAACACTAAGCAAACATGTTTGCCTTGCAATAGCAACTCCTTTAAAGCCCTTCCTCTGTTTGCACTTCAAATAACTCCAGTGTTGACAGGCAGCAAGCATAGGCAAATGTGTTGAATAATACTTTCCCAGAAGTAAAATGCAACATAAAAATAAAGCAAAAAGATATGTGTTTTTTTTAAATGTAAAGTAACTCCCAAATTATCTCCTGTATATATTCTGAAGGATATTTGCTTGCTCAAGGGAGAAAATTTGCATTTCTCTCTGTCTTTATGGGCTACACAGACTGTACTTCACATAATGCATTAATCTATTTATTATTATTCATTACCATATTTATTTCAGGGCCAAATTACCCCCTCTGGTGTAGCTGAATAATCTCACTGAAAATCTCTGCAGAAGGCAGCCAACCTGTTGACCACCACTGAGGAGACAGAGCTGAACAGGCAGTGCCCCTCATCTGTCCCAAAATTCAGCTGTACAGCCACCACTCTGCCCCCAGGCTCGCATGCCAAGGCATCCCCTTGCCAGGTTTATAAAACCTTTAATGGGATACACTTCCCTGAACACAGCTGGAGATGATTTCACTGTTTTGCTGTCTCTCACCATACCTCACTCCCTCCACTCCATTTTCCCAGTGCTACTCCATGAGCACAGTAAATAAGGAGGTTACCAAAGCTCAGTGTGAAACACGGAGCGCAGAGCCAAAAAGCAGCCCTCCGGAGAAAGAGGGAATTGTGGAATGCATATTCCCCGTAACCTCCCTCCCAGCCTTGCTGTGGCACTAAATAGGTCAGTGCAGGCACTGCGGGCAGGCTGGCACCGCTGTGCTCTGCAGGTCGGTGCTTCTCAGCCAGCAGCCTGTGCAAAATGCCAGGCACAAATGTTCTCTTTGAGAACCTGGATGTGAAACACCGGTCCAAGACTTTCAGGGCTGCACACTGAGACACTGACAGCTGCTGCTTTCAGCTACTAAGCTGACTCAAAGGAAGATGAAGCTCTTTAACATCTAAGATCCCACTTACTTACCTAGATTCTGGCATCAAAAAATGATGTCAGGATTACAAAATTGAGAAACGACATAAAAATATTTCAAAGCTAAAGAAAAAATAGTATCTGTTTAAGAGGGGACGCTGAAGTCACCTGTAAGTGTGCACATGCATATGTACACATGCATATAATTTATTTCCCAAGTCAGTAATCACATGCTGATAATTTCTGAAATACAGTATCAGCATTTATTTAAAATGAGTTTGGCAAATCATTGTGACAAAGCTGAATTTATTGCTATGTCACTGCTGGAACCAAGAGCAGGCACTCTGTGCTGAAAGCAAACAAGCTGTTGCCATTTGCCCTTTGAGAGCAGAAGTTAAAGTGTCATTCCTACCTTCATTGTTAGTAGCATTCTCTGCCAGGGGTGCAGTGGCACTAGTTCCCGCTGCCATATCCAAGAGAGGCTGAATTATTTCAATTTTAAATACTCCATTTTTCTGCCAAAGGTTCAGGACACGAACTATTTTACTCTGTTGGAACAAAAGGAAGCACCAATGCTGAATCCAGCTTTCTTAAGTCACCATTTTATCTTCTGTATGCAGAGAAGGTTTGAACAGCATGTGACATAATCACACCAATTTAACAAACCCTGTGTCGTGACAGAGGGCAGCCTTTGAACTGGCAAAGATAAAAACTGCCGACTTATTTTACTGTCAAAGCAATCTGTGACATTTCCCTAAAGCTGTTCTGGCCAGTCAGAAATCCAGGTGTGATGTACAATCCAGGACATCATTTCAGCCCCACAGCTTCACAGAGGGTCACAAAGGGATGGAATAACCAACCCACGTGGCCAAAAGGAGAAAATGAAGATGAGCTGGAAAGCCTTCATGAAGAGAGGGGCAATTTGACCAGAAAATGTTACCACAGCACTTTGGAGTCAGACTGAGGGTTCCTTGCTTGGTATCATTCCTAACCCAACCAATTCTTTGTTGAGACCAGAAACTGCATCTCCATCATTATCCAAAAGATGAGGAAAGCAAGTGGGAAACATCCTTACTGATCACTGCAGAAGGATTAATTTAGAATCTCTGGTTGTCAGCTGTTATTTTAAGCTCATTTCTGTTTTTTTTTTTTTGACATGAAGAACAATGCAGCTTCCAGGAACGAGCTGGAAATTGGCCTTTCCTTCTTTAGCCCAGCATTCAAACAAAAATGTCTCAGTAGTTGTGCTGCTCCAGGTGGAACATGCAAGCAGGTAGAAGGCAGAACACACCTTGTATTGCTGTCCTTTTGGCAGATTTAGTCATTCCCTTGCACACACATAAGCTTTAAGTACCTTTTAGTTCAAATGAATGGATTCTGTTCTTTCACTGTGACTCAGTTATATACACCCATGTAAATCCACCTCTACCTAAGTGATTAAAGAATTTTACAAAATGTTTGCTAAAATAACATCAATTACAGAGAAACCTGAAATGTCTATTTTTAAGCAACATTTTGGTCTGAAAAACAGATAACTTTAAAATAGCAGCATTTTTTTGCTTTGGCTATTCCATCTCTCCAGAAGACTTGAAAATTATAGAAAGGCCGAAAAATGGACAAATGTAACACTCTTGTTTTCAGTCACATATTAATTTTACAGAAAGGCTGTTTAAAAAAAAAAAAAAAGGGTAGCATTATCCTCTTCAGATATCACCCACAGTTGTGTATCAGCAGATCAGGGCTTTTTTGTTTAGGAACTGGACGTTAATTACAGCAAGTGTGTTCTAAATAATAGTATTTCCTGTATCAAGTAGTTCCATGAAGGTGCTGGACAGTCTCATCCATTTAGATGAACAAAACGGTGACACAGAGACAGAAAGGAGAAGGGACTGCTCTGTTTCATAGGCTATCAACGCAGGAGCTCCCAAATATCAGATTCAGTGCCTGAAGGTCTAAATGTTCCACATTAGAAAACTAAAGAGCATCCAAGCCTTTCAAAAGCTTTTTTAGAGAGTTAGGGAGGAAGTCAGGTAGAAAAGGAGTATTTCACTCTTATAAAGAAAAAAGTAGGAGATTTTCTGGAAACCAATTGGCAGCTTCTAAAACACACTGATCTTGGGAGTCTTGAAACTGTTCTGACAGAGGTCACAAAAACCATCTTCTCTGGACCATCAGGAATTCACACCACTTTCTGAGCCTCTGTTCTATCAACAAGTACAGTATAACTAAGAAAAATGAGCCCTTAGGCCAGCCCTGACAGTGGAGAGCACCAGTGTAACTCGGAATTGGAAAAGACTGAAGAAATCAACACGATGATTTTCTTAGAAAACACTTATGAACAGAACAGTGTCTGCCTACAAAACCAAAGCTTCTCCCACAACACTTTCTTCTTGTGGCAGACACCACCTTCCAGAGGAAGTTTTTCTGAAGGAGCCTCAAAAAGAAAAACTTTCGGCACACTAACACACACTGCTGAAGTGTCTGCATAGGCAAAACAAAACTGATGAGGTCAGGCAAAATACATCTTTGGACTTGAACCTGCATTTAATGATTCCCTTTGATAATCCTTCTCAGCAGCCATCACTACCAGGGTCAGAGAGAATGCCCAAATCTCTGCCACAGGAGTGCAAGCACCAAGGCAGCACCACATTGATGCACAGCAACCCTTGAGAAGTGCTCGTCCTACCTTGTCTTCAGATGGACACAGATACAAATACTGGAATGTGGCAGTAATGTTCTTAGAGAATCTTGGCCCAAAAACATCCTTGTCTGTTCCGAACTGGTGCCGAGACTGCCGAACGATGGAGTCGATGACGTACAACCCCGGGACTTTGTACTCCGGCTTGCACTGCAAACAGCACAGAAACTCTGCGTCAGGCAGGGGCACCACGAGGTAACACAGGAAACCTGCTCTTGGGCTCAAACACAGCTCTGCATTCCAGCCTGCTGCTCTCCATGCCCAGGCAAGCACGAACACTGCCTTCTCTGGAAATATGCATTGTCTCAGTGACAATTAATTTCAAGTTCGGCACCTCCACGTTCCTCCCCAGCTGCTGCATAGGGAAGATGGGAAATCTCACGATTTACTTCTTTCCCCTCCTCCTTAATGTATTAAGGAAAACTACAGTGTGGAGATTATACAGAAAAAGCACTACTAAAATGTGTGAAATCCTAACAAACCAGAATTTCCTCCCTCAATCCCTAACTAACAAAAGCCCTTCTGGTTATTTACTAGCATTATTAGCAATGTCCAGTAAAGCATGCTGATAACCTTATCAATAAATTTCTTCTTTTTTTTTTTTACTTTTTACCTTTTTGATAAACTTCTCCACAATCTGGACAACATGCTTGTAGAGCTGGAAAATAAATACATCCATTAATTTATCATCTACTCAGCAGTGGCACATAATTTTAGAAGCATTTGAACTCTTTGTGCTTACTACCATTTTGGACAGGCTACAGAACACTGCAGTCACATTCTAAAAAGCAGGATGTTCCCAAACTGAGAAAAATATTCCATGGGGGAAACCCAGACAGACCCAAGCCACAAGTGTGTCAGTGTGCACACAAGTCACAGAGCTTGTCAAATCTTAGTGACAGCTTTCTGGATTTACTTTCTCTGCAATCCACTCTGGTTTCACATATTAAGGTGCAAGTTATACCCTGCAATATTTAGTTCTATTACACAAAAATCACAACACTCTAGTGGGCGTAGAATGAAAAAGCAACGACTCAAAAAAATCAAGCTGGCATTTTGCTCCTAATCCAAAACCAAGGGACGATATTCACCACCCACTTGTTTCTAGACAACAGCCTTAACAGCAACTAGAATAAACCATCCCCGAAGCTGAGATTAGGAAATCCTGAGTATTTACTTACAAGTGAAATAATAAAACATTGCTGCTGTTACAGTTTCATCTTTGTTTTGTTGTACTTTACCTTAATAGCTTTAATGGCAGCTTTTGTGATGAGAATCATCTTTGCTCGGGAAATAGGAGGTTTCATCTCCATCAGCGAGAAGAGCTAAACAGAGAAAACAAACATTAAAAATGTATTCTGAAGTCCAGCAATTAAGCAAAAACAACACTTCAGGTGGGTGACTTGATTACTGCCATCCCACACTCTGTATGGCCACGCTGCTGGCTGGCCCTGGGAGAACTGGCTGTTTTACAAACCCAACAGAAACCAGCATTTACCAGACTATGGCTAAAAGAACTGCTCCAACTGCTCTGGAGACTTGGCTGCCTTACCCTCCAAATGGCACACAGGGGAAAAGTTCACTCCTCGAGGACAACGTCTGCAGAAGTTATAGCTATTATATGAAGTGTATAGAGGTTTCTATGAAGTATGTAGAACTCTAGTACATATTATGTGTCATCTTTATAGGTTGTATTGGCCATAACCGAAAATAAGCATTAGCTCCACGTTTCAGAAACTGAGGGAAAACAGAACTGCACACAGAGCTGGGGAAGGGCTGGACACAGAAAGCTGAGCATACACACAGAATCGTTTTACCTTGAAATATTCCTCTCAAATCACAGAAAAAATTGGTCTGTGTTACATAATTTCATTTTCATCTTTACCATAAAGAAAAAATTGAGTCCTTGAATACTAGTAAAAAATGTCATCAATTACTTGCCACAAAGCAAAGGAAGAGAATCAAAGTGTCTTCATTTGTCAGTGTAATAGAAAGTAAGATGTCATTTAAAAATTTGTCTCTTATTTTTTAAATTAAAGTTCCAAGATACTGGTGAAGTGACCAACTTACACAGATTTATCTACTGTCTCAGTTAAGGAAAAAAATAAATAAATGAAGGAGATAAAAAAAGTGGCCAAATACTCAAAGTCAAGGGAAGTGCTACCAGGGCTTTCAGCTGTACAAAAGGAAGCCTTACACCTAGAAAACACAAAGAGTAGGGAACAAGGTATTTACTTTCTTAATTTGATTCCTATTCCAAGAGACAGGAAAGAAGAAAAACTGTCCTTCCAGACAGTGGTAGCCAGATGCCTTTTCCAACACCAACACAAGACCACGACTTTTCATTATTCATCCCCACAAAATGCAAGTTCTTGTGCCAGAATGTTGGGGTTTTAAAGCCATTTCAGCTCTAAGAGATACTTCAGCTAACATCACTGCTTGCTGAGAAGTCACAGTATGGACAAATAAAAACCCCCAGACAAAAGACAGAAGGAGAGAGAGGTCTGTGAGATGGTGCGGTTTTTTTTTAAAAAATTTTGTTTTCAATTTAGACTTAAGTGCTTTAGAATAAGTATAGAGACTCCTGATGAACAAAGTCAGTGCTATTATTAAAACTCAGGAAAATCTGTTTTAAGAGGTAACAAAGGGGGGAAAAAATTCCAAATCCCAACACCCACAAACAAACTACCAGAAGGCTCAAAAACTGAGACGGAGGAGGAAGAAAAGGAGCCAGCAATAAGACAGGCACTCCATATCCCTTCCTTTACACATGAAGAAGCAACTGGTCCTCCAGGAAAGGATCCAGTCCCATAGAATAAGAACAAAGGAGCTGGTGTGAAAGCACGGCTTTGGCGTTTGTATTTCAGGAACACAAGGAGAGACCCCAAGGAAACTGGCAGAGCTCAGAGCAGGGCCCAAGGTGACAAGAAGCTAGTGCAGCAAAAAAATAAAAATAAGTGTCTTAAAAGTATCCAAAGCAGGACATTGCAACTGGGGGAAACACAGAAAAAAATAAAAATCCAAGGAGAAATAAACTGCCAGGGAGAATGAAGGCACATATACATGACTGTGCATATCTATCTGTCTATTCTGCTCTCTTCTCATGCCCCCCACCATCTCTTGGAATTCTACCTCAGAAATTTGCTCCTTTTTTTTCAATTACCTAAGATCTTAGAAGACCAAATGACTATTTATAGTCAATTTCTCTGTAATTCTCAGTATCAGTTATGTGTGTCAACACCATATTTTAGAGATGGGTACAGCTAAAGTTTAGCCCCCTTCCTAGTTCCTCGTGGCTTTTCCCTGTTGGAAGGGGCAGCTGCTCAGAACGCACCCGGGCACTTTCAGTCGCATTCGTTCAATTAGACTTGGATCTTCTTTCACACACATTTCCCAAGCCAATATACAAAAAAGCCACCCAACCCCTATTTTTAGAGGGCTATTTCACAATAATACATCCAATTCCTCAAAGGACACCATGATCAGCTCAAGGAACAATTTGGACACAAAAACTTACACTCTATTTACAAAAAAAAAAAGTTATGAATTTAACAAAGGCAAAGAAAATTTACGGCTTGAGAGGTTTCCAAAGTCCTGCCTCACAACAGGAGCCTGTCCCTGGAATGCTCTGACCTGCTAGAAATGGCTTTCTGCTTTTACTGCCCCTAACTGCGTGTTTACAGGATGTTGATACAAAAGAAGTAGAGGTATTCCAGAGTATTAAACCCAAGCCAAAATACAAAATATAGATTTAAGAGTGTTTCTGGGTGCTTCTCCCAGCAAGACAGAAGTACACGGTAAAGTATCTATAAAGCCGGGGATGCAAAAGGCAGAAAATTCACCTGCTCAATTTCAGGCTAATGAATGCTATTAAATAACAAAGATGAGCCACTCATTAAACCATGGCAGGACAGCAAAAGGGAGACCAAGCATTGAGTGACTGTCCCCAAATGCAAACTCAGCGTGAAGTACAGGAGTTGCACAGAGAACAGGGCAGGAATGAACAGACACCTTCCAGCTCCCACTGTGCCCCTGAGCCAGCCCAGGAGCCCCGTGAGGGGCAGGGAATGGCACAAGGAACAGGGTGCTGATGGCCTTTATTCTCGGTCTTTTGAGCAGCAAATTATTAATTTCTCTCATTTTATAATTAATGCCCTTTGATGGTTTAGTTTACATGGAAACCTGAGAACCAGGGGGTTTTGAAGTAAAGGAGAAAACTGTTACTTTAAAATTTACCCAGCTTGATGTATGATCTAAAGTCTATCTGTTTTAAGTGTGAGGTAACACAGTAAAAGTACCTTTTAGGACTTGAACTGACTTCCTTGGCTTTGCCCTCTTGCTCAAGCGTCTGTGCCATAAAAAGGTGTCTTTATTCACAAATAAAGAGCTATGGGCCCATTTTATAAACTCACTAGATAAACCCCAGAGCACAGGAGGTGCACAGAGAGGAGCAGGAGCTACTGAACCAGACAGTGGTTAGTGATTCGTGGGTATCAAGCACCCAGGTCATTGTCAGGACACCTCATTCAACCTCCCCTTCTCCAATTTCCAGAGCAGTCTAACGTTAGTGCCCTCAACCATCCCAACGCGCCTTAGGTGTCCAACAACACTTCCCAAAGCAGGCTCCACGCACAGTCAGTACTCTGTACGTTCATTCACTGTCTTTTGGAATATATTTTATTTATGCATTTAGAAACCACTCGACCCAGCCAACCAGCAGTGACTTACAGACATAACTGCAGTTACTTGTTGCTGTACAGAAACAAAGGGATGATGGAAGACACAACCAACGAGCACAGATATTGCACTATTTTGTTAACAAAACACCTTTATTGTTAATGCATGACCAGATCTCTGAAGGGAATTCTGTCAGCCTTACACATTTTCCTTCTCCTATAAAAGTCACTGCTTCCTTTCCTCTTCAGGGCCCTGTTCTTCCTTAAGGGAAGAAGAAGGATCTGTTGCTAAGCTGTATCTCAGAGGATCAGTTCAAGTTTTAAATGCTTGACCACCATCTGTGAAGCATAGCAAGTATTAGGTGCTGCTGAAGGTAAGAGATCACCGTAACATCCATAGCTGTCAGGCTGCATTCTTTGGAAAATAAAGTGAGATTTGAATTTGACCAGATATGATCCCCAGGCAATGAAGCTCAATAGCACTTCATCAGCTAAGCTACTTCTGTGGCCTAGAAAGACCATTCACAAATCCTGAACCACTGGGGAGAAACATCTTCACAAAAGATACTCATATGAAAATGACATCATGCAAGTGCACAGAATAGAGTTTTGTTTTCTACTCATGTGCCTTGGACACGCAGCTTTCGGGATCAGTGCAGGGCTCATTTGTCCAGCACATCTCCTGGAAAGCCGTTTGTCTCACTGCTTCTCTTACCAGGAATCTACCACAATGACACAGCTTCCAACATTCCCAGAAACAAGCTCAGGGCAGAGGCAAGAGACTCCAGGCAGATGCTGGTAGTTGTGTCCTTGCTCCTTTTCCATGCACATGCAGACTCACTGGGGATCCTGAGCTCCAGTAACTGCTGGAGAACCACTGGGAAGGATATCCTGCTTACATCTATTTATAGCTACTCAGGATGGAGGGGAAGGCTGTCACAGAACGGGCAAAATAACGTCTTGCCATTGGCAGAAAACAGCCACACTGGATCCAAGCTCCAACTGTCCAGTGCCCTGAGGATGGGCAAACAGCAAAGAAGGAATGTGCAGCTCCAGCTTTAAATAAAAAGCCCCCAGCACCTCTCATCTGTTTGTCTCCAGGCACTAAATTTAGGGAGGGTATCAACTGTTTCAGGGGTACACATTAACTACTATCAACCCGAGACACAGGACTAAGTGAATAATATGCATTACTCAATACAAATAAAAGATTACAAAACAGGAAAGTTGACTTTATTCTACTTCCAGCAGCAAGATTGTGAAAAAAAACCAACTTTATTTCTAACTTTTATAATCAATAAACTATGCCTCAAATTTTCCAGATTAAAGAAAAGGACAGACATCCCCTAAACTAAAACATGCCAAGGATTTATATGGCAGATGTGTGGGTTCAGCGGGGGTTTTTTGTTTGCTTGTGTTTTGCAGGTGTGATTTTTAAATTATTATTTTTTTAAAGAAAACAGTTTGCTTATTTTCTTAAGAACATCAAAAGTTCTGTCCCATTATCCAGTTACCTTTTGTGATTTATTTATCCTGTACCATTACTGGAACATAACAAATACACCTAACAGCACATGAATCCTAACTTGTGAAAGTAAACTCCTCAGAGAAAACACACTCCACTACAGACGTGTCAAATCCCACCTATTCAGCTGGCAGCACCTGCTCAAACTACAGCTGGATTTAAAACAAGCAGCCAATACAAAACCCTTGCTTGCTCCTGTAGAAACATGAGTGTTTGGAAGAGGACATCCATTGGCAAAGCTGCATTCAAAATGCAGGTCCAAAGAACAGGATTGGGAATGGCACCACAATCCAACACGATGGAATTATGCAACCCAGGAGCTCCCACCCCTTGCCAGAGCCAACCTCACTTCTCTCCCTCCCTTCTGCCCAAGGGGGACACCAATCCCACAGCTCAGAGGACACGTGATCTACAGCCACGCTTTGAACTTGGGCCTCCCACCATTCCAGAAACGGCTGCAAACACCAAATCCACCCAAAAAACTCCAAAGGATGGGATCACCTGACAGAGTAAGTGGCATCTCCTGTTTCAGGCAGAGTGGCAAACAGCTGGCAGGTGCCACCTCCAGGGAAGCAAACCCGGAAGGGAATCACCTCTAGCACACACGGGAAGTGCAGCACCAAACTGCAGCTGGAGCTGCCGTGGTAAAACCGCAATTCCCTGGCTACAGCCGCATTGTACAGCCAGCAAGTGCAGGAATCTCGGGCCTGTAGGGTATTCCGTAGCTGACCCTCCCAGCAAAAGAATTAACTCTTCGGTGACCTGGGAGTGGCACCTCTGAAGGCCTCACAACTCGGAGCTGCACAGACAAACGAGCCCTCCCAGGCTGGGCAGCCCGTGCCGTCCCCACCACTCCGGAACAACATCCAGACCTTTGGTACAACGGCTCTCTCCCTGAGGAAGCCCAGCAGTGAACAATACCTGCTGTAAATCTGGCCCTCCTCACATTTCATGTCAGTCCGAGTTGCTTTGCGTGCACAGCTCCAGGCAACACACGCGGAAAAGGGAAGGGATCAGTCTGAGAGCTGGACTTTATGCCCTGCACACCACCACAAACACAGCTCCTGAGAGGGAACAGGGCAGGAACCACACTGCCCCTGAAGTTATTCATGTGCTGCTTTACACACCAGTAGTTCTACAGAAGCACTCAGGCGTACAAAGGACTGCACAACAGGGATTTCAGCAAGTACAGTTTTCTCTGAGATCCGACCGAAACCCAGTGCTTTGCTCTTCCAGCAGCTACACATCAGGATTTCACTCAGTATTTCTAACTGCATCGAAGCAAAGCACCCCACCATTCCCACATGGGAGAGGAAGAGGTACGGATCCAAACATGCCCGTTTCCAAGACACGGCTTAGTCACGGGATCCCAAGAAACGCCACTTTTGCTCTGCGGCCACCATTCAGCACAAGCACTGGGGTCATCGTTTGACAAGCACCGGGCACTGCCTGCAGCATTCAGGTTTGTCAGGCAGCAGTGCTCTGCCAGGACCACTGTCCATGCTGAGGCAGGTAATTAACAATATTGCTGCTCCCTTTTTACATCAACTGAAAATGGCACGTGTGTGCTGTTTTAATTTTTTTGGGAAGCGGGCTTCGCACCCTGCCATACCACTGGTTCAGAGCTGCACAAAACCCCCAGAACACTGGCAAATAAACCATTAACAGGAGGTGCATGCTATCCACTCTTCCCTTTGCACTTCCACGGTTTTGGTAAGGATGAGGGCGTTCTCAGGTGTGTGTATGACAAGCTCTTGCAGAGAGTGAACCTTACACAGCCCGAGTCCCTCACACGGGAGCAGCTGCCATTTCTCCTGTTTCTGTTCAACAGGCAGGCACAGCCACCCAGCCTTCAACACGAATCTGCAAACAGGCTCTGGCTCAGTTTTGAGTGACTTTCTGTCCACGGAAGGTCTGCAAAGCCACACTGTCCAACTGAGGCAGAAGTACAGCTAACAGTAATTAATAATCATATTGAAGTCACGTGTCACAAACTTTATACAGCACAAGCTGAATTGATTTGATATGTATTATGAAAAACAACAACCACCACGGTCCGCTTTGCTTCCAACTCCCCTCGGCTGACTAAAAAATAAATAAAAAAAAAAAAACAAACAGAAAAGGACAGGGAGGGGCCTTCTGTGCGGTACGAAAAGCGAGTGAACGCTTTCCAACCCCAGAACTGGGATCGATCCCTGAGTCCCATCCCAGGCGCCGTTCCCAAACAGGGATGAGCTCCCTCCCAGCTCTCCCCACTTCTGCAGCCTCTGCCCGTGCCGCCGCCTCGCACCGCGGCTCTCTCGCCGAGCCACTACCGGGAAACACCAGCCGCGAAGCGCGGCTTCCCCGGCTCCCGAAAAACACACACGGCCAGGGCGCCGCGTGACAGCGCGCCCGGCTGGGAACCCCTGCAAACAGGGATCCGGCCCAGGATTCCTGGATCCCGCTCTCCGGCGGTGCCAGGAGGAAAGCGAGGGGGGCAGCGAGAGAACGGAGCCTGGCGGGGAGGCCCAAAGGTCCCTTCGACGCCTGCCCCCTGCGCAGGCCCGGCCCGGCCCGGCCCGCGCGGGGCCTCGCGGAGCGGCCGCTGAACGG
>VZTF01000710.1:243900-256870 GCA_013397755.1 Cnemophilus loriae
GCTCGGCTGGAATGTGTTCAGCTGAGCTCGGTTGGGCTCGGCTGGGTCCGGCTGAGCACCGTTCGGCTCGGCTCGGTTCGTCTGAACTCGGCCGGGTTCGGCTGAGCTCGAGAGTTCGGCCAATCTCGGTTTCGTTCGGCTGGGCTCGGCTCGGTTCGACTGGGTTCGGCTGAACTCGGTGCCGCTCCCCGGGTTCGGCGGAGCTCGGCCCGGTTCGGCTGAACCCAGTGCCGCTCCCTGGGTTCGGCGGAGCTCGGTCCCCATCCCTGGGTTCGGCCGAGCTCGGCTCCGCTCCCCGAGGGCGGCGCGGGGNGCAGCTCCCGGGACGGAGCGCTTGCCACCGGAATGTGTTGGAATCACTGTGCGATCCCAGCGGTTTGAAGTTTGGGAATGCTGTGGGACATGTTCAAGGTGTCAGTAATGTTTTTTGAAAAAAGCCACAAGGAGCGGTGGAAGAAAACAATAAATAATTTTGCCTACCTACTGTCAGTGTCTGTGCCTTTTGTGATGTTGGCCGGTTCCAAGGGGGTAAATTAACTTCACGTGGAGCTTTTGCTGCTGTTCTTGCTCCCGTGTTGGAATTCAGCCGAGTCCTTGTCACTTTACACTTCAGGAAATAAAAGTTCCGCAGAATTTCAGTTCGTCTGAGCTCGTTTGGGTTCGGCTGGGTTCGGCCGAGCTCGGCTCGGTTCGCTTGAGCTCGGTTCAGAAGAAGGGGTTCGGGGCAGCTCAGTGGGTACAATAAAATTGGGTCCATAGGGTACAATAAAATTCTGGGTCCTCTCAGTGCTTTTCTATGCGATGTAAACACGAAGTATTTAAGCCTGAGGAGGAACGTGTAACTAATTAACTTGTAAGCATTTTTGGTTTTGCAATACACTGGTAAAAAAAAAAATCTGGTTGGGTTATATTCGAGGGAGGAGAAAGAAATCCTATGCAAGAGACAATTCTTAGGTCAAAGCTGATAAAAGTTTTCCTTAGTACTCTGGAGAAGCACTGATCAAATCCTAACTTGTGGCTTCTATTTAACTTGCCGGGTATTGGGGAGCAAATAATTTCTGACAGGCTTCACACCTTAGATTTCAAACCTTTTTTTTTTTCAGTTTACTGCTGTTCCTCGAGTGCCTGCAGTGGCCAGGAGATGGCCCTGATGTCCGCACTAAGAGGGGTAAACGAGGGAAACACAATTTGCTCTCCCTGAAGCTGTGTCTGAGGAGTGTCAGTAAATATCCTGGGCCAATGTGAATTCACAGGATAAAAGATCGCTTTGATCTCATAGCACATGAGGGGCGCAGATTCAAGAACAAAGTCCAGGAACTTGTTGCTTCACAAAAGAACTCTGTTTCCTCGCTCAGTACGAAGGATCTGACGTGTCCCTGAATTCAGGGGACGGTCATCAAACAAAATTCCTGGGTGTTGGTGGGGGGTTGGTTGTTTTTAAAGTGAGATTAATCCAAAGGCAGTTTCCAGCACTTTGCTCTGAGATGTTGAGGTCTGCTCTAAAGATTATTTTCCACTGAAAAAGGCTTTATCACCTTTGGTTTTTTGTTCTCCTACCTGCCCTTCCTCCCCAGTTACGGTGTTTATATCCTTCACAACAACCCATCTCCTCTCTGCAGCCAGATCTGAAGGGATGGAGCTCTGAATTCGCATGTGAGAGGCTGTGGGAGGAGGATGGAAAGTGGCAGCAGCTCCCCTGGGCTGTTCCCCAAGGCTGGCAGCGCATTCTTGTGCAGATCACAGGGCCCATGTAAATCAGGGAAGGAACCAGAGGGGTTTGTCTGGGCTACTCCTTGAATAAACCTTTGGTCAGGGTCTGCCATGGGGTTTGATGAGGTGTCAGTGCATTACACCGAGAGCCACAGTCACTGCCCCTCGTGGCCTCCTGTCCCTTTCACCTGCCAGTGCCCATAGGCATCTTTCCAGCATCAGTTTTTGTCACTGATTTGTTTTCAGGATTCACTTTCAGACCTTTTGCTTTGCTCTCAACAAAAGCAGTCGGCCCTGCTTGCATTCAAAATTCCCCAGCCTGAGTTCTTTCCAGTCAGAAAACCGAGTGTGAGAACACAAAAACCTGTTTCATTTTCTTAGGAAAAACATCATCTTATATATATATTTAAAATATATAAACACACCCACACGCACACAGACTGCACCATGGCCACTAAGCAGATTGTTTTCTACAGTGTGCAGAAGGATTCTTGCAGAGGATGATCATTTCTGTGATTCAGGACTGAATTAAACCATATCAAACTCCATCTAAATCGTAGAATGGCCTGGGTGGGAAGGGACCTTTAAAGCCCATCCAGTCCCATTCCTGCCATGGGCAGGGACACCTTCCACTATCCCAGGGTGCTCCAAGCCCCGTCCAACCCAGCCTTGGACACTGCCAGGGATCCAGGGGCAGCCCCAGCTTCTCTGGGCACCCTGTGCACAGAGAATGATTTCTTCACAGTATCCAATCTAAACCTTCCCTCTGGCAGCAGGCAGCCATTCCTCCTTGTCCCGTCCCCCCAGGTCCCCGTCCCCAGTCCCTCTCCAGCTCTCTTGTCGGCTCCCCTCAGATCCTGGAAAGAAAGTCCCTAATGCTAAATTCCTAAGCAATCCAAAGGGCTCCTGGGCCTCGTGAGGTCTGAACACTGGAGTCTGGGAAGGGAAAGCAGTTGGAAAACACCTCTGGCGTTGATTGTGTGCCAGCATCAAACCCTTGCCCACTGGCTGGCCGCAGATAAAAGCCCAGGAGCTGTGAAAGGAGGAAGGACACCAACAACACCAGGGAGGGCTGGCTGCGGGCAGAGCGCTCGTGGCCCGTGAGCTCGGCTCTTCCCGAATTCCATGTCTTCCATGGAATTCTGTTTCACGTGGAAAGCAGGCTCCGTAGCCCTCTGGATGGCTGTAGGGATGTGAGCCCCGTGTGCCGTGTGGTGCCGCCCAGGTCACAGGCAGCTCCTGGCACTCGGTGCTCGAGCAGTGCTGGGTCTTCTGTCACCATGAGCTGTGAAATGCTTCATTTGCAAAACTCACTGCTTCGGGTCTGGTTGGGTTTTGGTTGTGGGTTGGTTTATTTTGGCGAGGTAGAAATCCCACCGTTTCCAATGTAAATAATTAGTGAAACAAACCCTGCCAAAACAAACATTCCTGTGCGTGTGTGGATCTTCTCTTCCTTAAAGAGAGGAAACGAGTCGTGGGATGGGTTTGTTGGTTCGTGTGCTCCTCCAAAACACTGGAGTACTGCAAAAAGGGGGGTGTTTCAAGGACTCGAGTTCCACATCTCCTTGCCACATCTCCTGGAAGCAGCGAAGCCATTTGGCTTTTCCCGGATTTTAATGCTGCATTTCCTGTTACAAAGAGCAGCGTTTCTCCAGGTTCTCCTGCTCCTCTGCAGGCTCGTGACTGACTGTCAGTGGCAATTTAGTACCTGCCTTAGGAAAGCCTCTTTCACAGCACAAGGATTTTTGGGTTTCAGTTGGGGGTTTTTTTTATTTATGTACATGCCTGGGGATTTTTGTGGGATGAGAAACATACATTGCAGAGGGTTTTTTTCCAATACATGCATTTCTGTGTTCTGTTTTCCTGTAATTCCTCCATATCCACAAATATGGGTCATATTACAAAAATATGGGTAAGCCTAGAGTGGATTCTAGGAAAAATACTTTGCTGTAAATAAACAAGTACAGTTGGAAACATATTAATATTGAATACACGTGCTTGTAAATAAGATCTTTTATTTAGATATTTTACTCAACGTGGGGATTGGGACATACTTCAGAAGTAATTATTGCCAACATTTTGGGAAGATTCTTAGAGCTTCTCTGTGTTCTTGATATTACACTACTTGGAAAGCAACCAACTGGCAATGAGGCACATTTGGCATGGGCTGGGAAGATGTGTATTCTGCTTTGAGTGACCCTGAGGTCTGTTAGCACTTCATTTAGAATATTTAGAAGATGAAGCTCGTGTAATTATGCTTTTTGTACACATTTTTGTGTTTTGGGAAAACGAGGCTTTAATCTGGTAAGGGGATGACTAATTTATCTATGTTGTTATTGGTTAATTGATTGGATAGAACCTTGGCTATTGATTGTCCAAACATTTCAGTAGTAATGCTCATACATAAAAATCATCCTGTGATATTACCAGGGTTACTTCTAAAAATAAACTTTTGTAAAAATGAACTAATTTTAAATATTATGCTTTAAATATCTTTATGTGTGGCTTTGCTCTGCTTAAAACCTACTTATTCTATTTGTTTTAAGGTACACATCCATTTTTCTCACCTGTCTTGTATCTTATCCTGTATTAATGTATACTAGGGCACAGACTAAAGGAGTGCTTGTATCATAACTATGAGTCAAAATCCTGCAGTCACATAAATACCTAATCCCTAGGTATTTAAATATATCCCTGGATTCGTCTCATAAATCAACTTTGTCCCCTTTGTCCTTCACCCTTCCATGTTTTTCAGCTTCCTCTCCATAGTGAGTCTGCCTCTCTGTCCCTTTGCATCTCCTAACACCAAGCTTGTGACTACTCCTTCAATCATCTTCCAGGACAAGCGAAACTGGCTTTGGCAGGAGATAAAACACTCTATTAGATGAACAGATAGAGCTGGAAAAAACTCCAGACGGGCTCGTGAGAGCTGACCAAACTCTATCAGCTGTCAGTGCCTCTCCCTATATGCTTTGCTGGACCTTCCCACTCTCTGTTCCTGCAACTCCCAATTCCAACGGCAAAGCTTTGTCTTGATTCTCTCTGGAGAATCTGGTTGGTTCCAGAAGAATAACTGGAGTTGCTGGTTCGTCCTGCCAGGTGGGCCACTGTGATCCTCCAGGCCACCTTCCTGCCTGACCCCCAGCACCAGGCTCCTCCCTGCCTGGAATACAGCGGCTCCCAGAAAACACATCTGAGTTTGATTTAAAGATTTCCAAAGAAGGAGACTTTGCCATAATGCCTCGCTGGGTTGCTGTGCTGGTTAATTACCCTCACTGTTAAAAATATGTGTCTTATTTTATAGCCTGAATTCGTCTGGATTCAGCTCCCAAGCCCTGGATCTCATTATAGCCTTGTCTGCGAGCCTGTGTTCGTACTCAGGTACTCAGACTGGGAGCAGGAGCCCCCTCCCTTTGCTAGTCTTAAAAGCACCAAGTTCCTCCACTGGAAAGTTTATTATTTAAATATTTTTTCACTCTCAGAGCGCTTTTCTGAATTTTCTTCAGTTTACCAACTCCTTGACTTGTGGAGGTGCAGTTTTCCAGCTGGGGTTGCAGGAGTGCAGGATACTTGGATTATTTAGCAGCCTTTTTTCTTCTTTCCCTTTTTTTAAGGGAAAACAAGAAGAAAAATCCTTTTTCTTCTTGTTTTCCCTTAGGCCACGGACTAAGATGTTATTTTTGATAGGCAGGAAGGCCCGCCCAGTGCCTGAGTCACGTTATCTCTTTTGGCCATTTCGGAGCAGACAGGGAGTAGCAGGGTCTGAAAGCGCTGTCAAAGCCAGAGTCTTTGTGAGTAATTCCTCTTCCCTGCCAAATATTTCATGGTACTTAGTGTTCATCAACCAGGTGGATCAGTGCTGATTCAGGGGGGAATGTGCTTGCTACAGAAACAGGTGCAGGAATGAATAACCCACTGGGTTTTGTAATAATCAACCTGATATTCAAACACGTCTGCGAGTGATTCTGTAATTATGTAAATATGCAAACCCAGAACTGTATTTTTATCTGGTTTTCTTTTTCTTCTTTTCTCGAGAAAGTCTTTCAGTAAAATATTTAAAAATTTTATTTGGATCATTCAGGAACTGTCTTCCAGTTTTCCACTGAAGGATTTACAAGGATGTGTTGACTGGAACCTCTCTCCCCCTGGGTGTTTGAAGCAATTCCTCCCGCTGGAGCCCCTGGGATCAGAGCCCAAGTGGCTGCAGCAGCCGCAGCCACAGTGGAAGCTAGGGGCAACAAACCCATCTCTGTACTCACGGCACCAGTAGGAGAAACAGCAACAAAATCTCATGGGAAATATTATTTCACCAGCTCTTTTTTCTCTTTTGTATTGAAGAGGGAAGTTGGAGTCATGGACAAATGGTCCCGGAGCTCCTCCTGCTTTGCGCTCCTGAACCGGTGTGATAGGGGGCTTGAGCTTGCTGATAACACTGCTGAGACTGAAAAACAAGCAAGAAAGGAAGAATAACCTGGAGATAAATAGGAATGAAATGGGAGCAAAGATCCCTCTGAGCATGCAGCAAGCATTGTTGAGATAGGCTGGCTTGGGCCAGGGATCCCAAGGGAGCGTGGGGAGGGAGTTGAGGGCAGCCTCTGGAGGGGCTGCACCCAAGCCAGGAGCAGGGATTTGAGGAGAATGTGTAGCTGTGTGGAAAGGGAACCTTTCCTGGGCTACAACACGGTGGGATGCAAAGGAGCTGTGGGAGGAAGGCTCTGCACGGTGCATCCCCGAGCTTTGGGAAGGAAAACCAAAACAGCAGAGTTTCCTCATGAAATGCACAGCCAGTGCACTCTGTGTTTGTTTCCAGGTGTGGGTTCCTGTGTAGGCTCTGATGCTGTGAACCCAAGCCTCCCACTTTGGAGCAGTGAGACAGCACAGCTCGGCCCGAGGCTGCCCCAGGAATGTGCTCTTCCCCTCCTCTGAGCACTATCTTGACAGCTGAGAGCAGCCAGAGAGCTTTTGCTGACACGCCCTGAACTGGAACATCTGGAGAGTGTAAGCTCTGCTTTCTCTGTGAAACATCCTCGGCTCAGGAATTTTCTTCTCCCAGTGGCCTCCTGCAGCCACGTCCACTGACCCCAGGGCACGGTGTAAGGCCCATCTGCGTGCTCGGATGTTTGCCTGGGACCTGGCGGGGAGGCCCACGGATAACTCATCCCACGGGAGTCTGTGTGGGATGAACAGTGGCCTGGGATGTAGCTGGTTTTCAAACCATGTCTATCTGTCCAGGCTGTTAAACAAACAAACCAAAACCATTTCATCCTCTGGGCGTTTTACAGTACATAAATTTATTGAAATAAATAAACCCCTCAGGTTTTGGTGACTGTGCCATGGGGGTTCTTCATGCTTGCGTGAGCAAGCGACCTCTGCTTGATCCTGCCAGAGAAGTGTATCCCAAGTACCTCTGTGACAGCAGACTGGCACATGTCACGTGCCCAGCAATAAACCAACACTGAATTTTTACCTGGAAGAAGTGCAGAGGACAGAAAGGATTTCAATGTAACAAAGAAACACGTTTCTCTTTTGGGGTTCAGCCCAGTTAGTCCTTTGAAGCACGCCAAGGAAAAACCTGGAAGCCTGGCCTGGAGCTGAAATACCTGTTGATTGGAATATGTATAGAATAATGCCAAGGGCAAGGACACCTTCCACTGTCCCACATTGTTCCAAACCCTCTCCAACCTGGCCTTGGACACACCCAGGTATGGGAGAGCCACAGCTTCTCTGAGCAGCCTCTGCCAGGGCCTCACCACCCTCACAGGGATTTATAATTTAAAATTGAATCTATTTATTTTAAGCTTGTATCACTTCAGAAATGTTTCCGGTCCTGAACATACGCCAGACTATTCACCTGTAAATAATTGCACACTTCATCACTGGGTTTCCCAGCCCTGAGCCTTTGATGTGGTTTCCATAGCTCGGGAAGGTGCACCCAGAGACCCGACTGCAGCAAGGTAACTGTGATTTGTAAATGAGCCTTGCAATCATCATGCAGCAAGTCTGTCCTGGACACAAAGGAAAACACTTGGAAAATTAATGTTTTCAGCTGCAAAGCACCGAGATGAATTTTCATAGCTTGGTACAAGACTGCATTCATTTCAAGATGTTTAATTTGATTCTTTTGCTGCTTTCCAGCAGCTCATTCAGTCATCCCAAATTCTCTCAGCTTAAACAAAACATGGAGGTCTTTGTCCAGGAGGGAATTGCTGCTCTGGTCACATTTTACCAAGGTGTTTGGACTATTTCTTGCAAGGAAGCATTTTAATATCTGCCTTTCTTTGACTGCAAAAACACCCCTTACTAAAGATGCAAGCACACAGCCAGTCCTGGGCTGTGCTCTGAGGCACTGGGGTGTTTTCTGACCTGTTGCCAAGAAAAAGGAGGAGAGTAAGGAGACACAACCGAACATTTTGAGGGCATCTTGCTTCTGAATTGTCACTGTGGTATGGCACTGGCAGGAGTGTTTGGACCAGCAGCAGTCCCTCCTGGGATGTCAAGCTTCATTTCAACCCCATCTCCATCCTCATCGTGCACTGAAATGGCTCTCAGAGCACAGGAACACCAGGGACTGACCCAAGGAGGCCACTGCAGGGGCTCTGTCAGTGTTCCCAACACCTCACCCCTTTTCCTGCAGGATACGCTAAATCCAGGGATTCACAACGGTCTGGTCTCCTTGTTCTTCACATCTCATCCATCACTGACACCTAACAGCTTTTTGAAAATACAGAGCATTTCCCAGACAGTCCTCTTGTGTTCTCTTACATGTAAATGAAACTTAAATCCAAGGTCCTAAATTACACGACAGTGTGCACTGTGAGGAGGGCTTCACAGCAGTTTAATTGAAATTCTGAAACTGAACTTCTTAATTAATGGAATGTGAAAAAGAAGAACAGCACCAATACAGCAACCCCCTGCTAGTCACTTTGATATTAAATTCCATTTGCTTTATGATACCCCCAAGTGCTCAGTTTACGTGTTGGCTGCACAGAACTGTAGGACAGAAACTGCAGGGAGCAAACTGGAGATTTTTCTGGGAGCACGGGTCTAGCAGAGCTTTTGGAGGGACAGTGCCAGATCACATTTCTGTAAAAGTCATCAAATAGTTCAATGCTTACTCAGGTAAATTTGTGTATATATATATATATATACACACACATGTATATACATGTATATATAACTATATTCTGAATATTTTTGAGGACAGCATTCGTTCAAAGACAAGTTTTAAGCTGATGAATGCTCAGGTGCAGGATCCTGCAACCATGGAAAAGTGAAATGCATTCATTCTCCATCCTGGCTTTAGGAAGGCCCCTGTCCCTGTCAGCTGAGTGGCATCTGCAGGACCCTCACACAGAAGTCACAATGTCATCAGCTGATCCTGCACGTCCCTGGCATGTGGAGAGGGTTCTCCTCTCCCTGCTGTCCCTGCTTTGGCTCCTTCCTGTTATTGTGGCAGTGCCAGCAAACACAGGCTCTTCTCTGCCTGAACTCAGGGATTCAAACACTGTAAACCCTTTAAAAACTATCTAAGAACAAATACATTCTCACTTCAAAAAAATCTCCTTTAAATTAATTTAAACTCTTTTGAGCTGTAATAACTGAACCCCAAATATTACAAAATTAAACAGCTGTCAAAAAAACCCCAAAAAAACCCCAAACCAAAACCTGCAAAAATCCCCAATTATTTTAAAGCAAGCTGAAATACCCAGGAAAGCATAAGCAATAACAGCCTGACTTTCCCTTTTTTTAGCCTATCAGCACTAAGTCAGGGTATCTCCTGTGACCTGGCTGAAGTCAGCAGTTAACCACTGGCTGCAAAAGGCCTGCTGATGTGGCAGGGAAATGTTGAATTACCACCTTTAATTTGACCAGGACAGAATGTACTCAGTGCTCTCCTGCAGCACAATTACGAGTTCCCAGTAAGGATTCAGCCCGGGTAGACCTTGGCACTGGGGATTGGGCCCAGGGGCCTCAGCCTCCCTCGTGGCTGTAAAACTCCCAGCCCACAAGCCAATAATCCATTTTACTGCAGTGTTTTAAAAGGCTGGTGATGGCAAAGGACAATACTGTCAGGGTAACTCTGAATTTCTTTGTTTTCGTGGGTATAAATCAAGATCTATATTATTTTTAGTAGCTTGTTATTGCAGCTTTTGCAACCTGAAGACAGACTTCTGCCTTTAATTCATTAGTAATTTCAACAGTTAATCAGAAAATGTCATTACCTAGAAAGTCTGCAGCTCAAAATAAAGCACACTGGAGTTAAATTTAAATTAAAGCATGGACAGAAATGAATGCAGCCTTTGATCCCCTTTTCATCCAGACTGCACCCTGATGGGCACAGCTGGACAGGATGGGAATCGTGAGAGGGCAGCAGTCTCGCCTGGTAAAAGGATACTGTCAACTCATTAAGTCCTCGAGTTGAGGCAATTAAAAAAAAATATTCACTGGGTTCTTTCAGAACTCTCCTCATGTTTGCTGCAATGGACATTTCTCGCCAGTTATGTTTTTAAAAGAGGCTGATTTTCAGGTGTTCAACTGGAAAACACACCATTAACATCTTTTTAATCCTCGCAGTGGCCAAACCATGTTTCTGTTAGCGGAGTGGAGCCCAAACAAAGGCACCCAGCTCTGCCTGCCTGTCTCTCTGAGGGGATATTCCTTTAGGCAGGGAAAGGGTCTGGCTCCAAACCCTCTTAGCACAGTCGTATATTTAAATAAGACAGGATGTAGTCTCTTCCCAACTCAAAAGCAATCTGTACTTTTCAGTCTCCCAGTGTAACTGTCTGCAGTACATCTTCTTTTCCCCTCTTTTTTCCTTTGTTCCCATGCAGCAATGTTGGGAAAACCCTCACATTCATCATGCTGACCAGAGAAACTGTGACACAGACCCAGGCTCGCCACGGAACCATCCTGCCTTGCCACTGTCCTCACCTGTGCAAGGGCTTGGTCACCTTCCCTGCAAACACAAGGACACTCCTGGCGCCTTCCCAATCCAGCTTTGATTGAGGAAACATCAGTGAAGCTCTCTCCTGGACGTGTCCTGCCAAAGTGCACCCCAGCTGCCATCAGTTCAGGCAGTGGGGCATGGTGCTGTGTCCCTACACCTTCCCACAAGGCACCAAACTACTCCCAGGATAGTGTTCAGTCAGAGGATGTGCAGACTCTTGTTTTAGGTGGCCGTGTGCTGTAATGCTTGTAAACGTACCCAGCACATGCAATGGGTGGAGATTTTCGAAGCAAACTATTATTTATGGGCTTTGAAACTTTCCCTTCTCCAGTTTCTGCCTACTGGGACAGTGTTGGATTTCTGTTTTGTTTGAAATTTCATCTGAAAACATATATTTCAATGGAGCATGGTGGTGCGGAGCCAGTTCCAGAGTTCTCAGCCCTGAGAACGTATTAAGCTGCTGGGAATGCATTTTGGAGAGGTCAGTGAGAGATTCAGATGGTTGGAATGTGGCCAGCTGAGTTCCAGAAAGCTGCAGGGTGAGTCTGCTTCCACAGTTCTCCTTGCTGGTGATCTGCCCTGCAGTGGGGGCCCTCACCCACCACCTGCACCCAGCCCTGGCACCCACTCCCTCCCTCTCCTCCTCTTCCCAGCAGACGCTTTCTTCCCTCTGCAAGGAAAGAGGAGGGCTCTGGATAAGGGCTGCTCCTAAGTGTGAGAGGAGACCAGCACAGCTCCTGACCTGGCTGGGCTGGGAGGGCTGGCCAGGGGTGTCTGGCTTGGTGCTGGGCGCTGGGTGGGGAGGGCTCCTGCCCCGAGCAGCCCTGGGTCAGCCCGAGGTGCCAGAGCTCCGCACCCCATCCCGCTCAGGCAGCCCAGAGCTCCTCACCACCGGCCCCCTCCAGCACCTTCTGCCCAAAGCCAGGCTCGGGGATGTTTTAATCTGATTGACTGTGGCTTGGGAAGCCTGTGCTGACACGAGGGAAGACGACAAATTGTTATCCCTTAGATCTGCATGGGGAAACCTGGGCATTGCTCAGCTCTGGCTTAAGGCAGGGAGGGTGAGCAAGGCAGTGATGTCAGGGAAGAGTGGTGTGGAAGGAGCACATGGCTCATCAGCACCTGTGCCAGCCAAAATCCCATCAGCAATGCAGCGAGACTCCTCCAGCAGCAGGGACTGGAGCTGGATTCCTCCCAGCCAAGCAATGGAAGGGGAGTCGAGACAAAAAACCGAGTTAAATGGACAGCAGTGTGATGCAAAATCGGATTTTCATTTTTAAGGAGTCAAAGAAGAGCTTGAAAAGCAGGGAGAGGTGTGTTCACCAATCTTTTGATGGGAACAGCTCTGCATGTGGCAAGATNCTAGGTTGGCTGGTGCCAGGTATAGCTGCACCTTAACAGGAGGTTTTGCTGACACAGCTCACATCTGTTAGGGTGTACGTGATTCCTTTCAGATTTCAAAGTATTCCCCAACACAAGCACACAGGCAAAACTTAAAAACTTAGATTATGCTTAAAGACAAGTGGGGCACTTAATGACTTTCTGGCTGATACGACTAAAGACGGGTTGGAGGTTAGAATCCTTATGAGGCATTTCAATGAATTAACTGCTCCGTCAGATCTCCCCCAGCACGAGTGGAAGTTTGCCAGCATCACTGACCGACAGAGACAAAGAGGAGGGCAGAGCATCACTGACCATCAGAAACTCAGAGCAGGGTGGCTTTGCCGGCTCCGTCTCCTCTTCCATCCCTGCTCTCCTCCGCTCCCGTTTCCCAGCTGGGTGGGAGGGGGCTGCGCAGTGACAATGGCAGTGTACTCGTTCCTTGTCCCTTCCCACGAGGTGGGGAAGGTCGGTCGGGAGGTGACAGTCCCCCGCACTCGGCCTGCAGCCGATGGGCGCCCGGGTCGCCTCTCGCTGCCGGCGGGGGAGCACTCGGGGGATGCAGGCAGCGGGATGGGGGGAGCTCGGCCGGGACCCCGAGCGCCAGGAGGCATAAGATGGAGAAGCGGGCGGTGAAAGAAGCGGGGAGGGAGCGGAACGGAGCCGCCGGAGCGGCGGTGGCTATCGCGCCTTTCCGACACGGCGGCGAGAAGGATTCGGACGTGCTCGCGAAGGGAGGTGGGGAAAAGCCACACAAAAGCAGCTCCCGGGCAGGAGTGAAGCAGAGCCACATGCAGAGCGAGTGGCGGCCGTGCCCGGGAGCGCCGGGTTAATTCCCGGGAGAGGGATGCGCTGCAGCCCCGCGCTGGGATGCCGGGGGGGACAGCCGGGTGTGCAAACCCCCGGGCTGCCGCGTCTGGCTCGCCGCTGCTC
>VZTF01000710.1:257352-317198 GCA_013397755.1 Cnemophilus loriae
GGTCCGCGAGGGGCTGCATGTGCTCACCGGAGAGAAGGTACCGCGCTCGCCAGGGGCAAAACGGGGGGAAAACGGGGAGAAAACGGGGAGCTGGCTGGTGAGCGGGGTGTGCTGAGTCCCTGCTGACCGGGAGGATGAGCCCCTCCGGAGGATGGATGAGCCCCTCGGGAGGATGGATGAGCCCCTCCGGAGGATGGATGAGCCCCTGCGGAGGATGGATGAGCCTCTCCGGAGGATGGAGGAGCCTCCCGGAGGATGGAGGAGCCCCCTCGGCGCCGTCCCCAACTTCCCGCGGCTCCGCCGGGCGCTCCCCTCGCGCCCGCCGAGCTTTCCGCGGCTGCCGTCTCGCCTTCCTCTTGCAATACTTCAGCTGCCTTGACCTGTCTTTTTTTCCTTTAATTTTAAATTTTCTTTTCATCTTCCCTCCTCCCGTTTGTTTGCTTACTTTTTCTGGTGAGAAAAGTGGGGTTTTTGGTGAGACTTTGGTTGCTGGGGAGCCGTCACTGTGTGCAGTGTAGTCGCGACATATCACGCGTGGGTACACACAGGTATTGTCGCGCACCTGGCGATGGGAGGTGCTGCGGGAGCGGGGCACAGTCCGGCCGTCTCGAGTTGTTGGTACAACGCACGGCAGATGTCTTTGCTGGTGGAGGTGCACCCCGCATGGTTCTTCCCTAGGGTGCTGGTTGGAAAAGTCCGTGCAGGGTCTCTGCTTTTTGGTTTTTATCCAGATCCCTTCAGTGGAGGCTCTTACCCATCAGTTAGGACGGGTCGCAGCGTGATCAAGAGCAGCAGGGGCTTGGCTGGGCTGAAAATCGAGCAAGGACGAGCCCCTCGGAGCCCCCGACAAAGAGTTGCGCTCGTCTTGTTTATCCACACAACTTTTAAGTGCTGTGAGGAGCAGCTGAGGGAGCTGGNCTGGAGGTGTCCAAGGAAGGACTGGAGGTGGCACTCAGTGCTCTGGGCTGGGGACAAGGTGGGGATCGGGCACAGCTTGGACTCGATGGTCTCTGAGGTCTTTTCCAGCCTCGGTGACTCTGGGATTCTGTGAGCTACTGGACTTCTGCCTCTCCTGTATCAGGCCCTGAACAGAGGGTTCCCTCCCCGAAGCAGGATGCTGGGTTGTTGCTGAAGCCTCCCCGGAGCAGTGGGGCTGCGTGCGGTGTAATTCCCTCCGGCTCCAGCAGCACTGCAAACGTGCCGCTGTTGATGATTGCATTCTTGCACTCTCGGGTAGTTATTTTTTCATTCCAGTAAATTTGTCACGGAGTGAAATTTAATATAGGGCTCTGAGAATCTCATCATGTGAAAAATGATAAGGTTAGTGAATATTATCATATAGGAATGCAAAAAAAATAAATAAATGTTGCTCGCCTCTGTTACCAAGCGTGTGCTTCTCCTTGGTAACAGAAACATCCAATGATCCTCCAGTTGATAAAAGGCACATGCACACACACGTCCTCCCCACCTCCACATTTTGGGTTTGCTACATTTATCTCAGTCTGTTAAGAGGGGAAAAAAATAAAAAAGACCCACCACACACCCCTCTGTCTCAGCTCCCAGGTCTGCTGCTTGATTCGGGTTTTTTTCTCCCTCAGTGTCTTGAATAACACACGCTGTGACAAAGTGGCAAGCAGAAACTCAGCAAGTCACAGTTCCTTCCTGCCGAGCCGCCGTGTCCATCTCTGAGCACAGGCAGGGTGGTCTCAGAGCTCGGTCTGAGCTGACCCTGTGCCGTGGCACCAGAGGAAGCTCTCACTGGCAGTGGGTGAAGGATCAGTCATACTTTCAAATTGACTAATCGAAGGTCCACCTTCCCAGAAATCCACCTCTCTAATTCCAGCTATTTGTGGATAAGCAGTTCGAGTTAATGGGTAGGAGATAAGAGTTATTAATGATTTCCTTCAGGTGAGGTCCTCACTCAGTGAGGTTTCTCCCTCTCACCCGAGGGGCGAACACTTTCCATCCCACGCGTGCCCCTCCGTGAGGATTTCACCCCCGGTCGGAGCTGATGGACACTCAGCTCTCCTGGGCATGCTCCTGTGCCGAGCTCTGGCGTGGTCCCCAGCCAGAGGCAGCTGAAACGTGCCCAAGCTGGCTCTGCCTCACAGCTCTGCCCACACGGAGCCCACCACAGGCGGCAGAGCTCCTCCTGGGATAGCAGGGAGAGAAGGGAAACATCTGCTTACCCGAGCTCCTTCCTTTCCGAGCACAGGGCTGTGTCGGCGGGGAGGCTGAGGCTGGCAAGGGTGGGAATGGGATCAGGAACAGAAGTGCCTGGCAGCCGGGGAGCGGGGACGGTCTGTTGGCAGCAGGTTGTGGGAGGAGGCTCTGTGGGGAGAGACCACTGCACTTGGCTGTGGAGATCAACCATTCCTGAAGCACTTCCACCAGAGCATCCTCCCAAGACCGGCTGCCAACAGACCGTCCCTGCTCTCCGGCCGCCAGGCACTTCTGTTCCTGATCCCATTCCCTCCTTGCTCCTCCCAAGGCTGGAAGGGAAGACTGCTCCGTAAGGGCCTGATGCTGTTCCCACTTCCATGGCCCGAGGCAGCAGTTGGCTGTGTACAGTCTCCCAGATTTTCACTTGCAAAGGAAAAGTTGATCTGCAGGAGTGAGCATTTCATGTGCTCACAAGTGGAGTCCAGTGCAGCAGTGTGGAAACACGGCCATCTCCCATGGATCAGTGGGATCACAGCATTTTTCTAAGCTGATGTTTTACGAGCCTCTTATTCCAGGATTAGTGCCTGTGTGTTGAAAGCAAAAAAAACCCAATTGACATCCAATTTTTGTCTGTAAAGCCGCTGTTGAGCCGAGGGCATTGCCTAAATTCAATGACATTGCCCTGAGAGTGTAAAGCAGAGTCTTCCTCCTGCTGTCTGGGAGCTGTTCTGGCAGAGCCCGGGCCCTTACGGTCACTGAAATGTCAGACTTCAGTAGGGGGGGCCCAAACAGGTTTTGATTTGCAGCAGACTTTAGCAACTCCGGAGGAGTTAATGCGCGTTATTGTCTCAGAAAATGGTGTGTTTGGGAATGAAATCCGTGGATTAATGAGCCCCCGGCCAGGCTCGGATCCACGGCCCTGACACAAGGCATTGTACACAGTCGAGGCGATGCCAAGCGCGTGCCAAAAATCTGCCATTACCTCACCCTGACATTACTGGAAGCTGAAAAGGTCTTCACGAGGGATGGGATGGCACATCCTGCGGGCCAGACACTGGTTCCTTTAGCAGGGCAGCTGATGGGTGCTGCACTCGGAGTGACCTGTGTGGGGTGGGACTCGGCAGCCCCCGCGAGCTCGGGAGGGTGAGCTGAGGTGAGATTTTTAAACCTTCCCTACCCAGGTTTTTATCATCGGACTTTAACCCACATCTCTCACGGTGGTGCTTGTGGTTTGTGCTGCCATAGTGCCAGGCATGTTATTATTTTCTGGGCTTGAAAAGCCCTTGGTGGGGCCTGATGCAATTAAATGCATTTTAGCTGAGCGCAGGAGAATGTTGAACAGATTATTCTTTCCATGGCTTTTGAATGAAATATCGCAGCCTGTAATCTGACATTTTGGGGTAAAGGGCTGATTTGTCTGCTCGACTCAGGCAGTCTTTATTGCTAATCCTAAGGAAACATAGCTCCTTTCTGAAGAGCAAGCCAATTTAGCTTTAAATTGTGGCTCTGGAGCCCTGCTGAGTGAGCTGTATTTGGGTGACTTTGGGAGCCTGTGCACAACATACTCTTGGATTGTTCCAAGTCAATCACTGGGTGATGGGGATCAGGCGAAGGAGATATCTCTCCTTTACGAAGAGAGATATTTTTATAAAAAGAAGTGTATTTTTATAAAAATATACTTATTTTTTGCATTCTTAGGGAGCTGGGAGTACGTTGCCATCACTGTGGTGGGGTGATTTGAGGCTCTGTTAGCATGCTGTGTGTTATCTCTTCTGTTATCTGCTGCAGACCCCAGTGAAGTGTCTCAATAACTCCGTACAGCATTGTGGAGTGACAACACATTGACAATATATTGAGCCAAAGTTCCTGTAAACAAACCTGATCCAAGATTATATTTAACTGCTTTTCGGTGTAATCTTTGGCACTACAAAAAAAAAAAGTCACTGAGGCAAATTGACTCATTTGATTTCTCATCCACGGAAAACTTTGTTTATCATTTTCTTCAGCGCTATTGTTGAGCTGGAACAAGGTACGTTTTTAGTTACACTTAGTCAAGAGGCTTTCTGCAACAGTGGGAAGCAGTGGCTAAAAATACAATTTACCAGTTCTTCTATGGAGGCAAAGCAATTAATATTAAAAGTGCCCTTTTCACGGAAGAGTTCACGTTCAGAATGCATTTCTTTATTAAAGATGTAGAGAAAAAATAAGAAGAAAAGGCGTATTTGAGCCCCCCCAGAGGTGCAGGGGTGGGTGGGTGGGCAGAGCAGCCTCCCTGCAGAGACCTGGGAATGCCTCCTTGTGTCACAGAGTTAATTTTGCCATGAGTAAATTCACCCTTTCCCTGCGTCTTTCACTGCAGGCTTCAGGGAATGGAGACTTGGTGGTTTTTGGGAATGTTGGCAGGTGAGGATCTTGCCCCGTTGATGCCCTGGGTGGCCATTCCCTCCCTGGTGACATCGCTGCTCTTCATTGGGAAATTCGACACTGGAAGGACTTTCAGCCTCCTCTGTATCTCGAGATCCAGCATTTCCCAAGCGGTAGAGCTGGCTTAAAACCTGGGAAATTTGGTACATACCCATGTACAGTTCTAGGATCTTTACCTCTGTCTTTACCCTTTCTGAGTTTTGGGGGCCTTGAGGGTGTGTGTGGTGTCACTTTCAAACCATCTTGCTGACCAAATGGGTCAGCCAGTTGCCTCAGTGCAGACAAAAGTTGAGTTTCTAAGGTGTTTGCAGGTCTTTCAGTTCAACCTTTCCCTTTTTCCTCCCTCCCAGGTATTGTGAGGTAAAACTGTGAGACCTTCATTGTTTTCAGGGCATCAGAAGGTAAAGCTGCAGGATTTTAATTTGAAATTTGAGCTGTTATTTTTTTTTCTTCCTCCAGTGATACTTGGATATCAGTTTCCTGGATGCGTTTGTTCTCTCACTTGTGTTTAGTTAGTAGTTTTCTCTTTACCTGTTTCTCTACGCATTTTCAAATTTTATCTCTATCCAAAAATTTTTTAAAAAAGCTTATTTTGAAGAACACTGACTGCGAATTCACAGGGTGGCTTTTTCCCAGGATGCTGTTCCCCTTTATTAAACAGCTGCCAACTGTTGCACCTGGATGATGTGCCACTCTTAATTACATGCACTGAGGAAACAAAACGAGGGTGTTTCTGCAGCCTGGATTTTGACATTTTCTTGCTTCTAGGTGTTTGCTTTCGCAGCTTTTCTTTTCACAGGAGTTTGTGTGTGTGTGTGTGTGTGTGTGTGTGTGTGTGCGCAGATCCAGAATTTGTGCTGAAGCTGCTCCACGCACACTTCTGTTAACATGCAGCACTCCAGGAAATGTTTTGGAGAGCAGTGTTGTGGTTGCAGTGGCAGCACTGAGGACTTGGCTGCGAGCAGGACCAGGCTGCTGTGTCAGTGTAGTGTTCCCTGATAGGTGTTATGGAGCTTGCAAGAGTTTTTAGCAGAAGGCAGAGTGAAGCCAAACTCCTGATGTGCTCCCAGCTGCTCAGTCTGTTTCACCTAGAAAACAACCAGGTGAAAATCGGATATAAGGCCACGCTCTCCCCTCTCTCCCTTTCCTGTGTTGCACCCTGGGTGTGAGCAGGAATGAGCTCGGATAGGCCAGGAGCCTGTTCATGAATGCAGAGTCCGACTTCCAGAAATGTTTTTCAGCTGCAGCTTGCAACTTGTTCTGCAATGAGCCGAATTGATGCACACGTGGCAGTTCCTTATCCTCTTGAGATAATCTGCTTTCAAGTTTGCATTCAGCAGTTTTAAGGATGCCTCGTGTCAGCAATGTGCTGCTTTTCCTACAGAGTTATCCTTTCAGTGGCAGATGCAGGACGGAGGAAAGCCGAGTGCTTTGGGTTGAACTGACACCAGGTGACGCTCACATCTGGATCCGAATATTTGTTCCTGCAAGTTTTGTAATTTTAACTTGTTTGATGATATGTAGAGCTGTGTGTCCATTTCCAAAGGCGTGTGTTACCTATAAATGTCTTGGCAATTAGAGCACATCTTGCTTCCTGCATTGTGCAATGTCTCCTGTGACACCAGTGACCTGCAGGATGCTGCTGCAGCTCCTCGCGTTTCAGCAGATGCAGCATCTTTGCCCGTCTGCCCTCAGGAGTTTTGTTTGCCTGCAGCTGGGAAAAGGGAGGTTATTAATGAGCAGCACTCGCTCTTCACAAGGATGTAACCCTGGAAGGAAAGCAGTCGTGACAAACCTTGTGGTGACTGAGCTGTGACAGTCTGCCTGAACCCCAAGCTGTTGTGTTGTCTGAACAGCGGCACAGAAATGAGCTGAGGGTTCCCAGCTGACTGTGCTGTTCTTCAAGGTTATGGAGAGGCATCAAAGCAGTCCAAAGCCAATAACTGGGGAGATATCAGCCAGGAGATGAATTAGGTGGATTGCAGAGTTGGTGCTCACCTGGCAGGGTGGGATACAAGTGCACCAGAGCAAACTGGCTGGACTCAGGCCGTGCTGGTGCTGGTCTGCTTGCCCCACTTCGGTTCCTTCAGCTCCAGATTGGCTGAGCTGTTATTTTCAGATGAATTGAAGAGTGGAAAACCCAAACCTCCCTGTTCTATGGCTCAGTGAAACAGCTCATGCTGTGTGGCTGGTCTCCTGCAGGGGATGAACTCAGTGCTGAGAGTGGTTTTGGTGGGCTGGAGTTGTGCTGATGAAGAGAACTGGGCTGGCTTTTCTGGAGTAGGAGAGAAGCTGCTCTGAGGCCCACCTAGAACAGAGGCACCCCTTTGTGAGCTGGCTCAGTGAACCCCTGCCACACCTGAGTGCTGCTCTGTGCTCAGAGTCAGTGCTAGCAGAGGGCAGGGTCAAACCTCGTCCTCATGGAAAGGGCCTGGGAGAGGTCACCACGGTCCCCCAGGGAAACCACCTGTGAAAAATTAACAAAAGCTGCTGCTGCCCTGACCAAAGTCTCCTTTTCTGTCAGTGTTTGCTCTGCTCTGGCCCTGCTGAGCTCTGGGTTCAACACCTTTGGTGCTATACCCATGGTGCTTCTCATTTGCCATGTGAGATCAGAGGCACTGTGAGGAAAACCATTGCAACAAAGAGAACTAAAAAAAGCCAAGTTATATAAAATAAAGTTCCTTTGCTCTCTGTCTGTTGTGGAAGATTGTCATGGAAACATTTTTTTCAGAGAATAAATTCATTTTCTGTGAATAATGTCCACAGAGCTGAGGGAGAGAGCGTATTATTTATATATAAAATCTTTATTGGAGACACCTTTTTCCTGGCTCCTGACAGTTGTAAATGTTTTATCTGCTGTGTTTTAAGTCGCTACAAAGGAGGGTATTACCTGGGCCTCAAAAGCAGCGGCTCATGGGGATTGGGTTGTTGGTTTTTCTCTTCCTTAAAGCCAGAGAGCTGTATTGGTATTAAATCAGGGGCACTTAGCCTTCCATAAGTCCGGTTCTGCACAAGATCACTAAAATGTGGAACAGGGACTATTTAATGGGAAACATATCCCACAGCCAGGAAAACGGGAAGCCGCGTTGGCTGCCGGGTTTCTCCGGCAGGGATCGGTGCTGGAGGAATGTCATTGGTATCACTCCTCTGCTTCTGCTTCCCCACTCGTAACCTGAGACCTTCATCCATCCCTCTGTGACAGGGGAAGCTCTCGGCGTTAGGGGGGCGAGCTGTGGTTTATCAGGAACAGCTGGGTGGGATGCGGGATGCGCTGGCAGCCGCGGCGTCGTCTGTGCCCTGCCGTGTCCCTGCTCTTGTCCTGACAGCCTGCTGGGGACACGTCTGGGCGCAGGGAACCTCCTCTGCCCAGCGCTTCTCACACTGGCTGCCCCTGGGAGCTCCTGGCAGTAGCCGCTGACTTCGGTGATGTGGAGTGAGGACCTTGTTGGTCCAAAGGGGTTTTCCATCTGCATGTCGGGCTCCCCGTGTGCTTCCCTGAGGAAAGTCTTCCCTGATAGCTGCTCGTACCTTGAGGTTAGATTTTCCTACAGTGTTTTGGCATGTCAGTCTTACCTTAGGAATGGGGGTCAAAAAGCCCTTTTCTGAAAAACAGGGAGATTTTGGGAAGTGATACTTGATGGATATTTTGCATTTTGTCAATGGCGAGGCAAACCCATCTGTCCCAGGCACTCAGAGACAAGATTGTTCCTTGCAGGAAATGTCTCCGGCCTGGAGGCTGGTTTTGACAAGCTCTGTAAGGATTTCTTTTGGAACCTTTTAGTGCATCCTTGTGTATGTCTGTGCCTGGCTTTCTGCCACCACTACTTTCATCAGTCTCTGCATAATCTCTCTTGACTTGTGTAGATATCCTTGGAGGCCAGGGAGGTAAAAATGTGCTGCTTTCCCTCACGGATGCAGTTACGGCTGCCCCATTAATTAGCTGACCAAGAGAGCACTGGAAGGTTGCTGGAATTGATTTCTTTCTGCCAAAGGCAAGACAGATCCCTGCCGTGACCCACTCAAGATAAGCCATAAACCAAGTTCCTTCCCATGGATAAGGCTGTTCTGTGTTCCCGCTTCCCAGGCAGCCTCTGACCCTGCGGCATCTGTGCCTGGTACAATTCCTGCTGCTTTGGACATGTAGAACCAAGGAAAAATGTATTTTATGGGGGTTTGTTTTCAGAGTGGCTGGGTAGGGGCATTGTGGCACCCCACTTGCCTCCAAACCATCTCCTGCTGGTCCCTGAGCTGTAGAGGTCCGGCTGTTCCAGGTGCCAGGGGTGCTGACAGGTCAGGATATGTCTGTCTGTCCCTGTTTGAACAGGGAGTGACGCAGAAGATGAGAGGGAAAGGGCAGCTGGCTCTATGGAAACAGCAGAGCAGATGTCCAGGAAAGGATAACCACAGTTGCCTGTGGAACATGGCACAAAGTTCTCCATGAATATGATGTGAGGTAACAGACATGTTGAAGAGGAATAGCCTGAGTTTGCCCAATTTACCTTTTGGGATGTTAATTTTAATTTTATTAAAGAGCTTTCTGTTATCAGAAATCTTTCCCTCATGTAGGTGCTTGCAGAAAATCATTGAGTCGGTGCTTAGCATTCTCTTAATTAAATATTTTGAGCTTCAGTCAGTTACTATGACAAACAGTTCTTGGACCTCAGACTGTTCTGAAGCTCTTTTCAGAACTCTTTCCAAAGCTTCAACATAATTTTTTAATTACTGGCACCAGAACTAGATACAGCAATCTAATAATAGTCCCTAGTGCCTTGGACAGGTGTCATTAATACCTTTTCTTACTTTAACAAATACATCCTGCTTATGCTTTCAGGGATTATGTTTAAGTCGGCTGTGGCATCAAGAGGCCTTACGATCATTTGCTTATCTACAGTCCTCCTGAATGCCTTTCTACACTGCTGGACACTGTCATGTTTGGGCTGTAGGGAATGGTAGGATGCTCTTTTTATCCCCTGGCAGCTGGATTCTTTCCCTTCAGGCTACCAGGAATCCGAAGCACATGAGTGCGTGTACTCGGAGCTACTTTCTTGTCTGGAAGAGTTGATGTTTCTTCAGGGGCTGATTTCAAGCTTTCCTGGCTGTGTCTAGCCTGCCAGCAGAGCCAGTGGCCTTCTGCCTGCTGAGACATTTATCCTGGACTCATCTGCAGCAGCTGGGTTTGTGTATTGCTACACCCCAAACTCTTGGCTTGCGCTGCCAGACTCAGAAGAAAAGAAAATATCTTAACAGCGGTGACTCCTCCCTACCTTTTCTGATTGCTGATTTTGCCACAGTTAGAGCAAATACTGAAATACCCTTTTCTTTAGTGCTTTATTTCTTAAGATACTGGAACTTGCTGTATAAAATCCCGCATTCCGTTACTGCACTGTAAAATTTGCTAAGCTCTGACACAGAAAAGAATAAACTCTACCCAGAGAACGAAACTGGCATTTTCTAATCCTTGGATCTGGTTGTGATGAACAACTTGTTCTGTGCTTGGCTGGTTGATTGCCCAAAATGAGATGCCCTTGAAGGGGTTGATTTTGGGTCTGTGCTGACAATTGTGCAGGCTTCAGAGTTAGGTCTGTTTAATATGATTTGAATTGGCCACCCAAAATCACCAGCTGGTTTTGAAAACGGAGCTCAGATTTTTGTGGTGAGAACAGTGGTAAATACAAAGCAAGCTGCAAGTGAAGCCAGACAGCTCTCACTGGAAAAAGGGAGGAAAGAAACTGAATTTATTGCCGCCTTGGGCACAGCAAAAAGAAAAAAGCTGGAGATGGACTTGCAGTACTGATGGCTGCAAAATATCTCCACGGTCTGGCTCTTTGTCTCATTCTCCTGGCTAAGCTTAAACTAGACAGTACAAGTTTGTGATTTGGGTGCAGACATCCAAGTCTCAGGCCCTCCCTTTGCCTGTGCCCCGAGCTGCAGCTCTGAGCTGCGTTGGTGTGGTCAGGATGCTCCAGGATGGTGCTGGGAGTGAGTGCTGCTGCCTGGCTTGGCACCATCTCAGGCTGGTCTGCTAGAAGTGGACTTAGGGGGGGCTGAAAGAGGGAAAAAAGAGGAAAAAGGCAGGAGATTGTCCCTCCAACAGCTAAATAGTCCCTCCAATAGTTGAAGTTGCTTCTCTTGTGCTTTCTTCATCTCCTGGCCAAATCCCACAGTTCTTGCTGGATTCTTTTTCAAACTAGTTTCCTCTCAATTCAGCCCAAGCTCCCTTTGGCAGCAGCCAGCAGGAACTGCCTCCCTCTTAGACCGAGAATTTGCACAGTCCAAGCGGTCAGGTAAATGGGGAAAGCTCTTTAAAAGTCCTCCAAATGTCACACCCTGATTTTGCAAGGTCACGTGCCATCCCCTGTTCTCTGCAAAGTTAAACATGTTGGAACATTATTTGCCGAGCTGGGGTCACTGCAGTGAAAGTGTTGCTGTAGTTGTTATTGCAGGCACCTGACGTGGGCATTGTTCAGGACCTCTTGACTTTGGCTCCTCGAAGACTGAGCGAAGCAGCACTGCTGCAGAGCACCATGAGCTAAACTGACCTCTTTGGGCAAGCAAATGTCTACAGAAGCACAACTTCTTGAGCTGGGGTTTTTCCAAGTGTCACTGGCAGGGTTTTAAATAGCTGGCAGAAGGGGAGAGGATGACTTGGACTTCTGCTCGCTGAGCACCCGCAGGTTCCTCCTGCCCGGAGCAGCAGAACCTTGTTGGGTTGTTGGCAGGTCTGGGAAGCTGCCCAGCAGGAGTTGGTGCCTCCTGCATGGACACACGGATGGGGCATTCCTAGGATGTGTATGACCACCTTCTCTGCTTCAGCAATTCCATACTGCTTACGAAGTGGGTGCAAAATGTGTCTTCTCTGGTGGCAGCAGCTCTGGCCCCCAGATTTCTCCAGGCAACGTTTGGTCCTTTAAACTGTTTCTTCTCAGGTTTATTTTTTTCCTCGGGGCCTTGCTGTGACTGTTTTTGTGCAGTTTGGTGCCAGTCAGCTTCAGCCTCCCCCGCCTCTCTCTCGCTGAGATTCACAAGCCCTCCTAAAGCAGGAGCTGGCAGCGGTCCCCCGCGCCCGTGTGTGTGGGACACGTGCCGGTGTTTGGGTGAGGACACGTGCCCGTGCTGCAGCTTCGGCTGCCCGCTTCTGCAGGCAGCTTCGCCCTCTCCTCCCAGGAGAAGAGAGGTGCTCGCCCTGGCCCCACCTGCACTCGTGTGTGTGCTTCAGCCCAACCTGCACTGTTTCGGTGTGGCGATGGAGAGAAGCAGCAATTGCTCATATGATGTGTCACACCATAAACTTCAGGAAAGTAATTCATTCCAACGGTGTAATTCTGGGACTCGGGAACCAAAAATATGGGCTATTACTCATCTTTGTATCTCATAACACAGACTAACCTAAACCATTTATCTATTTACACAGCAGTGGTTTAGCCAAAAGCAGAGTCTTGAATGTCAAGAGCCACTGTTGCTACATATTGAGAGTAATTACTTGCTTTATCATTTATTTTTTTATTTCTGTGCCAGTATTGGCCAGGAACTCAAGTCAGGAGATAGGCATGATGCAGAAACAAAGAGCCCCTACTTGAAGCTTGGGAGAGCAAAGCTGAGTAATTGGCATGTCTTGAGTAGGCTGTGAAAGCTCGAACGTGTTTGTTTTATGATTACCCAACATCTACAGTATTTTCTCTACTGAATGCTTTTTCCTTCTGCATGAATGAAATTTCCAGGTGCATGCACACACATCTACACTGCACGGGAGGCTCTGTGTGTTAAGTGTGTCTGGGCACATTTGGTCCTCACTTGCCTTGGTCCACCTCTGGATGAACTCAGAATCAGGGATATTTGGCTAAGTCAGCCTTGGGGGTAACTCCATGCAGAGTTTGATCCCTGGAACAGGGTATTGCTGGAACAAATCTGCTGTTTCCACCTTGGTCAGCTCTGTCAGCTGTGCAGGGGGATCTCTTGGACCTGATGGAAGGGGTCTTGAAGGGGGACAGGTCACTCAGAGCTGGGGAGAATCCCAACACTGCTTTGCTTGTGTGCTAGGATTGGTGGCATGCCTGACAAGGTATCTGTCAAAATTAAGGGGAAAGTTTGTCTTTAGGGCATAGAAAGCTAATTCTTGGTGATGGTGGAAAAGCCCAGGGGTTTGCTCCATCTCCACAGCTGAGTGCAGGCTAGGCAGCACATGTGGGCACGTATAATGTGCTTTTTTGTTTGTCAGTGAGCTGGAGGTGACTTACCAATATGAATAATAGATTGCTGCTCCATACTGTTACCACTCCATGTTTTGTACCCCGCAGCTGTGGAAAATAGCAGCTTTTTAATTTTCTTTTTTTTTTAACTTTTGCAGAGATTGTGTTGTGCTGCACAGGTACAGTGTGGTATCTCGTGTTTCTGTAACCTGTGAATTTGTTTGTCCTCACCAGAGTAACTCCTGTGGTTTGCTGTGTAAATAATCTGTGCCAGCCTCTGTGCTCAGTTCCATCTCATTACATGAAAGAATGTACTAATTTAAGTCCGTTTCCTTGGTGAATCACCTGAGGCTTTCAGAAATGGTGAAATTAAGCTCTGATTTACCTGTTGTTTTATCTGATGACTATATGATGTCTCTTTAATGTGAGTAGTCAGGAATGTAGCTCCCAGGTGTTTGTGGTCCTGATGCTGCTCTGAGTTCACGCAGGCAGCTCTCCTGAGTGGTGTTCAGCCTTGTCTCTTTATCAGGGCTATGTCATCAGAATGATCTTTCCACAGCAGAAACACATTCAGCCAATAACACACTCAGCAATATTGGCTCCTGGCTCTTAGGACACACTAGGAAGCCCCAATTCCTGCAGTTTTACCCTTCAGTTCCAAGGCATTCATGTCAAAGAGTAGGTGCAGATGACCGGGAAGCCTGGACATTTCCAGGGATGGGGCAGCCACAGCTGCTCTGGGCAACCTGTGCCAGGCCCTTGCCCCCTCACAGCCAGGAATTCCTTCCCAATGTCCCATCCGACCCTGCCCTCTGGCAGTTTGAAGCCATTCCTCTAGTCCTGTCCCTCCAGGCCCTTTTCCCAAGTCTCTCTCCAGCTCTCACAAGAGAGAAAAAGCGGAAAAAAGAAATGTACCAGGAGAGTGGTACCGAAATGGTTTTGTTTTTCATAGTACGTTTTTATCCTGTTTAATCATGCAAAGCCAGCACTTGACTATAGTTTAAGAAAATTGTCATGGAAGGATATCATCTCCAGTCGTATACTCAAAGCCAGGAAGAGCCAAAAACGACACTTAAAAGTCGTAAACACCAGCCCGGAGGCTTTCTGAGTAAACAGCTGCAATAAATGCCCAGCGTTAAGCGTGTCAAGTGTTTGTGGATGGTTAGTGGGATTGTCTCCTCTACTTTGGTACTGATTTCCTTGCAATAATTTCTGGCTGTCATTGTACAAGGAAATAAAGGATGGACGAGCCAGTGGGGTTGGGGAAACAGCTCTTTCTGTGTGACCTGTGCCGCTGTGCCTGAAGCCATGGTGTGCCAGCTGAGAGGGACATCCTTTTGACTTCTGTTTTTTTTAATGGTTGTTTATACAAGGTTAGAGCAACAAATCATCGATGTGACAGCTAACAACCCCCTCTCCTGTTTTCTCTTTAGGTGGCAGTGAAAGTAATTGACAAGAAAAGAGCCAAAAAGGACACCTATGTCACCAAGAACCTGCGGCGGGAAGGGCAAATCCAGCAAATGATCCGCCACCCCAATATTGCCCAGCTGCTGGATATACTGGAAACTGAGAACAGCTACTACCTGGTCATGGAGCTGTGCCCTGGCGGCAACTTGATGCACAAGATCTACGAGAAGAAAAGGCTCGAGGAGCACGAAGCCCGCAAATACATCCGGCAGCTCATCCTGGCTGTGGAGCACCTTCACCGGGCAGGAGTCGTGCACAGGTGAGCTGGGAAACCCTCTCTGGTGGTAAAGTTTATATCAGATCCTCTAAGTGGTGTTTATTTGTATTGTAAGGAGATTTCCTTGTAAAATCATGTTCCTGAGAGTTTTCTGGCTACTCTTCATGGTGTTGTTTGCATGCTCTTATCTTGGGCGTTAGGAAGGACCTGCAGAAAGCACCTAAGCAGCTTCGGGTGAGCACACAGGAGCTGTGCTGACTCCATGGCCAGGAGCGGGACTCGATGATCATCATGGGTCCCTTCCAGCTCAGGATATTCTGTGGTTCTATATCCATGAAAATAAAGCCTGGATAGTCTGAAAGTAGGGCCCTTTCCCTGCAAGCACTGTTTTGCCTCTTCAAAGCTCTGCACCAATATGAGCTAACAAATCATTTCGCTATTTCTTTGAGAAGGTGGCTGTGTCTGTTGTTTCACTGGTGGAAGTACAGCAGTGCAGGGAGATGAGCTGGTTTGCCCAAAGCCTCGCAGTGCCAGGGCTGGGACAAAGCCTCAGTGGGACCACTGAAACCCCTGGCTTCTGCTTCCCTGCTTTCCGGCTCTTTGCATTTGTTGCATCACCTCGGCAGGCCCTCGCAGGATGGAGAGAGCCAGAGCTGCTGCAATGCATCACCTCATTTCTTTAGGAGCTTCATCCACAGAATCACAGGATATGCTGAGTTGGAAGGGCCCCACAGGGATCATCCAGCCCAACTCCCAGCCCTGCACGAGACACCCCAGAAATCCCACCCTGTGCCTGAGAGCGTTGTCCAAGCACTCCCTGAGCTCTGTGTATGAGCAGGATGTGCATCTCCTGGCAGGAGGATGCTGTGGGGTTTGGAATTCACCTGGGCTCTAGGGGAAACAGGACAAGCTCAGCAGAGAGAAGCCTGATGAATCAGGAGTAGCTGCCTCTGCCTGAAGCCCCTGAGCAGCAAGGGGCAGAGTGCAGGAGGAGATGTCACACGTGACTGCCTGTCCCCGTACCTTTCTCCGCTTCTGTGCTCTTGGCTGCTATGGAGACAGGAGGATGGTGGGCTGGCTGGACCTTTGGAGCCAGCATCTCTCCTCTCCTGTTCTCAGGTGTATTTATAGAGCGTTGTGCTGAGAAGGAGGCTCTGCTTTCTAAATTTGGGGCAGCTGGTGTTAAGTCTGGACTCCCACACAGTTCCCATATGATGCTGAGCAAGTTGTGTAGGCCCCATCCTCTTAGGTTCTGTGGGCACGTTGTAGGAGCCAGACATCTGAATGCTTTTGAGGATCTGGGTCTGCATCTCCTTGGCTTCACTGACTGTGCAGAAGGTGGGGAGCTGCCCACAGCCAGCTCCTCCAGCTGTGCCCAGCTGTGTGCTGAGCTGCCCACCACTGTGCAGCGTGGGTGCATCTGGCTCGGTAGAGCTGCATGTGCTCTGAAAGCTGCTTTTTTTGTCTTGGATCTCTGTGCATTCCCTGTGATCCATTAGGGATAACTGCTATGTGCACAGGCCACCTCTGGTCTTACCTCGAGCTACATTTCAGGTACCACTGTAATATAAATATTTGAGCAGCCGCCAGGTTCTCTATCAGCCTCAAAACTGCTGATCTCTTTAAATTATTAACCCCACAGTTTGAGGCAAGGACGAGGAAGAAGTTTACTTATTGCTTTCAGGGATCAATTGATACCCAGTATTTAGAGAGAGAGAGATAAAGGAGATAAATCAAGTTTCTGAGATGGGCAGAGGAGAACAAGGCAGGAACAGATGAACATGTTTAGCTTTTAACAGCAGGATTGGGTCAGCAGCAGCAATTCCTCTCCCTGAAGAATGTACCCTCTGCACAGTGGCCAAGGCACTTACAGGGGGCTGGTAGGCTTGGCTTTGATTCCTTTCTTTTTCGGAGAGGATTCAAACCCACATTTTGTACAAAAATAGCTTGTTCCCTAAGCACGAGCTGGAATCAACAGGCTGTTGTGGTGAGAAGAAGGCAAGGCTTTGGGGCCCAGGGAGAGCCCGAGTTCCCGTGTGGATGCTGCAGGTTTGGCTCTCGCCCCTTCCCTCTCTGCTGCCTCTGTGAACTTAGCACAGCTCCAGAGGCTGTGGGAGGAGGCAGCAGCCCTGAGAACAGTGGCACTGCTGGGCTTCCTCTGGCAGCCGAGCTCTGTCTGTCCAGCCCTGTGGCGTTGAATTAATCCCTGCCCCACAGGCAGCCTCCTCCATCCACCCTGTTTCTCAGATCACTATGCAGCACTGAGCTGCTTCTTGGGAGGCTTCCACATGGTGAATGAGCAGGTCTAATTCTGCTTAAAATGATAAAACTTGACAGAATCACAGGCAGCATATCTTCAAGTATTTCCTCTGGGTTAACCCGTTCAATGTGTTGCCTTCCTCTGCAAGCAAGGAGTGTAGAGCAGCACAGAGATGCAAGAAAAGCCCTGGTGGTGTGATCTGGATTTATTCTCCTGGCTCTCTCTGAGCAAGTGAGGGAGAAAAATTAACAATTACCTCAGGAGTTGTCCTTCAGCATCTCGGGCCTCTGACTGTGGCAGCTCTAAAAACAGGCTACTCAATCAGCTACTGAGGGAGGGAAAAAATAGTGCAGGAGTCTGATTCATTCTCTGCCTGGCTGCAATGGCAATGTTCTGTTGTTGTTGTTATTTTTAAAGCAGGTAAAAATACCAGCACTTTCATGTGCGTGGTAATCCGGGGGCGTTCGAGTTTGCCACGTGTGGAACAAACTGCAGCATCCTCGGCCAGAAAAAGGGCTGCTGTTTGTCTCTCCGAATGCTCCCCATGGAATGGGGCAGAGCCCTGAAGAGCTTTTTATTGGCTATTTTATTGCAAAAAAAAAAAAAACCATAGGTTTTGTGTGCATTATTTGGGGAATAATGTAGATGGCTTACCCTGTTCCACTAGGGATGAAAAACCCCAGATGGAATAAGTTGCATGAAATTTGCTTATGTTATTTGATGAGCATTACTCAGAAAGCTGCTTGGCTTGCAATCCAGACTTGGCATGGCAGAAAAGCACTCAGATCACTGGTCTTTGGACAGGAGCAGGGACCCAGAACTCAGTGGAAATGCGTTTGTTAAGAGGCACTGATGCGTGAACAGCCTAAAATTAAAGAACTTCAAGAAACCTCATTTTTATTTAGATGTAAAAATACCTCCAAACTCATGTTTGACTGTATAGATGTATTTTAAAATCTTAAATATGTCATCTGCTGAGATGGATGAAGCCTGCAAGTTCCAGAGTGCAGAAGCTGCTGCATCTTTGGTGAGGGGTGCCCAGGGTTCAGAACTCCTCGGCTGCTCGCTGAAAACAAAATGCCACTATTCTATATATAATCTCATGTTATCATTTGGGTTTCTTTCTCTCTGTCGGGAGAGCTGGTTGGTTGCTGCTAAAAATATACGTGCAACAAGCTCAGCTGCGAATCAGGTAGGAATATTTATCTTTTCCTCTGACAGAGGAAAACAGAACCAAATGGCAGGATCTGGTGAAGCTTTCTCTTGGCAGAGGGTGTTTACACAGGCCTTCATGCTGTCAAAAAGCAGCATGAGCAATAAGCCCTCTGGGAGCACAAGGACAGCAGGGAAAATGAAGTGAAAGCCTTGGTGCTTGCCACTGCATCCCACAGGAAATTCTCAACAACCCTTTTAAAGTCATTTTAACAAAACTCAATCCCATTCAAGGCAATTACTGTCAGGTTGTCAAAGAAAAGACTTGAAGAGTGTATTGGTAGCAAAGATGGCTTGCTGTATTCCCCTTTTTCTGCCCTCATGGCAGCAGATTCCTACCTTCCACTGCCATTTGGTGATTAGAAGCAGGTTGGGAGTTTGAAAGAGATGAAAAAACCCTGATGTTTTGGGCAGAGTTAGGTGATGCCACACGATCTAGTTGCTCAGAGTGCCACAGGACTCTTCATTTGGTGCCTGCTATTTGACATGTTGGCTTTGATAACTTCCAGCCTATTAATTTTAAGTGCCAGTAGCCTGGCTGCTGATGCAATATTTATGACAGACCCTGCTCTACAGAACAAACTCTCCTTTTGAAGTGCAGAGCTGGTTTGTCTTTCTATTTTATTTCAGATTTCAGAATTACCTTTGGGCATTCTCTCTTGGAGTGCTCTGGTGTAAACAAACTAAACGTCATTTTAGCGAAGACAATGGACTGGATTCCTCTTTTACAGAGGCAGCCACATGGAATCCAGTGACATTGTTACTCACAGAAGAATTGGGCTCCATGATACTTTGATATCAAAGCCTTTGAAATGTATATTGATACATAAATGTGGTGGTGAACCCAAATCTCTGCAAGCTTTCCAGCTCTTGCACAAGGCTTGAAAGGTTGATAGTTAAGGAGTGATTTTCTGTGGTGCTGTTCTGATTAAAAATAAGATTCAGGAGAGAGCAGCCAACAACTGCTGCTGTGCAGCTGCTTGCTGGTAAAACCTTCTTTCTCATCCTTCCTCCCCCAGACAAGAAATAAAGTGTGAAATGCAAAACTTCCCTTTTGCAGCCTGCTGCCTGCCATGGCATGGAATAAACTGCTCTGGGAGCAGCTGATGGGGTCACTCGCTCCAGGGAGTCACTTGTGTTCCTCACTGGAGGCACTGGCTGCAGCTGGGGTTTCCAGAGTGGTCCAAAGAGGTAAATCAGCCCCATCGACAGCAGAACAAACTCCCGAAGAAACTTAGCCCATCAAGATGGTGTATTTTCAGATCCAGGGAATGCCAACTGTGTGCTGCCAGCTCCACAAGCTGAGAAGACATAAATATCTGCTGGTTCTCCACGCTGTGGGAATGCAGCTTGGCCTTCCTTGCGTGCCTTCATTATTCCTGGATTTGACTAACTTGTCCCAGAGTTAGACACTCTGAGCATCAGGGAACTGATCCCTGAGGCAAAGGTAGCACTTCTTGTTCCTTTTGCATTTAATGCCTGAGTGTATTTTTAAGTTTTTTCATCAATGAATGCTGAGAATTTGCTTATGGAGGAAAACCCATAAATAATCCTTTAGTCGTGTTTTTTTTGAGGAGCCGTGACAGTAAAGGAACAAGATCAGATTTACTTCAGGGAGGGAAACTGAAAGTGTCCAGAGTCCATGCTGGACATGTGGAAAAAGAAACACCATTGCCCCCAAAAGTGTTTGGAGGCCTTCATTTCATGCACTGTATGATAAAGGGTTTGGAACGTTAAAGGCAGTAAGACACTCACTGAAAGTTGGTGAAGAACCTGCAGCACAAGTCTTAGAAGCGACTCAGATAAGCCTCTTTTTGTAAAAGATAACTCAAGTTTGTATTGGACAGAACTGACTTAATAAAGCGTTCAGGATGTTCATGGAGATGGGTCCTAAAGCAGGTGTGCAGCTGGGTTGTACCACCACAAAGAGAAACGTGGGAAAGCCTGTTGTCCTGGCTCCTGGTATTGCTCCAAAAATCAGTGCTTTCCCGTTGGGGTGGACAAAGACTGTGGTGCATATGGACCATTAGATCAGTTACCACTCACTGGCAAATCTGCTGAGAACAGACAGATGGGTAAACAGCTTTAACCAGGTTTGACTGCACTCCGTACTGAGGCAATATTTACATTTCTGTTCTTTTCCTCTGATGGCTTTAAAATGCCCTGTAATATTTACCTTTTGTTTCTTTTTTTTTTTTACCTTGAGTCCTTTAAAATCTTTTCTGGTGTTCAGGGGTAGTTCCCCTGTCACTCATTATTTATTCTGATTGCCTGGATGTTTTTTCTCCTTAACTTACAGCTTGCATTTTTCCCTTCCCTTGCCTTTAATGTCTTGCCTCTTCTTAGCTAATATTTAATATACTCAGAGCTTCCAAATGGTCTTTCTCTTTGCTTTGAGATGCTGTACTGAGCATTGCAGTGCTTCTGTTGATTTCAGTTTAATTCGGGGTTTTAGAGGTGGTGGTGGGGGTTTTGTTTTGTATTTTTTTATCTTTCCCAGACTGGTTTTTTGGGAGTCTCCCATTAAGTTCCCAGCCTTGATATCCTCCTGGAGACCAGTCGCACTGTCTATGAAAACCTCCACCTGCAAGCAGTGAAGATGCCAGACGTGAAGCACTAAGCCCTTTTTTGGCAGCAGAGGGAAGCAGAAGTGGGTTGATCCCGATCCATCTGGCAGGGCAGGTTGTGCCTGGATCGAGCCCTTTCTCAGCAGCACTGGTTGCCCTACAAGGGAAAGGCCTTTTGGAGGCTTTTTGGACGAGTCACGTAGCAACCAAAATGACGTTTTTCACATTATACATAATGCTCAGTCTGCACAGCTTGGGGTGGTTTTGGGGTGATTTGCTGGGTGGCATTGGACAAACCATTTCAATCCCTCAGCCTTGGGTTTTACCTCTGGTGTATGGGAATTCTGGTGGTGACCATCTCTGCAAGGAGTTTGGGTGCTTCACCCTCACAGCAGGCTGATTCTGATCTCCCTTGTAGACAGAGGACAGACATTTTGCTCCTCAGATCTCAGGTTTATCCTTCAGCTGTGGCCTTTGGTCGTGAAGAGTAAAGAGAGATTGACCTCCAGTTCCCAAAACATACTTAAAATGTTTCCAGTTTGTAAGTTTTCTGTAAACTTCCAGTACTTAAGAAACTTGAAGAGCCTGGTTAATTACAGGATGTACTGACAAGTGCTTGTAATGTCATTTTGTGCCTGAAGAATAGGTGGGAAGCAGTGTGTGAAAGCACTGTTAATTTTGGGCAGGATGCATGGGGCTTTCTGCTTTCACTGTGGAACTGTGTGTGCTGCTTTCATTATACATTTGATTATATACAAGTCTTGTACATACACTGATGAGAGTGAGGCAAAGCTGCTTCATTATTTTGGAGACTCACTCAAAATATTTTCTTTCTTTCAGAGACTTGAAGATAGAAAATCTGTTGCTAGATGAAGACAACAATATCAAGCTTATTGGTATGAAATCAGTTTGGCAATTCCAGTAATTAAAATTGTTAGTTTTATAAAGAGAGTTTTTGAGGCTTCATAATCCTCCATGTGACAACTGCTAATGTTGCTGCAGAGAGGAGCTGAGAGAGTATAGATAGCAATCAAGCTGTTCCTGACAGCATTTTGTGAAAAAAATGATCCAAATAATTCAGCTTTAACTGGGGATGGGAATAATCCTACATCTTAAACCCACATCTTTCATATTCAAATCGGGTGCTTGGTAAAGAACTTAAGAATTGACACCACAGAAGCAGTTTATTTTATTATCATGATCATTTCTTATTTGCTAGGGGCTGGATTCTGCCCCTGTGAACATATGCTTCCACTGAAGTCAGTGGGAGTTGCACACATTTTTAGCAGCCGGCAAAATGTGGTCCTATATTTATATTTGTTAAATTTGCTTCCAGCACCCAGGACAAAATTGGTTTGGAGGGCTGTTAAAAAATAAAAAAGATCAACGGTAGAGCCTTGATTGTATTTAGGTATCAGTTGTTTGTGGTGCTTGATTCATTCAATCTGTGCAGGCATTTTAGATTAATCCTTGGTGGGTATAGTCTCTCCCTGCCTTGCATAACTCCCATTAATGTTAATGTGGGCATTGAAAAGAAAATATTCCTTTCATAAAATAAATGCCAAACATCTGTTTATATTTCTTTCCATGCCTACACTTTTGCCAACAGCAGTGTCTGTGGTTGCAGACTTAAAAACTCAACTGACTTTTTTCAGAAAGTTTCATGGGCTGAAAAGTGGTGGAAACCATGTAACATTCAAACATCCAGGTCAAATGGACACTCACTGTGACATACGAAGCGCATGCGTCTCCATGCAAACAAGGGGAGGGTGATTAATGAAACCCGAAATACCCGGGTTTTACTCAGGGAATTCAGTTTTGGAAATGCTACCCTGACTTTCAGTGATTACTCTGTAGCAAATCAACCAACTGGGAAAATAATAGCAGAGAGAACTCTGCGTCACCTCAGCTGCGGGTCAGGAGGATACCGATAAGTTAGTATGAATCATTCATCGGTCCTGATGGATGCCACCCATTATCCTGATTTAGCAGATAAGCGAGACCAGATGGTTGGCACCGGCGCTCTGTGAACATCTGATGGATTTAAAGAACTCACGTAACTTGCCTGTTGTTGGGTGTGTGATTACACAACACTACGTGAACCTGACGTCCCAACCGGGACCTTCCCAGATGATACACGTACAACTGAAACTCACGCGCCAAGAGAAATGACTTCAGGCCTGTTCCTGCGGTTCCGTTTGCTTTGGCTGCATGGAAAGGTCTCCTCGCGGTGGGTGGTGTGGGAAGAATAGAGAAGAGAGACAGTTTGATCTTCCACAGCCTCAATAAGTTGTCCTCAGGTCTGCAGCCTGATGTTTTAAGCAAAGCAGATTGCAGGCGGTGTGTATTCTGAAACAAAGCAATTGAATCCCACCACCCAACTGGGGATGTTATAGCAAAAGAAAGGTTGCAGTATTGTATGTAGCCTGTCTTACTAGAAATGATCAGTTGTGTCATCACATAGTCCTTCACAGGAGGGTTCTTCAGGAGTGAAGAACATGTTTTGAGGAATCAAAGTGCTGCTATTCATGACTGGAAGAAGAGACTTTGAGCTACAAAACCATCTCACGTTGCCTGCTGTGGGGCGAAAGCTTGATCTCCATGATTTGAACAGCAGTGAACACAGGAGTAGCTAATAAAAGTAAAAATGTTTTTCTTGTAATAGCTGTGAAAGGAAGAACAAAAGGTGAAATGAAGATGGAAAATGTGACATTGAAGTCACTGCTTGTTCATGCATTTCAGTGAGACCCGGATGCCTTGGGCCCCTTGCTTCACCCAGCTGCTCAAGGGCACCTTGGATTTGTTCCTCCTTTTGGCTGTGTGACAAGGTGTTTTAGAACCTACTCTTAGATATTCTTCTTGGAAAAATTCCCTTTGAGAGGATTTATTCTTAGCAGTCTGGTAATCAAACTGAAGAACATCAGGATTGGAACTGTTGGAAATAATTCACTCCTCGTTATCTACCAGCCTTGTGGTCGGTGTCTCATAAAGACGCCGGGAAAAGCCGCTCATGGACCACGCAAAGTTCTTGGCATCCTGCTGGGACACCCAAGTCTGCTGAGCTCCTCTGTGGAGCTCTGCTGGTCCAGCTTGTCCGGGAGCTTGTGTTTAGCAGCTCTTCCCCTGTTCTGACTGGCAGAGCTCCAGGGATAGCCGTGCATCCATAGCTCGATGTGGATTCCCTGGAGGCGTTGAGGAGGAGTAGAGCAATGCGATGATGCTTCGATAGCACGAGCAGTGGGGGTGGTGGAGCTCCCATGTCAAAATATTTACTTTGGAAAACCAAGCATGGCCTTTGATCTGAATTCTGTAATTTGCTGGGCTTCTTGAAAGGGAGAGGCAGGCGGTGGCAGCGAGGTTATCAGTGCTGGTGGTCGCACTGTTCTGATCAAGATCAGCAGTGCATCCTTAATAAAAGGAATGAAAATCACACTGTGATCACGACGTGCTGACACAGTGTTAATAACAATATTCTCATTTCCATGGCTATGAAATCCCTGTCCCCAGGATGCATCTGTTTGCACACATTCTGCACTTCAGCAGAAGAAAAAAGGCATAGCAGCTGAAATGAATGAGCTGAAGGAAGTGAATAAGGGGTTTACAACAGAGACAAATAAGAGAATGAAAACCTCTCGTAGAGCATCCCTCCATTGATACTGATGAGGGGATGCTGATTGACACCATCACAGAATACAGCCCTTGTATCCTGTGATTGTAAAACGTTATAGTACAGTCAAGTAATTTGGAGCTGGCATGACACAGTAGGGTAAGGACCAGGAATAATACTGTGTGGAAATATTATTTCTAGTAGTTTTTTAAAGTATTTTACAGTTGACAGAACTCATCTCAGGCCACAGCTAATGAACACATTAATTAAGTTAATGGATCCTCTGCAGTACTTGTAAAAGCCCCAGGAATGGTACATCTCTAGCAGGAATGATTAAGCAGTGTCCAGAGACAATTGTTTTCCATCAGAGGCAAGGAAATTGTCTCAATTCTCCCTTCAGTTTTGACAGTGTTCTCCAGGAAAGCCCTGGTGAGCCTCTTTAGCTGTGAAAGATGGTGATTCCTGTCTCCTCCCTCTTAGAGATGCAGCCGGTCGAGTGGAAAGCACTGTGCCACCGTTTCGGCACTCGGGCTCTTCCCGTCACTGTGATAATTGCATTTTTTTGTAAGCATTTTTGTGTCTTTGCCTGGTTTTGTGAGGGAACGAGGCTTATGTGTCTGCCCTGTCAGGGTGATTCTAATACCTTGAGGAACTCCTCAAATTTCAGCCAAATTTGATTTTCAGCGGGGTGAAAGCTAAAGGACAGGCCAGCACTGTAAGTCCAGTGCAAATAAGTGTGCAGGTATGGAAAACAGCCACAATTTAATGACTGAGAGAGGATATTGAGGAATTAATCAGGTGTCAGTGTTCTTAATAGTGGTGGTTTTCAGAGATTCACGGAATATTCTGAGTTGGAGAGGACCCACAAGGATCGACGAGTCCAACTATTAATAAATGAGATTTGTTGTTCCCTAAACGCATCTCAGCCTGCAGCCACACCAGCACTGGAGCAGACAGGAGGGAGATTTTGGGAACGCCCTTGGGCTGCCTGAGAGCCCTTGGGAAACTGCAGCCCCTTCTGCTGAGAGGCTCCCTCTTGTCTCCAGTGCCAGCCTCAGCCAGTCCCTCGTTATTATTGCACAAAAGAGTGCAAGATACACTGAGAGGCCAGGAATACAATAATTCAAGGCAGGGAGAGAGCAGCCAGGTCAAGACATTTTCCCTTCTTTCTCCAAGATCTCTGCGTGTTGTTCCAGAGCTGAACCCTCTGTGTTTGTGCATCACCGCAGCAGCCCCAGAAAGTGACCCCCCCACCTTTACATTCCTTTACACGATTTAGAGGGAATGGTGGAGAAATCCCCCTTAACCTTGTCCCCTCCATAATATCCTGCAGCAGTGTGGAAGCCCGGGCAGCCTGAGGTGGCTCAGGGCCTGGGACAAGCTCAGCTCTGGTTGTTGCCATCCCGTTGCCAGTGAAATGTAGTTGCTTTGTGTATGAAATGGATAACTGTGTGTGTTCTAAGGCTCTTTTTATTGTTTGTGGAAACCTCTGGTTATTTAGCACCTCGTAGAAGCCATTTACATAAAATTTTTGCATGTGGATGAGTTTTTTTTCTCCTCAGGGAGTTCATTGCTTAGCTTTTGGAAAAAATGTTCTTTCTTTTTAACTTGTGCTCTAGCACAGTTTGACTGTGTCTCTCTTTCATAACTGTGTCTCTGTGCCTTTCACAGACTTTGGATTGAGCAACTGTGCAGGAATCTTGGGTTATTCTGATCCCTTCAGCACCCAGTGTGGGAGCCCAGCATATGCAGCCCCTGAACTTCTGGCAAGGAAGAAATACGGGCCCAAAATAGACGTTTGGTCCATGTGAGTTACTTCTCGAGTTTATAATTGTTATTGCAACGAGCAGGGACGTCTCCAACTGGATCAGGTGGCTCAGAGCCCCATCCAACCTGACCTGAAATGTTCTCAGAGATGGGGCATCAACCCTGTAATAACTGTCAGGCATTAAAGATGAAGTGCAGTCTCTAAGACCTAAATTTTGCCTTGTTCCTGGTCATTTTGGATTCTTTTTCTGCATGTTTTCTTTCAGTGGGGTGAACATGTATGCCATGCTGACTGGAACATTACCCTTTACTGTGGAGCCATTCAGCTTGAGAGCCTTATATCAAAAAATGGTGGACAAAGAAATGAATCCCTTTCCCACCCAGCTCTCCTCAGGTAATCCAGGGGGGTTGCTGGGACCTGTTCAGATCCAGTGGGTCAGAGCTGTTGCATGCAATTATGGATTGTGAGTCATGCTGCTGACGTGTTGTGCTAATTGGGAAAAATTCCATTTTTCATTTTGGCCTCTGAAAGACCTGCAGGAGTTGATGTAGCAGAATTCCTTTTGCTTTGACTTCTGGAGAAGCACCAAGTTGTGCTGAATATGAGCGAAGGAGCAAATCTGTGAAATTCTGTGGAAGTGCTTTTGTAGAGCAGTTGGTCACTTTTGCACATCCAGAAGATTTTAGCATAGGGTAAGAATGGATGAACAGATTATTTTGGAATAACAGATTCCTGGGTGTTATCATGACTGGGGTTGAGTGATAAACTGCCTCAAATGACCTCACATTTATTATGGAATAATGACACGCACTCAGAAAGTTATTTTGGGACCGTTACCTGCGATAACCTCTACGTGTTCACAAAATGCAAAATAGTTGATGTATTAGTATTAGAAATATTAATTCCTGCTTCAGAGCCATGTCACCAGGCAACAGAATCGCTTTTCAGCTTGCAGCAAGGCCACTGTCAGCATTTGGAACAAGCTCTGTTTGGTAGCTGGGTTTTATCTTTTTATGCCAGATTTGTCATCCATGCAGAGCTTCTTTCTCCTTCCCTGGCAGCCTGTTTGCAAAGGGCTTTTGACAAAATTAAAAGATTGCAAATACAAAAAGGGAATGGAAACCTCTGTTAGAGGGTGTAAGAGAAAACCTTTGGGAGCTGAGTCACAAGGTGAATTCTCCGAGTACAGATTTAGGGTTCCACCTTCCACCCTGTGGAAGGCCAGACCCTGAGTAGCAAGAAAGATAACATTGCTTTCTATAGGCTTCGTTTTGCTGTTTCATCCATCCTACCGTTTAACAATGGAGATCAGATTTTCTCTCTGTAGCATCTGTAGCTCACATGACACTGTGATCCCCAGGGAAGGCAGTATTTTCTTCATCCTGTGAGAGCTCCAGCAGCCTGAATTTGCAGAGATGATGGCAAATTAATGGACTAGGTTTAAACATGTTAACCTTTGCCCACTGTGGACAAAGGTACCCATCAGTCCCTGACCCGAGCCATGGGCCTTGCGAGCTCAGTGACACGGCACAGTGTGATTTAAGGTGACATTTGTTCCTGCCACCGTTCAGATTTGGATCACTGGGCAGAGTCTCTGCTCCTCTGCTCTGAATTGTAGTGCTTTTTAACTTCTTGGGTTTATGGACCTCTTGTTTTAATCGGGCCTTAATTTCCGTAAATTCATCTATAAAGTAGAGAATTTTTACAGGAGTCTGTTTTGCATGTTCAGTACGTTGTCCTTCAGTATTTAATTTCCTGGTTACTGAGCACGCAGTCCCATCATGCAGGTAGCCAGTCTTATCCCTGAGCAGGAAAACACTTCATTTGTGTGACCTAAAATGCAGGGTGACCATGAGCACCCAAGGCAACCTGTATAGTAACAGGGAAGTTTTGGAGTTGGTGTTTGATTTTCCCACCTAGGAACCTGTTTCTCCTTAAGCTTGTTGAACAACAGCTATCTGGTTATTGATTTTAGGTGAGCAGAGGTCAGATGCTCGGGAAGTTGGTGTTCACCTTGCATGTATTCCTTTTCCTCCACGTTTGCTCCCTGGGGAAATCATTTTGCTGTCCACAGCTGTGTGGCTTAGCTGGAAAAGCTCCTTGTGCCATCTGAGCTCAAATCAGCCAAGGTGCTGTTGCTCATCTTTGTTACCCAGGTCTGGGAGCTTCCAAGGCGGGGGAATCTTCACTCCAGAATTAGTTTCTCCCAGTCTAAATCTGTTGATCTGTGGCGCTTCACAAGCTTTATTTAATTAGTTTGCCTTTTGGCAAGGATGGGGGTGGAGAAGTAGGATTTTTAAGGAGACTTTGGGTGATTTGGAGACCAAGCATGGTGGTGATGAAGGAAAGAGTGTGGGTTTGGGGAGGGGGATTTCTCTGGCTCTGAACCCCAGGGATGTGTGAGGTTTCTAACACAGACATGGGGGAAGCACTGGAGCGAGAGGGGATGAAGTGGGAGAACAAGGGTTTGTTGTTTGCTGTACTGGGGGTGAAGAAAGGGCACACCAGGCACACAGAGCAGCTTCCAGCAAGTTTGGGAGCTCAGACGTAGGCTCTTCCTGCTGCTCCCGCAGCATGGCTGCTCTAGGATAGTAACAAAAATACTGGACAATATTTAAGTAAAATATCTCATGTTTTGTGTCATGGTTTGTGAAGAGAGAGATTAGAAAAAACCCAGCTGATGCCTGGCTGAACTGGTAAATACAGAGTAATAAGTCTCTCTTGCACATACAAGCTTCCTGACACAGAGAGGGCCCTCTCTCCAGCTGAAACCTGATTTTTGCAGGATGTTGTACATTGAGGTTGCTCAGGCTGTTGGGAGTTGGCACCTGTTGGGTCTAACCCTGATTTATTTAGGGAGAAACCCTCCCTTCCTCATCCTCCACCCTCCCCTGGTGCACCAGCCCGTCCTGTCCCATCCCGCTGTGGTGTCACCAACTGGTGTTTTATTCTCCTTAAATTGCATGTAGGAGCAGTGAAATCTAGCCTTGATAATTTGAAGAATAAAGACCAGATCTAGTTAAAACAGTTTATTTTCAGCTCAGAGAGGCACTTCTTGTGAGTTTTCAGGCAGAGCACTTGATTTCATTGCTCCTAATCATGTAAGAAGCACATGACTTAAAAACTGAGCATTTTTGCAAGAAACTCAGGAGGAGTGGTTGAATGTCATTGAAAGTTGAAGGTTCAGGAGAACAAAGCAAAGCCTGTTAATTTTGCCGTACTCTTTTAATTTGGCTAAAACCTTCTGCAGCTGATTGTAGGTTGGATGGAAGCCAGGGGAGAATTTATCCTTATAATGTCAAAGGGAGCCCAATTTGCTGTGTCTTCCTTCCCAGGTCTGCATCTCTTTCCTCTCCTCCACTCACCCCTGGTCCATCTCCTTCCACTTTAAGCACAGTGATTTGTCTCTGACCTGGCTCCAGCCTCTTGCCCTCACGTGGGAATTAAATGTTGGCTCACCTGCTCTGAAACTTCAAATGAACTCTGAGACAAAAAGCGCTTTTTCCTCTCTGCTTTATAACTCTATAAATCATTGTGACTGTAAATCATTGTTTGTTTTAGTTACTAATCCCTTATCAGTTCTTCCATTTTCTCAAGGACATTGGAGCATGCAGTAAGGAAAATGTTCCTTTTTAGTACGCTCTTGTTCAGGCTACCCACCTGTAGCAGCTCATCTCCTGTGCAAGTCCTAAAGCCGATGACAGAGCTGTTGTTTGGGGTTTTTCCTTGATCTCTTCACAGCGGCCATAAACTTCCTGCGCTCTCTCCTGGAGCCAGACCCTGCAAAGAGACCGAACATCCAGCAGGCCCTGGCAAATCGATGGCTCAATGAGAACTACCCTGGAAGAGCACCACCCAATGTCACCTATCCAAACAGGTACAGCAGGGAGGGGAGGAGAAAACCTGCCGCAGTGTCTGTACGTTATGTCCCTGGTGTTCCAGTTCCATTCGTGTGACAGATCCCAGCACGTTTTCTGGGATTATTTTTGTGTATCCATCTTAAAGATTATTGGGATTGGCCCTGTGTTGCTTGAAATGGTCAAAAGCAATGCCTTAAACTAGAAGCTGGCATACAGTGCATTGTTTGCAGGGTGGCTGGGATGAAGATCTTCTGACTAACTTGCTGCAGGCCTGGGAATGGGGGTGTGTGACAGGCAGTTCTGATTTCCTCCTCTTACTTTTGGTCAGTAAAAGCCAAGCTGCTTCTCCAGGAGAGACTCTGCCTGTTTGTGAGGTGCTATGGATTAAGGGAATATGCAAACCATGGTGAGAAAGGTCAGAGTTTAATGGTCTTGCTTTGTTGGGTGCTGGTGTTGAATACCTTCAGCCTGCTGAACACGTGACTGAAAGCAGGCAGAGAACAAATCTCACGGTCGGTCAAACATCCATCCAGGGAAAAAGAAAGAAGGGAAGATACTTGTGGTCCAGTTTGGTTATAAATAATCTTGCTTGGCTTTAAACATCTGCAGTGTAGAGTTGCAGTCAGTGGAGAGAAATAAGGGCACTTTTTACATAACGATTCATCTGACTTCTCTCTGATTCTGCCTTAGGATGACTTTGTGCCCTGGAGATACAAGTTCCTCTCCAGTGACTGTAAATGAAGCCTCAGGCAACTCACTTGGAATTACATGTCTCTATTTGATCAGATAAAACCTCCTTCCTGTATCAAAGCCCTCCAGCTGTGTCTCATACACCACCCAGGACCTGCAGGATTTACTGGCTCGCAGGCCAAGCAACACTGAGGCAAAGACAGCAACTTAAAGCCTAATTTTGGTGCTTAAAATTTGATAGTGCTGCAGAATTTCTGTCTTAACTTAGCTAAGAGGAGAGTCCCTGAGTGAAGATCATAACTTCCCCTCTTTCAGTTGCCAGGAACCAGATGTAGTGCCTTGGCAGGGGGTGGCAGGTGCCCCGATTTAGTGGCAGACATTTCCCTTCCAGAGGTGGCACTTTTGAGTGCTGCATCATGGAGAACGCTGTGACTGTGCCATTCCTCGACCTGAGGAGAAGAGCAGGTCTCCAGCTCTCAAAAGATGGATGGATGGATGGATGGATGGATGGATGGATGGATGGATGGATGGATGGATGGATGGATGGATATCAAGCAGCTCGGATGCCTGGGGATAGCACTGGATCCATCCTCTGAAATGAGGAGGGCAAATGTGGGGCCAGCTGCCTGTAATCCCCAGGATATAAAGGTGGCCCCTGTGAGGAATTGTTTCCCAAGGGGTGAGAACAGGCAGACTCGTTCTCTCGACATCACTCCTCCAAATTTAGGGGACAATTTGCACAGGGGCTGTTCAGCCGGAGGAGGTCTGGGTGTCTGTGGTGCACTGGGCTGTACTGGGGCGTGGTACCTGTGAGTGCTGTGCAGGAAAGAGAGGCACAGCAAGTGCAAACTGAACGAGTCATTAAGCTAATGAAATCACTGTCCTAATGAGTGATCAGTCCACTAAACGTGGCATCTGTTAAGTCAATGTAAGTGTCACAGAGAGTTGGAGGGGTGATTTAATTCTCTGTCTGTTTGAGTCTTAGCTGCAGAGAAGAGGAAAAAAATACAGAAATAGGGCTTGAATGTACTTTCACAATTCTTTTGCTTTTGTAGGTGCATTTCCTTACCTCTATTTCTTAATTCCCAGATGAGAGTTGTCAAGCTTTCGTCAGGTTGTGGTGGAAGGGTCCTTTCCAGAGGTGTTGGTGCAGTGAGGTGTCCAAACCCTATTCCAAACCCTATTCCAGCCTCTTGTGGCTGAACTAGCTGTGCACTCCTCTTTATTTATGGAGGGCCCACGAATCAATCTCCCCAGAAGGCAAGGAATCCTATGGAAAACTGAGAAGAAAATGCAGTGCTGAACTGCAGAGAGGACAGAAGTTTGCTCATGCCTATGTGTGTATAGGGTAAAATAAATAGTAATAATAATAACAACGACAAATATAATCTTTTCCTATTAGAAGTATTTTTAAAGGGAACATCAATGTGGAATGCTATGCTTTGCTATTGCAAAATAACACTTGCTTTCATTCTTTCTTTCCTTCTTTGTTCCTTTCTTTCACTCATTCTTTCTTTCTTTCTTCCTCCTTTTTTTTCTCATTGCACTGCTTTTCCCATCATTTTATCAGAAATTAAGAGAAAAATAGATACTCCTTTTATCTGAAACCAAATTTTATGTGAAGCTGTAAAGGATAAAAGCCTTCAAAGAGATTCTTTCATTTTTTGTTTTTAATAATATTACTTTTGTTTCATTAGTTGATGCCCCAGGCTTGACCTACCTAGCCTTTGTCATACTGGAGCTTTATAGGGAAAATAATCTGCAAAGTTTTAAATATTTAAAGACGTGGCCTGGCTCCTTTTGAGCTTGTCTCAGAAAGTACTGCTAGAGTCAGCTTCCATGGAATTTCTCCAATTTTTCCTTAGTGTGCAGATATGGATAAGGTGAGGTGAAATAGTGTGTGAAAAACCCACTGCTGGATTTGCAAAGAATCAATTCCTCCCTTAATCGACACAGAAGGAGTTGTGTTATGTTCTTGCAGTGCCCTTCCACCACTCTGGGGGTAACACCCATTGTTCCCAAGACAGGAGCATGGTAGGAAGGGGAAGAGCATGGAGATAAGCTGGAGAACAGCAGAAACTGCTTTTTCAGGAGAATATTTTCCCAGGCTTTTTATAGGCTTGCTTTTGTTAAAGAAATTCCCTGAAGGCAAGCAAAAATTTCCCATTTTGCTGAGCACTTCAAGTCAAAATTGCTTGAATTTCTTTTGCTGCCCAGATGTCTCAACGTGCAGTGGCCAAGATAAGTTTTGCTTTTGAACCTGTGAAAAAACACAAACCCAATCCCAAGCATTCCTTAGGGGCAGAACGAGTGTTCATGAGCACAGGGAACAAAGGGAATGAGTTATTTGAGATTTCCCAGACTGTGTTTGGCATCTTGTCTGAGTCCTGTGCATCAGAGCCAGGGCAGGAGTGGGAAAGGTGGGGAGGGATCCCTTGGAAGGGGGAATCTTGCAAAATGAGCTCCCTCTGATATTGGGCTTGGTATTAGGAGTGAGGAATATCCTCTGGAAACAACTGGAACCCAGCATTTCTCTGGAGATGGATGGGAGCTGACGGGTACCTCTGGGAAGCTGGCCAGCCCATTTAGAGGTCTAAATAGGAGCCGAGTTCTTTGGAAAAATCTGGTTTTAACTCAGACTGAGCCAATGCTTTGGCATTTCCACAAGACCTCTGTACTGCTTTTCTCGCCTTGGCTGAGACTGTTCCAGACTTTATAGACGAGAGAGACATAAACATGGCTTGTACTTGTGACAGGAGTGTAACAGCAGTGTTGCCATTCTGAGCTGCAGGAATAATGCTGTACATCCCCTTTCTCCAGGAGGAAACTACCATGCTAATTAGTGCATGGATACTGTGCAGCAGGTAAGGGGGTGAAGCTCCATGCAGTGCTGTTTGATTACAAGAAAAGTGGCTTTTCAGAGAGCCAGATCTGGGTTGGATTTTACCTCTTTTCCTTCAAAACCAGATCATCTTAATGATTGTCAGTGGTCAGGTGTAGGGTAACAAATGGCCTGAGCATCACGGTGCCATTTCCCATCAGGGATGGATGCAGTGGACAGTCCTGTTCATTCAGCTTCCTGCAACTCCTGTGGTTCCCAGATATCTGTCCTTTCCCTACCTGCTCCTGGGAGAAGGGAGCCAATCACCCCCAAGTTACTGAGTCCTCGGGGCCTCTTCTTGGTGCTCTGTCTCGTGCCCTTGAGGCTCTGTCACTGAGAGGGCAGCCCAAAAACCTACTCTGCCTCTCCTTGTGCAGGATACACCTGGAGGACCTCAGCCAGAGCGTCCTGCTGCACATGACTGAGAAGCTGGGCTACAAGAACAGCGATGTCATCAACACCGTGCTCTCCAACAGGGCCAGCCACACGCTGGCCATCTACTTCCTGCTCAACAAGAAGCTGGAGCGCTACCTGGCCAGCCTCAGGGTGAGCACTGCCTCGTGCCACTGCTGGGGGAGGAGGGGAAAAGAAAGGCTGAAAGTGTCCTGGCTTGCTGGCATTTGATCTCACAGAATCATAGAATATCCCAAGGATTATCCAGTCCAGCTCCTGGCCCTGCACAGACACCCCAGCAATCCCACCCTGTGCATCCCTGAGAGCAGTGCCCAAATGCTCCTGGAGCTCTGTGGGGCCGTGCCCGTTCCCTGGGGAGCCTGGGCAGTGCCTCACCACCCTCTGGGGGAAGAACCTTTCCTGATATCCAACCTAAACCTGCCCTGCCACAGCTCCAGCCGTTCCCTGTCCTGGTCACCACAGAGATCAGTGCCTGTCACTCCTCTTCCCCTCACGAGGAAGTTGTGACTGCAGTGAGGGCAGTTGTCCTACAGGAAGCAAACTGTTGGCATGCAGAGCCTTTGGTGTGTGTTGTGAAGTGCTGTGTCCCTGTGCTGAGGTAATTCTGTTGCTTGGAACAGCAATAACACAATGTAATTTGATTCAGGAGATCAAGAGGAAGCTTAAGACCTCTTAAGCTTATTTAGCTTTTAAGTGAAAACTCAGCTAAAAGTTTTACCTGATCTAATCTTTCACCGACCTTCCTGGCCCCTGAGCATGGCTTGGGCCTTCCAATTTGACAATAGCTTCTTAGTTTTTTTCTTTCCTCAGTTCTTTTCACATTAATGATGATGCCACCAATGATATTTAAAATGTAATGGACCAAATCCCTCATCTCTGTAAGCTGGTGCTCCTCCTCTGAATGCCAAGAGTGGGTAGAGTCCGTTAAGCAGTAATTGAACGTTAGTTTTCTCTAATTATCTTACATATTTTACTTTTCTGTGCTTTTCTCTCCACAGAAGGCTGAAGGCCAGGACAGTATTTGCCACAAGAACCAGCTATACCAGATAGAAAAATACAAGCCAAATAAAGACTCCTATGAGGTAAAGCTCACCAAAGCTTGCTGAAGTGCTTTGAAAGCAGATTCAATTTGAGCATCCTTGGTGATTGGGGTTAAGGTGATGGGTTTGTGGACCTGTGGAGAAAAAAAAAAGACCTGTGGTCTTGCCTGTGCAGGGCAAATAACTCCCTTTATTTCTTTTCAAAGATACAAATAGTAACCTCCTAGAGAGGAAATGGAAAGGTGACTTCCAGGGTTTTTTAAGGAATTAAATGTTTTTAAATCTCTGTTTAGCAAAATGATGCAAACGCAGGGGGCTCCATAGCTTCATTCTGGGGTGCAAGTTGCTGGTATTATAAAAAGATGAAAACTGGGTGTTCTTGAGGCTTTGAGCCTTGAGACCTTGATGGTGTAGGGCAGAGAGCTGAGTGACAGCCAGGGTGACTCTCCTGGTGTCCTGGGCCAACCCTGGCTTGGCTGCCAGGAGCAGCAAAACTGTATTAGCACAACACTCTTCAAAGTCAATTTTCTCTGCTGCTTAGCAGAAGTGATGCAGGATCAGCCCACTGCATCATGAAGGAATTCCCTTGGGCAGACAAAAGATTTAACCTTTTGCTCTGTTGATCTCCAGTCTTCTTGCCTGTGAGCAGGGAAGGTATTTTGTATTAAATCATGGCTGGGTTTTTCTTCCCTGGCTGATTCTTTGCCAAACACTAAAATTACAGGAGTAATATGAGCTGTGCAAGTCTTCCCTGCCAACACAAAGAGCAGCATTCTTGAGGAGTCTGCCTGTTTCAAAAGCTACTCCTCAGCACTGGATTGGTGATCTAATTGCAGGGGCAGATTTGTGTCGTGGCTGGTTTTGTTTATTATAAAGGCTGCTTGCGAGACAAGCTGAACTGCAAGCCAGATGGAAATATCAGGGCAAAGTACTTATTCTTTCCTTGAATAAATCAAAACCATCTTACTTGCAATGGATCAGCAGTGGATAGACTCAATGAATATGGTATTTCACAAAGCTCTCACAACTTATTCAAGCAGTTGCAGGGCAACATTCCCTGGAAACAGGGGCAGGTACTGGGAGCTGAACGCTGCAGATACTGCATGGAGCATCTTGGCTCTCCCCGGCCCAGCTGCAGGTGTCACTTCCCTGTGCAATGGCAGAGCCACTGCGCTCTGGGATTCTGCATTCCCCAGGGGTCAGCTCACAGCTTCTGCTCCTGTGCAGGGGAGGCTGAGCAAGGCCTGCCTGGAAAGTTTACTTCCCTAAGGAAAACTGAAGTAGCAGTGCCAGGGTATGGCCCCAGTTTGGTTTGCAGGCATGCTTAGGGGTAGAAGCTCCCTCCAAAGCCTCTCCGGCACTCGGAATTAGTCCCAGGGTAGCTCCTTTAGAGGATGAGGGGGTGTCATGTCTTTCCTAAAACAGTTACCTGGATGCACTCACTGTGCAGACACTGCACTAATAATAATAATAATAATAATAATAATAATAATAATAACACAGTCTGTTCTCCTGCTGCATGGGCACAGCTGAGTATGGAAGTGCAGGCCAGGTTAGATGGGGCCTGGAGCAGCCTGGCCTAGGGGAGGGTGTCCCTGCCCATGGCCGGGGGTGGAGATGGGCTCTAAGGTCCCTTGCAATCTATTCTCTGATTCTACAACGTTTTCTGTCACTTTAGCTGTACTTAGACATGAGGATTATGTTACTTTTACTGTAGCAGGACAGGTGAAGCAGCACACAGGGGTGGATGCACACCGTGGGATGCTGCTGCCATTTGTAAGCAAGGCAGACATCTCTCCTAAAATGCCTCCATGTGGGTGCAGTGTTCAGCCCAGTGGGTGCCACTGGGACTCAGGGCGAAGGGTTTTGTAAGCTCAGGAAGGTTCATGAGCTGGAGATGGAATCCTCTTATCCCTCCCCACCATTTCCAGAGCAGGAATTGGGAGCCACGGGTCCCCAGGCAGGCACTGCACTGGAGCAGAGCTGCGAGTTGCCATGGGAATAGGAGGGGGAGGGATGGTCAGCTCCAGCTTCAGCAGGAAGATGGAATTTCTCCCACCTCTCTCCAGCGATGGGAATTAAGGACTTGGCTTCAGGAGGGGCTGCCAGCAGCTGAGGCAGGCAGGGGCACATGGGCAGTGGTCACGTCCTGCCCCTCTTCTCCACCAGGTCTCCTGATCTGGGGTGGAGAGGAGCCAAGGCTGCTGTGGGTGTGAAGTACCCAGGCTGTTTCCAGGCTGGTGTCACTGTAGTGCTCAGCACGGACGGGCTGTGCAGGGAGAGGGAGGCAGGCAGGAGTCTATGGTTCTCTCTCCATCTGTTTTTTTTGTGGAAGGGGTCTCGGGATGAATGGCTGTCCCTCCAGTGAGTGCAGTGGGCTCAGACTTGGAATTTGCAATTTTTAAAAACTGGTGTCCTTGTCTTATCACCATTTCAGACATGGCCAAGGCAAATACCCTTTATCTGCCTTTCAAATCCATTGCTGGGACTAAGAGGAGATTTGAAGGTCAAGGTCAGGACAGGAAATAGCAGAGGATGATGTAATTCCCAACCTATTCAAGTATAACATACTGGTACAGCTCCTGTGTTATGGGACAGCGGGACATGGCCGTGCACTCTGCAGTGCAGAGGGAACTTTTATAACTCCCCTGAATGAAATCTTCCTTCCCTTTTCAAATATAAGTGTGTGGCACCTTGGGAGTTCAGGACTTTGGTCCTGAGCCTCTCACAAACATGGTCATTAAGGAGCAACATTAGTAGTTTTAAAAATACTTCTAAGACTATTTGCAGTGTTCATCCAGCGTGAAGTAATTAATTGCCAGCACCGGATATGTGAATTTCCTTTGCCAGGGGTGCTTTAATTGTGCAGAGTGGCTCTGTTGCTGTGGCTGAGAGGATGTACCAGCAGGGTGAGGGCAAAGGCAGGAGCACTTGGCAGGTGAGGAGCTGCAGCTTGGCTCGTGCACCATTAGTCTAAAAATATTGCAGCCCTGGAACGTCCTGCACTCACACAGAGGCTGCAGCAACCAGCACGCAGATTCTGCCTCACCTATCCAAAATAGCAGACAGCTCCTAACAGTCTTGATTGGCTCCTGTGGGCTTAATATAGTCACCACTTAGTCTCATCCTCACAAGTACCTTTATAAAAAGATCCTCGGGACAGCCTGGTCTCTGCTGAACTCGACAGCAGAGTTTCAGAGGCGTGGGAGGAAAAACAATGTGGTGGGCTCAGAATTAGCTGTACACCTTCCCGTGACTCTTGTGGCAGGGTGATATTCCCTCAGCACTATTAGCAGTATTATTGCTGCTGTTTTTGCTGTTGTTACCACTTCACCCTCATCAGGAGGGACTGGGCAGGGCCTGGTCCAACACTGTGCTGCTCGCTCCAAGCACAGCACGGACAGGCACCTCCAAAGGTGGACAAAGGTGTACGGCTCCATGAGGGGCTCCTTTGTGGCTGTGGAAGGGTCAGCCAGCTGCAGCTAGCCATGGGGAAAGGAATTGGAGGGGATAAGGGATGGATGGGGGCAAAAAACACGTGCACGGAGGGAGGCTGAGGTGAAGCCAGCGAGGAGCTCACAGAGGGTCTCAGGTTCTTGTTCTCCCAAGTCACCCACCTAACCATGTCTGTAATAAAACTGGAAACTTTAGTTTGTGATTCCCTGAACATCTTCTTTCCACCTCTGTAACTCCTGAGAGGTTGATGAGCCCAGCAGTGCCCAGACATCGTCTGTGCAGGGAGCCAGGCTCCATCTGAGCTGGGAATGTTCATAATGAGTCCAGATTTTTGCCTCTTCGGCGTCTGTCTTTGCTTCCAGAGCTGTTTAGTGGCCCAGGAGAACCCAAGTTGTCTTCTGCATCTTTCTTTTCCTCTCTCACATGTTTTTATGCACTTTACTTTGAGGGTTTTCATAGACTCCACAGTCAGTGAGCTTGCAAAAGAAAATCAAGAGTGGCAGTGCATAATTACCAGACAAAACAGGCATAAAATTGGGGGAAGGAACTTTCCTTCACTTTTTAAAAAAGACTTGTACTTACAGTGACCTTTTAATCAGATGCAGCAAAACATGTTGCTTAAATGAGAACTACAACCATGAAAACAACCCCAAACCAACCAAAACATTTTTTTTATGTGAAATAAGACTTTGGGCTCCCCTAGAAATCAGTGGCAGGTAAAGGGTTTTAAGCAGTTTGCTGAATCCAGTGATTGAAAGAAGATGCAATGAATTTTCACTGTAAAACTGCTTTGAGAATTGGCTGCCTCTTCAGAGCCCTGCTCCCAGGTTTTGTTTTTCCTCTGTCATCACTGGAGGTCAAACCTATCTTGCTCTTGCAATCCCATCTTCACCTGCCTTCCCTGTCACGACCAGGAGTTAGGGCTCAGGGAAGGGATGGCTCAGTAATTTTCTCCCCCTCCACGTCTTATGCAGTTGCAGAGATGCTGTAAAAGCAAGGGCTCTATTCCTCTAGATCTTGTCTGGACAGAAGATAAATGACTCAAAGGCTTTAAACTTCTTTAAAACTTTGCAGCTCACCTTTTTAAATCTCAGAGGGAGTGAAGAGAAATCAAAGACCTTTTTTGGTGCTTAAGTAGGCTATTTCAGGTATGGAGGAGCACAAACCTTTATCTGCTTTCTCCAAGAGAAAAGCTTTCCTTTTCCTTTAATTTTTGAAGACCAGATTTCACACTGCCGGAATGTCAGAGCAGATGGGAGCCATGAAATCATGGCAAACTGATCAGAGGAAAATGAGACCTGGAGGATTCAGTTACTCTGAGTAGTCAGAATAAGTTCCTTGTAAATACATAGTACTAAATCCACCTTGTAGGTCTGGGGGTCACTGAAACTTCCCTTGAGTAAACCAAATTGTTCTTGTTTGTTTTACAACCTAAAGGACAAAAAACTCAAAGAGCAAGAAAAGAAAGGGGAGATTCTTCACCGTCAGCTCCCAAAGAAAACTGAGAAAAGTCCAGTTTCATATAGACAGCCTTCTTCCTGTCTTATCTCACAGATCCAGAACACCAAGGCTCTGCTGAAGGACCGGAAAGTCGCCAAGGCCGGGGGTCCGGAGAAAGGTCAGTGGGAGAAAGGCCAGTGGTGGGTCCGTGTGTGCATGCGTGGTGTGGTGTTATTGAGCCTGTCCTGTCCTGTGTGTTTGTGAGTCAAGACTCTGGGTTTGCATTCCCTGTCGCTCTGGGGGTGGTGTGGGAAAGAGGCACACGTGGAATGAAACGCCCTGAGGAATCCATGATGGCACTCAGCAGTCAGGAATCCTCACTTTCAATGTTTGACAGAATTCCTGCGGGGCTTTAAAAAGGCAGTTTCTTTCCCTGTTTACACGCCCTCACACAAAATCATCCACACTCACGCTGGTGTTTTGAAAGCATCACCACCCACCCAGGATCACTGAGGAACCAGAGCTGGTAGCCAAGCTTCTTCCTACCAGCCACTGTGTTTTCCTGAGAGGGGGCTAAGGAGCAGCAGGGGAGAATCCCCAGCCTCGAGGAGTCCCTGGGAGGAGTTGATGGTGGAGGAATGGGAAAGAGGCAGCCTCAAGGAAAGGCAGGTGGGACTGCCAACCTCAGCAATTTCCCATCAGCAAGAGGAGGGGGAAAAGCATGAGCAGGGAAAGGAAAAGATGCGACAGCCAGAGGAGAGCAGAGCATTAATCACGAAGGGTGGCCTGAGAGGAGTGGCTGAAAGCTGCTGTCAAAAGGAGGGTGGAGGAAGAGGGGAGTCAGCGGGAAAATGGGATGTGGGCAGTGCACACCTGGATGGGAGACACTGAGGAGCAGGAAGGTGGTGTTAAATAAGGAACAGAATGAGGGGAGGTCACTACAGAGCAGTGTGGGGAAATACAGTGATGTAAAATGTTTGCCGTGATGTCAGGGGGTTATTCAGAGTGGTGGCTTGTGATGCTTTCATGCTCATTGTCGTGACTTGATAATCTAGCATTTGTTGTGCTCAGTGTGAAAAAAATTGTCCAAATAGTGTTTGTCTGGCAGCACGGGAACCTCTGCTGCAAGGTGGCAGGAGTCCAGAGAGCTGGTCAGGAATGGGACGTGCTTCCTGTGAAAAACGTAAAAACAATTTTAACATGCCCATTTTGCTCAGGTTTGCTGTTCCTTTTGGGAGGAAGGCACAGGGGGAAGAAAATCTAGTTCATTTTTTACCTCTTTATGTTTCTCCCTGCTTTTTTGTTCTGAAACCCAAAAATCATGTAGATCTCAGCTAAAGCATTTCTCTGCTTATGGAGACAATGTTTTGACACATCTTAAATAATTCTGGCCAGTTTTAGAAAGAAACTGGTCAGATTGAACGTGTTCTGCTTTTGCCAGACAAGTGTGAGATTTCATCCTGTTCATCCATTCAGGTCTCAACTCCTGACAAGACCATCCCTCCTCAAGAAATACACGTGAGATTTGTGGCTGTGACCTGAGCACTGGCAGAGCTGAATTATTTTAGATCCTTTTTAGATGATTTGAGACCGAGGGAACTGACGGAACAGCTACCGGTTAATTCACTTAGGGGGACCTGGCAATCAGGCTCCTTGGACAGCTTTCCGTCAAGGCAGCAAAACGTGCTTGCCTGTGATTAGCTTGGCATAAGGCAGTGCCAGCATTCTGTAGGAACTGAGCAGATCTTCTCCACGAGCTGTTTTGTTTGACTGGGCCAAATCCTGCAAAGATTGTTCCATTTATTTTCGGCCCTTGCGGGAGGAAGGTTCTTGCTGAAGTTGATGCAGCAAATCTGTTCCAACTGTAACAGCCTGAATCTGGCCGGTGCTGCTACTCCATATTTACATGTGTGAAACCAGGCACAGATTTCGTTCCAAAATGCAAGGAGAGCCATCAGGGATTAACTCACTGTGCTCCCCTGTGTCTCTAGGTGTGTCAGTGAATACAGGCCCAGCAAGAGCCACACAAAGTTGTGCTAAGAAAGGAGAAATGTGAGATTTCTCAGGCGTGGCCTTAGAGGATATAATTAATACAAACAGCTGAAGACATCTGTGGTTTTTCTTTTCAAGTCCTTGTCTCAGTTTAAGCACTTTTCCTGCCTGTGAGGAAAAGGGCAGATAAATTACCCAGGAAACAACGGCGTGAGTATTAAGTGAGGGCCAGGGAATTGGGTTCTGAGTGTATCCCAGACCATTTGTTGTAGCTGGTGCATTTATCAGGTTCCTGTGACACGTGTTTGAGGTGCTGTGGGCCTCTGCCTGCCAGGGCAGGCAGTGCTGGTAACTGCAATGTGCTCTTCTGCTTCCTTCTCCCGTTGCTCTGCAGACTCCGGCGGTGGTGTGAGCCCTTTCCACGAGCCCCTGGCATCCAAGATGGGCTGTGTCACTTCCAGCTCCCTGGAATACCTGGAGGTCCAGCAGCCGCCCCCCAGGACCCCCCGGCTCCTCAAGAGGCAGGAGTCTCCCCAGCCGGAGCCGTCCCGGATCGGGGGCCGGGCAAAGGACTCTCCTCTCATCCTGAATATCGTGCATTCCTTCGAGTCAGTTGACAGAGAGGACCAGATAGACCAGGTTTCCCCCTCTCACCAGTACAGAATTTTAGGCTCACCAATGAATTTCCCTTACAAAAGCTCAAGTGAAAGGACACTGTCCCCGCTCTTTCCCCCAGGGAGCACATCCCCCGTCCACCCCACCCAGGTCTCGTTCACGTATGAAGAAAAAGCGTATCCGGCAAAGGAAGAAGCAGTGTCCCCTACTCAGCTGGTCCCCAGCAACCCCCTGGGCAGCCCAAACTGTGTGAAAAGCAGGGGCAGGTTCCCCATGATGGGGATCGGACAGATGCTGCGCAAGAGGAACCAGACCATGCAGTCGGCCAGCGAAAAGCCCCTGGAGGCCAGGATGCCTCAGCTGCAGCAGATGAGCCCCACACAGATTTCCTTCAACACAGAGGCTGTCAGCGGCCAGTGTTAGTCTGACGTCCTGGGATTTGCACTGCTCTTCTCTGGGATCTAACCTTTTTCTCCTTTAAGCAAGAAGGGAAAGCCACAGGCATGTTGCTATCACTACGTGATACCCCGCAGTGGTGCAGCGTAGGAAGTCGGAGGTTTGCTTGCAAGGAAGGCATTGTCCTACATATTAAAGTTGAAAGAAAAGGGCTCTGCTTGTGCTGTTAAGAAATATTCGCATTTGGCATCTGACTGTACAGTAAAACATCCTGCAAGAGCTGCGTGGATCTGTATTTTCACTGCTCTCACCTGGTGTCGCAGCGAGGTTGGTTGGAAGAACCGCGAGCACCGAGGGTTTGGTTCCTCCAGGAAATCAGTGGTGCCGCGGACGCCGGGCCAGGATCTGTGGTGAGACTGTCCCTGCTCCACCTGCCTGTGCCACACAGCACGGGGTGCTGCTGCAGGCATTGTTCCTGGGGCAGGCAAGGGGAACAACCCCAGATACTCTGTCCAAAGTGAGCTTGCTGACAAGCCCTGCCGAGAAGATGAAGCTGGTAGAAGCTTGAATAAAGACACGTGTGGTCTAATTCAGAAAAAGTGGGAATATTGGAATTCAAAGCAGATTTTACTGTTAATTGCGTAAAGTAGGTAATAACACAATCATTTTTTTCATAAAGAAAACTATGATTTAATCATGTCACAAGAAACATGATTATTTAAAAACAAGTGTCATCATGTGGAAATTCACTGCATTAAAGGCCAGTTCCTTTCATGTGAGGGATCTGCAAGCAGGTGCTTCAAACAGAAATCCAGCTTGCAACAGGCTGTGTTTAAACAATCAGCCAACACCTGCATTAGCCCCTGTTCCAGCAAGGCAGCATTGGACACACTTGAAGGCTTCTCTGAGACTGCAGTGAATTAAAAAGACTAATAAAGGACACAAGAACCTGTACCAAGTCCATTTTATACTCCAAGACTGGTAATGTAGTGGTTACCAGAAACTGAGTATTGTTATGAGCAGTGACGATTAACTTTCTTAAAAGACACCATGTTCTGTATACCAGTCTTGTTTTTCTAAGTAAATGATACATCTGAGAGGTTGGCAACATTTTTTGGTTCTGTTTCTGTCCTCAAACCATTTCCTATAAATTAGAAGGTTTAGCCAAAGACAAAGACTGCTCTTTTCTCTCGTCTGTACTGCCTCTGGGTACGTGTTTGTGTGTTCAGAGCATCTCAGCAAAGCTTGTTGCAGTCTGGTTCCCCCATGGGCAGCCCTGGCCCACGCTGCTCCCACCACTGAATGTCATTTCAAAGCCCAGGAAGCAGAGGTGTTGTCTTCTTGCTGTTGGAAGATGGGATTTTGCCACTGGTAGGAATCTAGGCCCTATTTTCATCCATACTTTTACAAACAATTTCATTGCCCCATTGGTGTCCATGCAGATGCTGAGGGTTGCCCCTGCTTGAGAGGTTTTCCATCCAGTTCCATGAGCAGGATATTCAGAGCCTGGTTCAGGAGGGGCAGCAGAGGCAGGGGAGAAGGTCCCCAGCAGAGCCCGTAGCTGAGCCTGTATTTGCAGCATAACACGGGCCTGATACCAAAGTCTGCAGGAAAAAATGGACATTAATCCAAATACTGACAGATAACTGGACTGCTCAGTGCTGGCAAAACCAGCAGAGTGATCCCAGAGCACCCATCTCATCCCTGCAGGTGGGACCTTCCCCTCAACACCAGAGTTTGGCACCAGTTTGGTACTGGAGAGTCCATGTGCATCTTGGGCCCTTCAGTGGAGTGAGCACTCCCACCTCTGAGGAAGCTGTGCTACCTGTAAAATAATACACATGAAAACCCCAATATGATGAGAAAAGACAGTCCTGAAATAATTTTATCCATTTTCAGATAAAGAAACGTTGCATTCTGTTTGTAGAGAGCACCCGTGCATCCCAGGGGGCCATTTTAGCGCCTTCATTTATAAATGTCAGAGCATTTTAATTTCCTTCATGCTAAGAACACATTTGTGCTGCCAAACCAGTGGGCAGGGACCACTGAAGTCAGGGACCACTGAAATCAGGGATCACTGAAATCAGGGATCACTGAAATCACAGACCACTGAAATCCCCCCCTTTGTGTGCATCAGACTCACATACCCGAACAGATGGCAGATGCTGACTTAAATTACAAACTCAGGTTTATTTGGAACCCAATAAAAGATTGGGGGAGGCAGGAAAGAGACATGTTTTGTTGGGGTTTTTTTTTTGTGGAAACACAGGAAATGTGTGTGAGAATCAGAATGAAAACAAATGTTAAATCTTTTATTATATTTATAGAGAATATATGAGTACTACACTGCTAGAACATAACCATGTATTCAGCATAGTCGGTAGCTATGTATAGTCCAACTGCAGTGACCACAGAAGGGACCTACTGAAATATCAGAGTGGAAATTCCGGGGGGGAAAGCTGTATTTGGTATCATTATTAAATATATGTACTTTTTGAACAAGATTGCCAGAGACTGCTGACTTTGTCTGCCAGGCCACTGTGTAGCAAAGATAATCTCAGGACAAAAACTTCAAGGCCAGGTTGGATGGGGCTTGGAGCAACCTGGTCTAGTGGAAGGTTGAGATCCTTTTCTGGTGTTTGCCACAGGCTTGGCACCAAACCTGTCATGAATCTGTTTGACAGCTGAAAATGCACCTTACACTTCAGGTTGGGTGTCGGGAAAAGAGCAGTTCTGAGCTTTGATGCAAGATGGAAACGCCTCTGTGGGGCCTTTCTGAGTTGCTGATCACATGCAGAACCCAGCGGAGTCAATGGAGCAGCTGTGAAACACTTACAGGAGGGTTTTGCAAACTGACTGATCGCTGGGCAGCAGTTCAGGATCCAGAGGGGTAAAAGTGTTTTTGTTCAGGCTCTTCTGCCTGGAAAAACAGGTCTTGGATTTATTCAGTGAGAAAGAGCACAAATCAGCAGCTGTTGCTGAAGGTGTTGGTCTTTGTACTTCTCCTGTAAATGGGCTGCTAAATACTAAAAAACTTTACTGTTTGTCATATGGGCTGTGCTTATTCCGAAGTGAGCAGAAATTTCAGGGGCACTATTGCTGTGTGCAGGAGTTTGGATTTTGCCTGCCTCTTCCCTGATTTTTCAATCCTCTGTGGCCACAAATGGTCAATTTTCTCTCGTGTATCCTCCCTCCACATGGCTTCCTTGGAGCACTACAGAACTCTTCAATATCTGATCTCAGAGGAAGCCTGTAACAGGACGCTTTCTGTTACTGAGCACAGGCAATGGGAAGAACAAAGGGCATCCGGATAGAGCCTAGCGTGGGGTTTGGAGTTTGCAGGAGCATCTCTGCTGTCTCTGCTGATGCCGGGGCACTCCGAGCCAAAGAGAGAAGAAATAAGATGTTTATTGAGTAAGGGTGAGGTGCTAAGCTTGTTTTAAAATTAAAAGAAATATGGTGTTTATTAATGTTTGTATGAAGGGCACTCTTCTACCTATACAAGGGAAAAAGCCAATTCCTTGTATCTCTTACAAGCAGAAAGGACAGAATCCAAAACAAAGAAAGGTCACCAGAGGCTTTATTTCCAGATGGGTGTTAGATAAAATGAGGTTTTTCTCTCCCATCACTGCCTGCTCCCAGACAATTTGCCTGTGTGTGGACTTTGATCCATGATTCCTGTGCGTCCCAGTGAGCTGATCGGAGTTTCCTCTGCCTGGTCACCAATCCTCATAAAATCTGGAAAATGTCTGATTTCAGACTCCCCTTAGCAGAAAGCAGCCAGGAGGGCTCAGACATTTTTCAGGAGGCTGAGGGATGCTGGAATGAGATCTGTGACAGGTGCTCCCAGGCAGGACCTTTTCTGACAACTCATAAACAGAAATCCAAGGCCTTTTTCTTTGTTTAAACGTGAAGGGAAATTTCAATTGTGAAAGAACTGATCTACAATGGGTCTGCCTCAACCTTCGCAGCAAAACCTACTCAACATTTCACATTCCCAGCCCCAGAGACAGGAGGTTCTCTCAGGTTCTCATGTGTGGGAGAAGGAGGACACAACAGGCTTGTGCAAAAGTGTCACTGCAGTTACCAGGAACAGGGCCTCGCTCTGTCAGTGTGCGGTGACAAAACTGTCACAGGTCACCAACTCTCCTGGCCTGAAATGCTCCCAAGCAAGTCTGAGAGGTTTGAATATGCTGTTAACATTTCTGGAGCCTCAAGACTGCTGGAAGTGTCACTCAGCTGGGCTGGATGGTTTGGTGCAAAGCCTCAGGTGAAAAAACCTGGATGCTCGTGCAGGGAAAGTGCTTCAGAATATAAGGCTGAGGAAGACGAAGTGTCTGAGAACATAGATTTAGGTAAAATGGGAACGCATCTGGTGCTTTTCCCCAAACTGAAACTAGTTCTATGGTAGCCTTTCCCCTTCCTAAATAACTGGAACGATGCTTTTGAAAGCATGCCTCACCCCTTCCAGCAGCTGTGTTTGGGGTTTCTCTGCTGAACCAGCATTCCTAGCAGCACTTGCTGTGCAGCATTCGCTTCGGCTGGAGCAGCTCCACTGCAGTTTCAGGGGCTGGTGCAACATCTGAAGGATAGAAAGGGAATGGTGCACTGGTGGCTTTGCACCGGCAGCTCCTGGGTAGGAAACGCTTCCCTGGCTGTCCTGGGGTGCCTCTGGGTGCAGTTGTTCATTGCTGCTGTTTCTCAGGGTGCCTGTCAGGTTCAGCCCCTCGAAGGCTGCTGAACGCACGGGGTGTTGGATGCATAAATCGCCGCAGTTGTGAGCCACGGTTGTCACTCCCCTTCTCCTCCGTGTCCCGTGTCACACGGACGTGCTGAGGGGCAGGGATGGGGCAGTGCTTCCTGTGTGAGTTCAGCAGGGAGCTGCCAGTGCTTTAGAGCAGCTGGTCTCTGACCTGGCAAACCCCTTGGATGCCCCGAGTTTTCTTTTTCTCAGAGCTGTGCTCTCTTTTCCACATGGAAGAGACGACATATTTAGGTCTGCTCTCCAGAAGGAAGCTTTAAGCTACTGCAGCTGAGGGCAGCCCCCACGTTTGCCTAGGCTGAGGCACCAGGAAAGCACTCGTGTCCAAGGTGTGTGCCAGTCCCAGCTCCAAGACGTGTTTGTGGCACTTGGTGTCCGACTGTCCTGCCCGTAGCTGTGGGTACGGCCATGAGAGATGCTTGTGCTCCGTCCTGAGTGAGGAGCTGGGCTGGCAGATGGCCTGGGGCTGGGCCTAGAGCACGTAACACACTTACTGTGTCTGTCAGCGTCAGCAAAATGCTGTATTCCCCAGCCCAGGTTTTTCCTGGGTTGAGATCCCACATTTCACTTCAGGGGAGCACACCATGACACGCTGGGGTCATAGTCAGGGCTATTTTGACTGTCCGGCCTCTGGTCCAGGCTGGGAGCCCTGACATGGGGACCTGAGGTGACATGAGGCCTGCATGGACACCCATAGGCCTGCCAGGACCTGCAGAACTGTGGTTCCCCTGATTTTCCCGCTTTTGATCGACCCCCTGATCCAAGGCTTTACCCACAGTGCAGGATTTTCCATGAGGTTAAAACCCTTCATTAGCATGAAGGACGGGAGACCCTTCAAAACTCCAAATCCGAGCATCCCTCTGACAAACAACCCCTGGCTCCCACCACTTCCACCAGTGACAGGGACCCGGTCCATGTCATAGGGACTTCTCTGCCTCAGGAAGTTCCACCTGCAACACCCACTGTTAGCAGGGAGGGAAAAAACCTCCCTTTGCCTTCAGGCGCTGCACACCAGCGTGGAAAAAAGCTCCTTCCAAAAAGCCGCCCAGCACCTGTTGCTTAGTGCTCAGCTGAGCTCCCGAGCCCAGACTGGGGGGGTTGCAGCAGTCTCCATAGTGATTAATTGCATCTCTGCAGACAGGGCAGCGTGACTTGGCACGGGGAATCGGGATGCAGAAGCAGGAATAAGCCAGGGAAAGACACGTCTGGCTGAGCAGACTTGCCCTGTGTTCCCACAGCTGCTCCGCAGCCTCTCCTGGTCTGTGGAAGGTGTTCAGGTGCCGGCACGGGGCTGAGGCAGAGATGGAGAATTCCCCCTGTCACCCAAACAAGTGATTTCATGGAAGATGAGACTTCTCTTCCCACCACACCTGATCCAAATGCATAAGCGATGAGGAGGCGCAGGCTGACAGCGCCGAGGATGAAAATCCTCGTGGTGTTCCATGATGCCTGTGCTGAACAATCCTTCTAGGAAACAGGGATGTGGCATCCACCTGAGCCCTCTCACTGCCTGTGCTGTGAGATACCTGGGCCAACATCCTACGAGACTGATTTAGGGATGCTCCAACATTACAGGGAAGGAAGGATGTCAGGAAACAAATACCTTCCACATTTCTGTCTTTGCTGGGAGAGCCTAACGCTGTGTGCTCAGGCAATTCCTTCTCTTCCCAGCCCACCCTTTTCTCAGAATATTTTCCACTGCTTGAATTGTGGTTGCCAAGAGAGCAGCTTGCATGGACAGCATCATTTTTATTCGGTTACCTACAATCCCCTTTGAATCCCGAGTCACTGCCAGGCTGGGAACCCGGTTGTTTACCTGTGCCTCCCAGACTGAGGATGGGATTACACAGCAATTAGGGAAGATCAGACTCGCCTGTTCAAAGGGACGCTGACATCTCAGAAACCATTCTTACAGGCATTTTACACTGACCATCCTCAAATCCTTTCAGGCATGTTAAATAAAACCTTAAAAGTCAATTTCTTAAACCCATTGTGGGTCATACTTTGTGCTGGGGTGACGAGGGACAAGAGAGACAAACTGCTGGCAATTACCCATGTCACAGTGTCACACTCTGCCTCGTGTCCCAGGCAGCACCATGGTGACAGCCCTGCTCAGGCCCAGGTATTGACCTGGAAACATGAGATGGCTGTGGGGGGGGTTTTCATCTTTGAAAGAAAAAGTAATTGATGCCTTGGAGCAGCTGCTGTGCCTTCAGAATCTGAAAGAGCTACTGACTGTACAGTATTTTTAATAACCAGTCATGTAAACCCAGGGTTGCAGTCATGAATTCATGTATTTTAATAGACATGAATCTTATTACTCCTTAATATCTAAAAATCCTCGTGCACAACTTCCCTATGTTTCTTCCAGCAAGGGGCCTTCCCAAAGCAGCCGTGCTTGAGCAGAGAGCTTAGACAAAAAATAAGTATTAGGGATGGCTTTTCTTGGATAAGACAGGACAATGCTTTTACTATCCTTATCTTTCCCTTTGATCCTCTCTCCAAGTACTTGCTGATGCTGGTTTTAGTGGTTTAGGTTGGTCTGTGCACCCCTTGAGGGTGGAAGGACTGCTCCTGTCACATGTCTAAAGGCATCACAGGACTTGGCAGGACTCCTGATCTTCAGTGGTTGGTGATATTTATCTATGTGCAACTTTGTCCTTAAAACTGAGGCCTGGAATGCCTGGGAAAATGGTGGCTTTTGCAAAATTTTATAAAGTTTCCCTATTACCACTTTTCTCTCTGTAATTTGTGCACATCTGATAAATAGTTATATTCCTAAGCTTGCATAAAGTTTATGTGTATATTTGAAAGTTCAAAACTTCTGCTGGGATGCTTTAGCTAAGAGAAGCAAATTTTGTTTTCTGTGATGGTGAGAGGTAAAAGGGGGCAGTGAAAGGGGGCAGGAGGACTCGGGGCGTGGCAGACGTGCTTGTCTGTAGCAGTCAACATTAAGGGAAGAACAGTCACAGGCTGTAAAACCTCTTGCAATGAAAAGCAGGTTGCTAGAGAGCCAAACTTCAAGAGAAATCCGTGGACAAGCAGAGCAGGAGTTGCTGCTCTGTTGCTAGGTGATGGATCTGTTATCATGCTAATGGCAGTGAAGGATGATACTGGTACCAATAAAACATCTTTCATCTGAGAATTACCAAGGGTTTTCCAGACAGCAAGGCTGTATTATTCGCATTTACTAGAGGCACAGACAGAGATGAATTGATTTGCCAAAGGTCACTGACGGATTTCAGAATAAGAAATTGCCCTATTTGAGTTTTATTAGGCTGGGGATTGCCATAAACCCTTTATTTGCAATCAATCCTTTCCCCTCCCCTCATCCATCACCCCCACATCCCTCTCTCTTGAGAGGACATGCTCCTGTCTTGTTTGTCATTCTTGTCCTGTTTTGATTACAGGATCCCCTGGCCCCAGAGCGTGGCTTAGCAGGGGTTGTGGAGGGCAGAGCAATTGCATGGACCGAGCTCAGATGTTTTGGGGCTGCAGGAACGAGAAGAAGGCACCCATTTCTCTCAGGTACTCTGACCAGGGAAAGTCCAAGGGGCTCCTCAGGGACAGCAGTGCTGTGACTTTGGGGTGAAGGGCTTTGAGGTTTCCCCCCTTAGACACTCACCCCCAGCACAGCCCATGAGAGGCCAAGAGGCTGTGTGAGGAGAAATGCAAACCTTCCTAAACCCCCCAAAAACATCTCTCCCTGACTGTCTGCACGGCTCTTCCCAGTACTGGGAGTTCTCGGGTGTGAATCAGTGCAGGCATGAGTCAGGCATCACTTTTTGTTAGAGATCGTGAGGGAAACACAGGCGAGCCTAAATTCTGGCACTTGTAGGAAAATAACCATTTGATTTCCTCTGGAAGAACAGCGTTTCCATGCTGATGAGGAGCAGCCTGCAGTTCCTTGATGAGCTGGTGTAGTCTGGCGAGGGGAGCAGAGTGGGAACACGGGGAATGCCTTCAGGAGAGGTTTTACTGAGTCATCCTTCCCTGAGGTCAGAGCTGGATGTGTGTCCCACAAGGTGCTGGATGTGTATCCAACCAGGTGCCTCTTAAGATGCTTCCGAAGACACAAACCCAGCAGCTTCCCCTATCTCTGAGAGGAACACTGGGACTAGGCATGAAAACAGGGCTTTTACAACCTTGATTTCCTTTTCTTGATGTGTAAAATAGGGAAGCATCTCATTTCTATCTGACTGTCACTGTGAGAAATTACCTAGTCTTTCTACAGTGCAAATTGCATTCACGGGAGGTGTTAAGCTTTTGAATTACTCTCCTCCTGCTTTTCCTACTTCCCAGAGAGTTGGCAGGTTTCCTCAGCCTCACGTACTTCAGGGCAGGACACAGCCCCAGAACAACTGGAGCACAGGAGGCAAGCAGCAGGTTTGTGGGGTTTGTTCAATTTGTGTAAAAGACCAAGACAATTTAAAACTTCAGGGCATGTCTGTTAAATAGATCCTACTGGGCTGCTACATCCTCCTAATTGATGTAGGGCTGCTGCCACTGACTAGCTATGAAAAAGTCTGTGTTAGCTCCAATCCTGAAAAATGTGTGTTGTAGACATGAATTTAATGTTAGCAGATGCTCTACTGGATTGGGACTGGTTTCCTTCACCATGGGAAAAACAAAATAAAGGAAAAAAAAAACAAAAAAAACCCAAACAAATCAAAGCCCAAAACCCCAATATATGAACTGAATCTTTTTTAGGTAAATGCACACTCAGGGCAAGCAAGGATATTAGGAGCAGGGTAAAGTTAACTAAAGAAAACCCCTCATGGCCCTCACAGTCTTAGACTTCAGATTATACTTGAGCCTGGCTTGCAGGAGAGCCTGGAAGCTCTGCACTTGATTAACTCCTTCCAAAAAGTCACTTCAAAGCAGGGACAGGGAGCAGCAGGAGGGAGGCAGAATGAGCTGATCTCAGAATTGTTTAAAACTTGGCAGCTGGGCCAGCCTTTGATAATAAAACTCCCACAACTTCACACTCAAATCGTGACTGAGAGAAACAATGCTTATCTTCAAACCTGCCCTGCAATCCTGATAAGGGCTTTGTGCAGCACACTTTGGGACACTGGGAGGAGGTTAAACAGAAAAAATAACCCGAAACCACAGTTTTCTGTTATTCTCCTCATATGGACAAAAAAATAGACACAAACTGGTTCAGATTTGCTCCAGGTTTGCACCAGTTGCTCGATGTGGGGTCTGGACTGCGTTGAAGGAGCACCTGAAGGGGAGGACCTGAGCTATTTGCCTTTGACTTGCAGCCAAGTCTTTCCTGAGGTGGCCCCTTCCCAGAAACAGCACGAGGCTTTCTGTCTCAGCTGCAGCCCTGGTGGAGGGCAGACTGCTGGACAAGATCCCATGGATATATCCCAGATCAATCTGTTTCACAGCCAAGCTCTCTCCACAGCCCACTCTTCCCTCTGGCAGTCCCTCCCAAGCCCCTTTCCAACAGCCCTGGGCTCACCCTGAACCCCAAACCTCATCCTAACCTCACCTCAGCAGCAATGGATGGCTGACTTTTGGATGCTACCCAGGATCATCAGGGTTTGGGAATCCTGGCACTGTTCTTTGGGAAGATCCCACAAGGTGTGGGAAAGAGTTAGAGAGCCTGAAATTAAAATATTGCTTGTTTCAGTATTTGGAAGGAAACAAAGAGAGCAGTATTTTAGAGGAATGGGCAATGCACCCCTGTCCCAGCTAAACGCTGTGAGGGAGCAACTTGTTGCTTTACATAGTAGCTGGAATGCCTGGAAGACTTCCTCAAGGATTGGCAAGGAGTTTATGCCAGGTACTGCTGTGATCAAGATGGATGCTGCACCCTGCACCAAAAAAATGGAGAAGAGCAAGAAAACAGGGAGTTAATTTTGGTTAGTGTGATAATCCTCGAGAAAGGACGGCCATTTTCTGCAGGCCCTGCAAAAAGGAGCATTTACGTGGGGGTTAGGAGAAAAAGTCTAAATTAGTTTTACAGATGCTTAGAGGGAATTTCCCCTCAGATTCCCCAGGGAGATCAGGAAGGGGGCCTGTTTGTTGATGCGGGGCCTGTGGCTTTCCTGGTGGTCCCTCTGAGGAGGGAGATGACTCCTGGGCACCCTACGTGTGACAGGATGAGGACAGGCAGCCAGAGGGGGGGCTGGATCCTCATTCCTCTCCCTCAGATCCCCACAGGGCCCATGGCATAGATCAGTCTGTTTTGCATCCAACAGCTATCTGACAACAGCCCTCCCGAAAGCAAGGCAGAAAAAAAGGAGAGAGTCCTTCAGATTCAGGCACCAGCTCTTGCTTTTGTCACTCACTCTTGTCAAAGCCCATTTGACAGAGTCTCTGCGGGCTCAGCACCCACGGCTCCTCCACAGGAACCTTCCCAGCACATGAAAGGCTGAGCCATCCTTCCCCCCATCTCCTCGTGTCTTTCCTTTGTCAACCAACATTCATTTATTAAGCAGGAACTCATACACTAAAAACGCCCCTGGTCAGGTCAAGATCCACCCGGGTAGAAAAGAGCTCACAGCAATAATACAGCCACAAAAGATAAGCTAGAAAAATCATTTCAGCAATCATGTGGATTATAAGCCACACTCGTCTCAGCAACTTGAGGCCTTGCACAGCCACACACACAACAGGCTGCCTTGAAAGACAATGGTTACGGCCTCAGCCTTCCCAGCTAGTGATGGCCCCTGGCAAATGCTTCTGAATCCAAATATCTTCTGTCACCAAAGCCTGAAAAATCCCTCCATGGTACATCATGTCTCTGTGTGCCTCTGGCTGACTTCTCCAACCTGTCTGTGATTTCTGTTTCAGATCCTCATCTTTTCCTGGATTTGATAGGTATAGTACAGGCATAATGATACCTTTTGCTGATTCCGCACTTGACAGGAGCATGTAGGATTGCTCTGTGTGGGATGGGGTTTTTTGTTATTTACAACGGTACATTTTGCCTTGGAAGAGGAAGGGTGACGATTCAAATAGCTTGTTATAATTCACTGTTTGGGTTCTTTTAATCACAGATGAAGGTGGAGGATATTTTCAGATGGCCCCAGAGCAGATGACCAGGGCCTGGCTGGAGGCAGCCCAATCGTTAATGCTGGCAAAGGTTTCATTCCCAAAACCTCCATGTGGAAGGATTTCTGTGTTGTGCAAGGTTTCACCTACAAGACAAGAAGATGTTAAACTGCTACATGTGAAATATTATTTTGGACAGCATGATGTGGCAGGAAAAAGGTCAGAAGCCTCTTTAAGAGCTGATTTTACGGTGTTCCCTCTTTAAGCATCAGGTGTGGAAAAGTCATTTGCTTCATGCTCAGCACAGGGATTTTCATATGAAATGGATGCTCCACTATATATAGGTATGTCATGATGCTTGTAGGACATGTTGGCATTACACATCCCACTTGACATGCCCTATCAACGTGGGCTGAGTAATTTCAGGTTGTATTTAAATAAAAGTGACTATCTTTTTCCTGCAAGCACAAGTCAGTCAAAAATATCCTGTGGTTACTGCTTTGAAAATGTCTTAAACCAACTTACTCCTGTCACGAAGACAGGGCGATGTGACAGTCACATTCAAACACTCAGCTGCAGAGCCAGCTTGTCAATGGGAGCAGACCCTGCCATAAGGAAAGGTGGGATGCCTTTCCCTGGCCACCACAGCCACCATACAGACCTCATGAGCTGCCCCTGCTTCTTCCTGGGCTGCTGGCAAGACGTGACCAATGTTACCAGAGACTACACACAGGACAGATTCTGCTTTTGGACTTTATATATTTATATATATATAAAGTCTTACTCTCACTGACAATGAATGTACAGCCCATAAATTGTATTTCCTGTCATGGAACTGCTTCCCAACACACAGAGCCATGATAACCCAGGAAAAGTGGAACATGTTCCTGTAGTGCTCACAATCACAGTCAAAGAATGGGGTTTGGTCACTCCTAAGTGTGTTATAAATACAGTCAGCTGCAAGATCCAGACCCAGACCTGCTCCGTGGGCTGTGTGGATTCCTTTGAGCTCAGAGTAGGAAAGAGGGGCCAGCAGTAAGTCTGACCCCTGCTTTTCCCTGGAGGCTGAATGCTTTTGTGTCCACAGATGCAACTATGCTCCCACCTTCACGTAAACGAGAGCCTGACACCTCTTGGATGTGGATTCAAGCTCTCCTCAGACACTCTTGCTGAGGGAGATGAGGGTGTGGGTCCAGCTCCACAAAGAAGAAACCTCAAACTGCCAAAAGCGATTGTCAGGGGGCTGCAACCTGCTTTTGGGGGGAGGCACTGGGTGAAGTACTGAGGCCCAGGAGTGAGGGATGATGCAGTGCTGAGCGGTCACTGGCATTTGGCTGCATCCCCTGGTGGGCTGATGTCCCTTTCAGAGATCAAGGAGAGAGATACAGGCCTCATCCATGCAGAGGGATGTGAGGGTAGAGGAGGGAGAGAAGGATTCTTGTGCCCTGAGGCTCAGAGACGGCCCACAGTTGGGTGTGCTGGGGCAGATCTGCTCCCTGCTTTGCCTCACAGAGAGAAAACAGAACAAACAGCAAAGCAGCAGCTACATGAAAACCATATCTGAGCTTTTCCATCCGTCAGGGAGCTCAGGTGAGGTGGGGGCCTTAGCTAGACAGAACTCTCTTTGAACTGATCCCATTAGGAAACACGGATCGTTCATTTTGTCCCTCTGCAGCGGGGGAAGGAGCGCAGAGCTCAGGGCACATGCTGCCAGTGCGGAGCTGGAGCTCACGTCAACGTCCTGTCAGGCTCTGAAACCTCGTCACGGCTCCGTGCAAGCACGCATTTCACAGTGCAGTTCACTCTGACATGTATATATTTATTTGGTACAGATATATATACACATACATGTATGGCTATGCACACACAGGCGTATTATGGGGAAATGAAAACATGCCATGTCAGCTTCTCGCACAAAGATGTGTTAATTCACATGTGAAAGTCTCTTGGCTGTTCAAGCAGAGCCAGGGTGATAACTGAACAGCCCACCCCAAACAAAGGACGTCTAGCAGCTCTTAAAAAAAAAAAAAATCACAGGAGTGGTCAAAGCCCCTCATGTCTTTTTATTTCCACATACACATTTGCAATTTCCACTGGACCGATTGCTTTTGACTGATTGATTTCACTGCTTTGAGACACCACACATATGGAATTATTCAGGAGGTTGCCATGTGTAATACTATGCTGGAATAATTGTTCCATTTAGCTTTATTCCCTATGCTTACAAAATCTTAGAGGAACTTAAAATACTCTTAACATTTGTATGTGCATGTTGGCATGTTTGGTTTGCGCATCTGAGTGACAGAGGAAAAATGAGTGTAGTGCTATACCAAAGACTGGTTCTGTACACAGAAGTCAGGAGAATTCAGATTTAATACTCTTGCAGCATTGTTCATATTCTAAAGGTATAGGTCTCCTTAGGATCTACATTTGATATCCTCATCTGGATTCAGACCACTGAAGTCAGCACCACACTGCTTGCAGAGTTAAGGACTTGCTGTAAATAACAGTACCAAGGGCTACATCCTGTCCAGTTTGTCTGTCAAAGAGTTAAGGAAAAAAAGCAGCGATGGTTTAATAGACAATGATGCAAAACTCAATGTATTTATAGAAGAACAGGAAGAGGAAAATACACAGAGACCATCTCTCCTGTGGCGAGTTAGGATTAGGTTCTGCACAGTTAAAGCTGACCCAAGAGGAAGGAAAAGGGTGTTTGCTCTTGCTATAGATTTTGTGTGGTGAATGAAGATGATGTCAGGCTATTTGTTTGGCTTGTGTGTGTTGAGAGGAGACAGATCTCTCATACCTTGCTTGGAATTGTTTGGGTTCCCCGATTTGTTTTCTCTTTCTGAGTGGCTCTTTGGGGCACAGGGAAATGTGTCTGACCCCCACCCTTCATTATGGAGGGAGAAAAACTGTAACTAGGTGGACACCTCAAAAGTTAGTGCCCTGAATTTGTCAGAAAGGCCAGCAGACAAGAGGGGAGGAAAGGCTGTCCATGACAAATTCACTGGCATTTTCAGCACCCAGCATTCATTGTCACTGCTGCATTTGACTCCGAAAGGCCTGCCCACCATCTCACCTCTAAAAACAGCCCAAGCCAAAACGCTGGGGTATTTTTAGTTGTACAATAAAGAAGGAATGTCTGTGAAGTCTCTCAGGAGATGTAAATTGTTACAGATCCTTCAGCAGCCATGCCAAGGGAGGATGTGCCAAAATGTTCAAGTTTTAACTGTCCATCACCACTTGCATTCTGGATTCTTTTGCTCATCCAGAATTCACCCAGTCATTCTGAAAGGTGGCACGTGTCTGTGGTAGGAAGGAATTCACAAAGGGCCAAGGAAGGTCCCTTTTGCCACCAGTATACCGGCCCTTCGTGCCAGTTCAGCTGCATCTGTGTTGGGAACCAGAGGAAAACCATTATTTGGTAAAAAGTGCATTCCTCATCAAAACCTCATTACCAGAACAGAAGCCAAGCACTCCACAGCCATCAGCCTCCTCACAGCTGATGGGCTCTCCCACTGCCATCTGATGAAGTACAGGAAAAGGAATTATCCCCTTTTTTCCTGCTTCTGTTTCGAAAGGATTTGATTAACATTTAAATAGCAAGTTTAGCAAATGCCCTGTGTTGTATATCATGCACATCTGCAACTACCTCCTATGCAAGTCCGTGGACTGTTCAACCTTTTGCCTTTCTTTTTATGGATCTCTTGGTAGCTTCCTTACCTCATTAGGCTTTGGAATTCCGGGATAAAAACTTGATGCCTGACTTCTCTGTCCCCCGTTTGTTTTTAAAGCCCCTTTTGAGGACATTAAATCAAGATCTGAGCCAATAACATTCTGTTTTAGGAGCATAGAGTGACTATTTAAGGTGTTTGGGACCTCCATATGATCGTTTATCACAACATTATTCCAGTTCAAATGTTTAATTATGGCATATTTTCAAATCCCTTTCCAGAAGCTCTATAAATACCTCAGCAACATCTAAAGACCAATTTAGCTGCCAACACCTAAAACTATCTTTTTTCAAACAGCCTGGCCTGTGCTTTCTCTGCTGCTAAAGGAGATTCTGTTTACATCTGTGTTCTGGGAGCCCATAAATGTTGTGCCCTTTCTCTGGCTGGTGTTTGCTGGCTGCCAGGGGCTGAATATCTTGTTTTGCAGACATGGCTGCGTGGTTTTGCTCTTCCAAGGGGGCAAACAAAGGTCCTCCAGGGCAGATGAAGGTGTCGGTCGAAGGCCTCCCACATCCAAACTACGATCTCCACATATGCTTGGACTTACTTGTTTTCACTGTTCAGAGTGTGGGAAAACAACTTAAAATAGACATTTAACACATTGGCTGAGTGATATTCAGAAGATTCTGTGCTAGACGGGGGCAGAGCCAGGTATATGTATTGGAAAATAGTAAATTCATTGAAGAATGTGGCCTTAGTCTTTCTGGAATCATCAGTGGCTTGAGAACTGTCTGTGCTGGTACATTTATTTGGGGAAAATCCATTTATTGCAGAAAAAGCTTCCTAAAATTGCCTGAAGGTTGGGAGATGGGAGGCAACTCTGCTCAAGTGAAAAAAGAACTAAATTTACCCACATCCCAAAGAGTCCTTGCAGCCCTGAAATGGGGGACACTTCTTAGTGCAGATTTTAATGCCCTAGCTTTCCTTTTTGTTTGTTTTTCTTTCACGAGGCCAGAAATCAGCATTTTGCTCAAGCTGAAGGGCTTATTTTGTGCATAAAACAATGCCTTTTTGAGGTGGTTGATTTTTTTCCCCTCACGGAAGAAATGAATATGAAATCTTTGATAACTTAGTTCACCTCAGAGGGATTCTGAGCTGATTTGCTTTGCTTGGCCGATGTACTGAAAGATCACTTTTATTTTCTCAGCCCTAAGCAGCATCCAGTCAGCTCTTCTGAAATTCTCTTTATCTAATCTTGTTATTTGTGATAAAATCCCAGAATAGTTTGGGTTGGAAGGGACCTTAAAGCTCCTTCAGCCCCACCCCAGCCACAGGCAGGGACACCTTCCACTATCCCAGGGTGCTCCAAGCCCCATCCAGCCTGGCCTTGGACACTGCCAGGGATCCAGGGGCAGCCACAGCTTCTCTGGGCACCCTGTGCCAGGGCCTCCCCACCCTCACAGGGTGGAATTCCCTCCCAGTATCCCATCTAGCCCTGCCCTCTGTCAGTGGGAAGCCATTCCCCCTTGTCCCATCACTATAATTTAAAATCTTTTAAATGTTTTTGCAACCCCAGGGTAAAATTGAGTAGTGCAAGTCCCACCTGGAAATCCATGGCCTGGGAAGGGCCCTGCAGTACCAAAGGGTGATACGGGGCACGGCTCAACTCAGCTGGAATCAGATTTTGGCAAGAGTTCCAAAGTGCTGCAAAACCTATAGGCACTTACCCAACCCCTACTGAAAA
>VZTF01000710.1:317211-350328 GCA_013397755.1 Cnemophilus loriae
CCCAACCCCTACTGAAAAAAAAAAAAAAAAAAAGAAAAATACTTAAAAAAAAAAGATTAAAAAATCTCTCCTACTGCTAGGAAAATGTCAAGCTGCTCTGGTTAAAACTTTATTTCTCTGCTTAAAACTAAGGGGATGATACCAAAGCCTTACACCCACCTGACACCAAAACACTTCAAGGTAGATTTCAAAGCTCAGTGTGTGGGCAGGTCCCACAGACATCACGTTGCTTTATTTCTTTATTTTGTGATTTTCAAGACTTTCACACACCTTTCTGAGAGTCCAAAGCCAAGTTTCCTCCTGGTTGGGTGGCTTGGCAGGTGTGACACCTCCTCTTGGGCCTGCTCCTGGTCTATTCCTGCTTTCTAGGAACTTGCTGTGATTTTTCTGGTCAAGCACGTTGCACCTGGCAGGTGGAACACGTCAGCCCACGGATTTTAGAAAATGAGGGAGATGTTTGTGTTGAACTGCAGAATAAAGAGAAAAAATAACCCTTGCTAGAAAGCCAAAACACGAATGTGTTGGAGTCAAGGATGACACCATCTCCTGGCCCTATTTCCAGTGGCTCTGTTCCAAGACCACCCACTTTCAGTTCTTGGTCTACATGACTGGCCAGCACCCAGCAGAATTGCTTTCAATCCCTAGCCCCTTTTTTTCCCCCCCAGACCTCCACCTGACAAATAGTTTTAAAATTCCCATCAATAACTCTGCAGTTAACCATAACAGTGAAGGCAGGTTCCCTTTTCCCCATGCATTTGTGGACCTGGAAAGAGCCCAGGTAATAATTCAAGCAGTGTCCGTTCTGGTGGTCCAGGGCAACCTGGAAATGAGGCTCCCAGTTTCGCTGCTTCCCTGAAATTCCACCTGAAAAGCAGCAATTTTCCACCTTGATATGTGTGCTGCAAAACCTGTTGGGGGGATAAAATCCTAAAAGAGACTGCAGCAAAGGCAAAGGGATATATTAGCATCTCATTAGCATATTGCGGTGACTTTGGTATGTACAGCTGCCTGATTGCAATTAAAAGTCATTTCTATTTCTGCTTCAGCACATTCAATGTATGATCAGATATATACAATCAAGATTCCGAACCCTGTGGTGACTTTGAAACAACTCTAAGTTATTTGACTACTCCAGAGTTCACAAGGCTTGAGACCTGTAAAGATACCTGATTGCTGGAACTGCAAATACACACCTAAAACACTGCCTAGAAGTCTTATTGCTGGTTTGGTATTATTTAATATAACTCTGCGTTCAGAACACGTATGACTTTGTAGGATTAAACCTCCTGAAGCTCTGACAGAAGAGGGCATTTCTCATCTTCCTCCTGTTGGCTATTTGATGAAGGCTCTCCTTCAGCTTTGCAATATTTTAACCAAAACTGACCACCTTCTTGGAGTGTTCCTTGTGGGCAGGCAGAGCCGAACACAAAAAGGGTCCTTGGAAAAAAATGAGGAGCAATATTTACTCTTTTGCCATTAAGAGGCCTTTTAGTCTTGAAAAAAAAGAACAAAACCAAACGGGTTCTGAGGGCCTTTTGGAAAAACAGTGCCCTTCTACACACTTGTCTAGAATTGCGACACAAAAAATTTCCTGGTGCTTGTATTTTACCTGAAGTCAAGTTTCTGCAGAGAGAAGAACAATGTGAATTAGAGATAGATAGATAGATAGATAGATAGATAGATAGATAAACACCTGGCATATGGACCTTCAAGTGCAGGAAATTAATGCCAACTCAGAACCCTTTTCTTCTCCAATTTCCTCTGTTAATGCACATGAACTGGTTAGAGTGCACAATTAGAAGGAGGCTGCCTGTTTTCAATTAGGTCAGAGGAGAGGACCTGCCTCTTTCCTAAATGAATTGCAGATAAAGCTTCCCAGGAGTGGGCCTCCTTCTCTGCGGGCTGGCATAAATCAGGGAATGCAGCAGCAGCCTGCAGCATTACCCCAGGGAAAGCAGGGTCCAGCCTGCCCAAGGGGCTCATCCTGCCCTGGAAAGGCACTGTGGCTTGGTCAGGACAGTTTTGTCCTCCTTTTCCCCACCATTTTGCACCATTCCTTGTTTGGAACGATGGACACATCTGGGTTTCATTCCCTGCCTTCAGTCTGAGAGGGGCTGGGGGGAGGTGGTCTCTCTTTCAAAGTCCTCGTCAAGAAGATGGGGGTGCTGGAGCAATCTGAAGGGGAAGCGTGAGTTATTTTTGTTGACAGGATTTCAACAAGTAACAGTTCTGGCTAATTACACTGTAATTGATTTGGCATGTTAATACAGACTTCCAGGGAATCTCGCTACTTTCTTGTCCATTACAGAGGGATTTCGAACTCCGGGCTGGTTTGCTTTAAAAACAGAAACATAGCAAATAAAATAGAGCAATTGAAGTAATTTGCTAAAGTCCCTCAGGCCCAGGGAATAACAGTTACTGCTGGAAAACCAGATACTTCCATAGGAGGAGCACTCAGGAGAGCTTTAGGAAAGCAGATGACCAGGGGAACTGGGCACTCGGCATTAGCTGAGCCCTAGCAGCCACCAGAGAGGTTTTTCTGTCCTTTTAATGTTCTAAAACGTTTGGTTCACGATTTTTTGCTTGATGATGTTCAATAGGAGAGAAAATGACTCTGCATTCATACGGGAAACAAAACCCACCATTTCAGATCTACATTAAGGGGAATTAAAGTGCAGCCTCACCCCTTCTCTTCCCCCACATGCTTCAGAACTGGGGCCAACTGGTGCTTCAAACTAATGCTGGGAAAAACATTTCCTTCTATCCAAAATGGTCTAAAATTGTCCAGTTCTTGTTCTGCAGCATCTGGCATCAGTCACTTCTTGGAGTCAGGCTACAAAGGATGAATTGGAATCTGAAGGAATGGGATCAAAAGCTCTGCCTGTATGAGGACGCATTAACATTTTTTCCTATAAACCATGATCTTTACAGTGCACTAAAAGTCCCATCTGAGGGCCTCTAGGTGTTCAGCCTGAACTGCAGGGACAGGAACACTGTGAATGCATCATGATTCATCCAGTCACAAAACAGCTAAGTCACCTCAAATACCTAAGGCCAGGATTGTGCTTTCCTCTGATAATTAACGTATTCTGTGAGATTTAAAAACAGGACATCCAGAAGCTGATTTACAGGATCCCTCACAGAGAACTATGATTTTAATGTGACACCATTACATGTGCTGATTTACCTTTTTCCTTAACTGGCTCCACTGGCACCATCTCCCAAACACTCCCACTACATTTGTGGAAAATCTGTGCCCTGAAGTGCAGAAGAAGCTGCAGCTCAGAGCTCTTTGGAGACCATTTACTGCTGCAAGGCCACGACTTATGGAGCTGACCTTACCCAACACTGTGATAAAAGGATGGATCACACTCCATGGGCTGCTCCACCTTTCAATAGTGAGCAGTCAGTATTAAATCTCACACAGACAGAGTCTCTGGGAAAGAACAGATGTTTGGGAGGTTTATGTGAATTCATGGCTACACAGGGCTCGTGTGCTGAGCACCACTGCGAAGACTCTCTGAAAAAGCATTCAAAGTGTGTTTGAAGGGCCTCAAAGGCACACAGGCCTTGAGGATCCTCTGCACAGGGCTGGATTAATGATCTCTGATTTTTCCCTGAAACAAACTGTGACTAGACGTGTCCCTCCAAACCCCGTGGCGTTGTTATTGCAGTGGGGTGTGTGGTGCAGTTTGATGTATTCATCCACCGATAGGGATGGAAAAACCTCCATTCAGTGAAACGGGCTCAAAGCCAGGCCCACAGTGAGGCCTTGTCTGGAGCTGTTACTGTGATGGTGGATTCTGTAACAACTGTATCATAAAACACTTTACAAAAGAGTCATGAACTCTGGAAAAGAGTAAGGCTTATATATTCTGTTTAAACAGAGGAAGTTGCTCAGTGACTTGGCAGCCAAGCACGACCCCCAGTTACGGGTAACTGAAGCCAACATCAGAGAAACTATAAAAGCAGATAGTTAATATCAAGGCTCATATCTTTCCAGTCTGTTACTGATTCTTATGAGTATTTCTGAGCTGGATCTAGAGCTGGATAAGAGGAAAATGGAAGTGCTGTGTGATGAGGGTGACGGCCCCCTGCATGCAGACAGCCTGGGCACAGGTTTGTGCAGGCTGCCAGGTCACTGCTTGAAGTTGCTTTTCCAAGGAAATCGATACCCAAATTCCTCCTGATGTCAGTGGGGCCAGAGTTTCCCAATTTTGTCTAATAAAATGTCAGAGGGTGAAGTGAAGTAGCTATCACAGAAAGAAAGAATGCAAATATAAATAGAATGGGGAAAAATTAGTAGCTGACAAATATTCCTTCCTTGTCACATGGTAGATTTGGAAGTTAAAAAATCCTCACATTTCTTTGCATTCTGTAAAGAATAAATTAATCGCCAGGTTTCTGGTTTTGGATGATAAATAAATGTCTGAATAAAAGGAGAGAGAGGAAATGAGAGGCAGGAACACATAACTTTTCACTCAGAAGGGTCTGAATCTTGGCTAGGACAAGGCAACAGCGTAAAATCATTTTCTTGTATTCTTGAGCCAAGGTTTGATGGAATGGAGGCTTTAGTGACAACACTGCCTTGAATAAATGTCTCTCCTGGCCTCTAATTCCCACTCCTGAGCAGCAGCACACTGTGTCTGGGGAGCCATGCAGTAAACAGGCTCAAACAACCTATCAAGTTTAGAATAAAAGCTCTGCAGGAGTGTTGGGAAGTCTTTGGGAAGGTGGTGATGCCATCAGATTTGGCACGGGCGTGGACCCCGTGACACCGGGATGCTTGACCAGTCTTAGCATGTTCCCTGGATTTGCAGCCCTCCTTCTCCCCATCCTCCTGACCACAGAGACAGGCGGGGCTTCTGTGCTCTGATGCGGGCAGCAGGTTTGGGACACGGCCCTGCACGAGCTGTAATCAAGGTCAGGACTGCCTGACATGCAGGTCTTTATCCTCCTTTTCCCCCATCTTTTAATCCCTCCTTTTGCTGTGCTGTGCTGTGCTGTGCTGTGCTTACTTCCTCCTCCATTTCTCCACCCAACCCTAATTACTTTTTCTTCAAATGGCCCAGCTTTGCCACCTCGGCACCAAGTCTGGTGTTTCTGACACTTCAGTGGGTAATATTGTCCTTACCTGGTGTTCCTGGACGTGGTAACCTGTGCATCGTTGCCCTTGCAGGGCCCGACTCCCGGAGGGATTCTCTCCAGTTCTCTGTGACTTCTGGCCACTGCTCACTTAACACCTCCTCAACCACCTGCAGAATGCAGCCCTTATCTGTAACTTCCCTCACCTTACTGTCCTTATCTCTCAGGGCCAGCAGTTTCTCATGTCCTGTCCAGCAGTTTCCCACGTCCTGTTCAGTCACCTTAACTCCAGGCCAGGGCTCAGCCAGTGGCCTGGTCAGCTGCCCACAGCTCCGAAAATAGAGGAAGGAAGAGGAAGATGGTGAGATAACACTTCTCAGTCGTTCACTATTGGCCTGGGAGACTGCCCTGAGCTGTCCCCACAAACACTGGGCAGAACAACCACCTGCAGAGTGGTTTTGCAGGAAAAGTTTGGGTGGTTTAGTGACTGCAGGATGAACTCGGATCAGTAATGACCAACTGCTGAGAAGGAAGCGCCCAGTGGTGAGAGGTACAGGCAGGAACACCATGACTTAAGACCAACAAAAATAATCATTTCACACTGCTGGGTCAAGTTGTGATGGTGCTGGCTGGTCTGCTCTGTCTAGATTTAGGGACTGTTCTCCAAGAAGGATGTGAGGTGGAGACTATTTCAAAGAGAACCGGGCCTAAAGTACAAGACCCGTGGGAAAACACTGAAGGGAATGGAAGTGTTCAGGCTAAAGAATGGAAAAATGAAGGAAAAGATGCCAGTAATCTTCAAATGCATAAAAGGTGGCTGCACAGAGGAAAGAATAAACTGTTCTTTCACATGCTCAGGGCACAGAGGAAGCATTAACGGCCTCAAGGGAAGATCTAGGTTAATTGTGAGGAAAGTTTCCTAATGAGCTTTGGACAAAGCTCTCGACCAGCTTGCCTTGGAAAACCGTGGAAGCCCCAGCAGGGAAAGTTTTTGAGAACAAGTTGGAGTAACATCTGTCCGGGGGGTTAAGCCCAACTGATCTTGCATTAAGCTGTGAGATTGATCTGTTGAGGACCCTTCCAGCCCTGTCCCCAATGAGCCCACGGAATTTCCCACAGCAAGAGGAGAATTTGCTCGGTATTTCCTTAGCCCTTCTGATCTGAGCCATCAGCAACAGAGGAGGAGAAACTGATGGTGGAACTGGGGATCTGTGATAGAAACCTGTTTGTTTGCAAAGCACAGACAAAGCTCTGTGTCAGTGAACACAGCAGAAATCCTAAAGCTAAAGCCAATTTCTTTGCTTACAGTTTTCAGGCCCCTTCCAGCCAGCCCTCAGATCAAAAATATCCCCACAGGAGATTCTGGTGTACCCCCAGTGCTACGTCAAGCTGTATCTGGTGGGGGTTTTACTGCCTTCCCTTTGAATTCTTTCCATCTTTCTGCTCTTCTCCTTTTAGATACACCAAGCTTTCCCCTTCCTTTCTTCCCTTTGCATCCCATCATCCATCCCTTTGTACCCATGCTTTCATTTTTGGGAGGAGATGCCTGGATGTAGATATTTCTTTCAATAATTGGAAGCAAAAGGTGACTTGAACATGCACATTCAGAAAGATTTAATTCAAATCAAACCAATGCTATGAATTACTTAAAACTCCTCGCAAGCTGTAAAATATGCAACATATGCAGGCAACAAAAATGACTTAGTGTTAGTCACGGTTGTGAATGATGCTTTAGGTGGAAAATTGTGAAGAGGAGCTTAAAATAAGTGAGTGAAATGAAAAATAGGTGAATGAAAAGTAAGATATTTATTCTTATACTGTCAGGTGCTTGAGTTTGCAGAGTCCTGAAATTACACAGAGGAACTCTGCTTAGACTGGGGAAAAAAAACAACACAAAAATCATCTACAAAGCAGTTAATGTTCATGGCACATGCTCTGTTTGTTTAACAAGTACTTTCAGGCTTTTTTTGCCTGGAGAGCAGTGTCTCTTTTTTCATGTTAATGGGGATGATTCTTTTAAAAACACCAAGTTAAGCAGCAAAGAATAAAACATATTTATTCTAAATGGAAAGGCAATTACCTCAGAGATGTTCCCCTGGGCATAAAAATCTATGTGCACTGCTCAGTGGAGCTCCAGTAACCACTTTTGAGAGCCGTCTGCATGTAGAATTGAGTTGGGTTTAATTGCTTGTTGAATTACCTGGGTTTTAGCCCTCAGCCCTTCCAGCTGTAAATTGCTTACAAGCTGAAGTGGGAAATGCCGAGAAGTTGTGGGTTTCAAAATAAGCCTGTAAAGTGCTTCCCCCTACGTATAAGGAACTTCCAACTTGAATTGGTGTTCTGCTCTCAGGAAAAAAAAAATTGTTGGGGGTGCACTGTTCAGACATCCAAACAGATTTTTCACTCAGGTTCTTCGAGACAGAGGGAGAAGAGCTTTTGGGTAGTTTTGACTTAATTTCCACCTATCAGAGACAATAGATTGCCTCAATGGTGTCTCCAGCTAATAGGAAGGAACAGATTCACACCCACAATAACTACTTTTGTTTGAAAACTTCTGGTGCATGAAAAGATGAGATAAAGTGGGATTTTTAAATGGGTGGATTTTTTTGAGTTAACTGAGGATCTTGGTTTGGATTCTAAGGATTCCGCTCTGATCCCTGCTGTGACTTCTGGGGAAAATAACATTTTCAGCAGCACCAGTAATGCAATCCTGGAAGCTGGTCTGGAAGAGAAATGGTATCACCACAAAATGTCAGTGAGTTGAAAGCCAACTACTTGAGGCTGAGCTGAACTTTACTGGTTTGTACAGCTCAGTGACTGAAACTCCCACCAGCGTCCAGAGCAAACCACTCAGCAGGTCCTGGCCAGAGCCCTGTGACAGTAATCTCCTTTGCTGCACCTCACACATTCCTTCTTGCTTTGGGGCCTCCGAGTGCCCTGCCCTGCTCTGGAGCTGGGCACGCTGCTGTGGAAACAAGGCAAACCCATTCCCCTTGCTTCTCTGTGAACAGAAATAACAGAAACTGCTAGTGTCTAGCTCTCCCCAGGCTCTTTTTTATGCAACAATGCCTGAATCTCAGTGTTCAAACACCTCCACCTTTTATGGCCCTAAAACCTGCATCCTTTCAGCAGTCCCCTGCCCGCAGTGCTGTCCCTGTGCCTTTGCACTGACCCTGTGTTGGGATGGCGCCTATGCCATCTCCACAGCCATGGAATGACAGGCCTCGGGTGGCCTTGACGTGGGAATTTACCCCCTGCTCAGCCAGATGTAAGCAAGAAAAAAAGGGGAAAAGGAATGCTTCATGGACTGAAGGAACTGACTGGAAGATTTTTACATTTCAAATCTCAGAGAAGCTGGACATTCAAGAACCCACACCAGTGCTTTGTAGGCCCATAAAACAGAGCTGTGATGCCAAGGGAAGGCAAAGCCAAGTCTTGCAGTGAAGATACCACTTAATACTTTGCAAGTGTGCATGTTCTGATCTATCCTATTTGTTTGCTAAATTCCAGCCTGATGCAATCTGAAGGAGCTGGGATTAAGTCCTGTGGTAATCCTGGCCTTCCTACAGTCGGCGCTTTCAGCATCATGGTGTCCCTGGTTACCACAGGACTCTCCCTGCTCCTCACCTGCCAACAAGGGCTGTGTAGCTGCCACCAGAGCCTTCAACACCTCTGGGTCTCTCCAGTGGCCACAGACCTGCACCTTGGACCTTTCTTTACCATGGCGGAGACAAGGAGCTCCATGCTCTCATTATCTTTGAGCCTTAGGAGATGTTTACAGTGGATTCTTCCAGAGGGCTTTGTACCCAGGGTGGGCAAATCAATCCCATCCTGGGCAAGGTGATATCAGTTGGGACCACAGCTGAGAGCACACTGTGTATCTGGCTTCATCCCAAAGTCGCTGGGATTCTGCTGCTCGGCAGGACATCACCCATTTAAAGCGGCCAAGAAAGCTGAGATTCCGCCACGTTTGTTGTTCACAGGCAAAGAGGCCTGTGAAGTGAGTCAGAGTGAGCCCAGCTCTCTGCTGGAGGAGCACAGATCCTGCACAGAGGACCTACACACCGAGGTGCCAACTGGGCTGGGACAGGAGCACCGCGGAACAGTAACACGCTACAGCTGGAACAGCCACAATCAGGTGTTGAGCTGCAATCACTGGAGGGGCAGCCAAGGAAATCGGAGTCTCCGTGTGCTGCTGGCTTTGCCAAGCCCGCTCCTCCAGCATGTGCAGCATACGGACACTCCTGGCCTTGCTGTGTGTGCTGACACCTGCGATGAGGACGCAGGGAGGAGCAGTCCAGTCAGCACATGCATTACATCACACTTTTATTTTCCTTTTCCCCGGCAAATTTTAACTGGCTTCTTTTTTTTTTCCTAGTGTGATTCAAATACCAGGCTGAGGAGGTCATTCCGAGGAAGGATTTGTTCTGTGCTTGGCTGGCTGGAACCCAGTGTCGAGCTCAGGCAGGCCTGTGCTTTAGGACCCAGCCAACGCACAGAACACGGTGTGTAGATGTCCTGCACAAAGCTGAGGCCTCCTCTGTCCCTGTTCTGCAGTGAGTTACTCCCTGAAGGAAGGACACAGGGTCTGTTTTTCTGTGCAGACACAACAGCACTGCAGCACCCTCAGGTCACGAGTTCTGCTTTTCACCCTGGGGCTGATTAAAACCTTGTAGACGCTGCTGGAAAGTCTCCCCCTGACTCCGATGGCCTCTGGAGCAGCCTTGCGCACAGCACAAATGCCTGGTGGAAGGATGCAGCTGCACAGCAGACAATGGTCGGAGCAGGGATGGAATCCAGGCTCACATCCTCGGTTCGGTGGATCACTGTCAGACATTCTCACAGGAAAGGAAGGGTGTGCAAAGGGGGATTTACCGAATAGAAGGGTCTGAGTGTCCCATCCCGTGTCTGCTACCACACGTGTGCTCTCCACTGTGTGATGTGGTGGAGGACATGGAACTCCCGATCGCCTCCTGCTCTGCATCCACATCCCTGCTCTGCACCCAGCTCTGTATGCCTGCAGAAATGTCCCTGTGGAAGTGCTTTCAAGCCCGTGACAGCTGTGACATTGCAGAGCCCAGCTCAGCTGCAGGGCTGCTTTTAATGCAGAAAGGGGCACCAAAAAATTCCTCTCTCCTTTCTAGCTATGTCTTCCTTACAGGAAGTTTTTGATATGGCTTTGGTCCAGCTGGCTCTCTGAGGAAAGGAGAGTCTTTCTACACATAAACCTGCCATGAACTTCATGATTTTTTAAAAAAAACACATTGACAAAGTTAAACATGTCAATTGTCAGTTGGTTTAATGGGAGCAGGGAGGGGAAAGAGGTTGTTTTAGGCATGTGAGACCTCTTGTTCTTAAAAACAAAATGGAAACTTAAAACCAAACAGAGCTGCATATGGGCCCAAATGATCTCTGCAGGCAAAGAGACTGCAAATAAAGAGGGTTATTTTAAGGACTCAATAAGGAATTAAGTCTCCCTTTAGGCTGGGCTGATCACAAGAAATGAATAGTGACTCCAGTTTCAGAGCACACAGCCCGGGGAAGTCACAGCCCTGCCTGGCTGGCCTTTGAAGTACTTGAGGCCTCTCCGTGCCAGTTAATTTGAGGACAAAGGGAATAAAATAGGAAGCACATCACTTTGTGGATGTGTGTCCTTCTGTTACAGAAATCATTCTCCCACAGGGAGGAAAAAGGACTCATCTTCACTGGCACAGCAAGGCCTCTCTGCCAACACTCTCACAAAGGGTCTGGAGTAGATAAAAACCTTCTCCAAAATCCATCCAGATCATCCCCGCCGTGTAATGTTTTATGAGGAATGAGGACTAGAGCGAGCTCTTTGGGAGGAGCCACATAAAGGAGCATGTAGTGCCACTGCCTCCAAAAAAAAATTACTCCTGAGGCTGCTTTTGGTCTTGGAAATACTCATTTTTGTCTTGTGCAATAGGCACAGATGGACTGGCAACAAAAGGAATCTGGCTGTGACTGCAGTGCCCCTATCTGGATCGGCAGCCAGGGATTTATTGGAATGTGGGCATCTGAATCAGGAAAGGGCAGGACTCCCAAAAGGAAGTGATGCCTTTCTCCAGTGTACACGCAGGGAAACTGGGCACATCAAAGGGTACCAGAGACCTTGGAGAGCTTGGAGAGCTTTCCTCCACCACCACAGCGGAACCAGTGCATTCCTGAGCTCCACACAATGCAGATCTGACCTTATTTTAGCCTCTCCTCCCAGACAAACCAGCTAATTCAGTCTGCAAGTCCAACTTGAGGCAGAGAATTTTTCACCCGAATTGCGCCATAATTCAATTGAATTTCTGCTGAAGATTATTCCTAGAGTAAATAAAATTATCTAGACATGTAACAGGAATTCAGGATGAGCACAATGTAGAAATAGGTTGTGTTGAGTGATATTCCTGGATGTTTCTTAGCTGTACACATATGACAAAGATGTCTAATGTAGTGACTGAGGACTTACATCAATGTCTTCCCAAAGTGAGGGCTGACACTAAGAATTTTCAAGCCATGGAAAACAGGGAAAAATCGACAAAAATACACGAGCTGACTGACAGCAGTTTCTGGGAAAGCCAAATTACTATGAGTTCTATTTTATTTTTTGTTCTGCTGCTCTACAAGTTAGAGAAATGAGTTGATAGGCACAGGAAAGCCATTTTTGCTGGTCTATGTGCATGTATAGGTATTGCTGTGCACGTACTAATGTACCAAACTTACCTAGAAGCTGTTTCTTCTCTGAATCAGCAACCCACAAGGCTCAGGGCTAAGTGCAATTTCTATTGAAGAAAAGGATAATTACAGTTCATTAGTAGATTAGGCACTCAGTTCTCTTTAGAGAACACAGTTCAGAGCACTGCCTTTGCTTGCTGTTGAAACAAGGCAAAATCAGGTTTAAAAAAAAAGTAATCAAAAAGTGCTGTATAACTCTAAATGCCAGTAAAGAGAAGAAAAACACTTTAAAGCCTAGAGAAATCCTCTTGTTCTTTATACTTTGTGGGTAAAATCTTGGACTTACAGAAGCCAAAGGCAAGACTCCCACTCATTTTAGCGGGGCCAACATTTCAACATGCTTTGTGAATTCTCAGTGTGTATAACTTGATCCCTTCTAAAGAGATTTATAGCAAGCAGGAGAAGCTGCAACTCCATAAAATGTTGGTGTGTACACATGAAGTGAATTAGTAGACACAAAAGATTTTGACACTTAAAGTCGGGTTTGCAAATGGAGCCCTTTATCAGCTTGAGCAAATGCAGTGTAGAAAATCCAGATAATTCCTGGAGAATTTCTGAGCCTGTGGTTTCTGCGTTACACCCTTTGCCTGCCAAGAGCCTGACTCTGCAACCAGCACCAGTTCTGTCCCAGTAAGGACTTAAGACCACATCCCTGTAATGCATCCCAGGATATTCCATTCCTGCTGTGTTACCTCCACAGACAGCAAGGGTAGATGTTAAACCTGGAACTTTTCTGTAGGGAACTCAATTGATTTTCCACATAGAAAAATACCCCCTATACATTGAAATGCATGAGAATCACACACCTGGGCACAAGGCAGGGTTTTAAAATATCCTGTCATGAATTTTACATGAAGAGGAAATATGATGGAAGAAGTCTAAAAAAGTCAAACTGTGGCTTTTTAAACAAACAGCCCAGCTTTAAATTAATGTATCTGAGATTCCTCTGGTAATAAAAGATAGAGATCATGTTGACTGTGCTACACAGATGGACTCAAAATTAATCTTGAAAAAGATCTTTAAGCAACCTAAATTCCCTCGTGCCTCACCGTGGGCTCAGAGCCGGCTGGAGCAGCAGTGGGGCCATGGGCAGGTTAAATATCCCAGCTGATAATAAAGGTATTAATCTGAAGTGCTGCCTATGCATTTACCTCAACGCTCGCAAACTGTCAGGCTGCAAAAGCAAAATGTTTCATTTAATTCCAAAGCAGACTTGCATAACCTTAACTCTCCATCGTGGGGAAAGGAAAACAGGGTGTGTGTAAACCAGGCTGTCTGACATCCAAAGGCAGAACAGTCTCAGCCTCAGGGTTTGCCACGACTCTTGTGCTCGGGGCTGCAATTAAACTTTTCAACTTCAGAAAAGAAATATTTTTAAAAACAAGGATAATCCTCCAAATGGTCCTGACACAAGCTTGAATATTTACTTCGCATATGTCTGGACTTTTAAAAACGGGATTCAAAGTGCTGTGAGAAATTTGCCACCTCCAGCATTCAGGCCAAGGCAGTGTGGGGAGTGTCCCAGTGACAAGCAGAGGGACACGATGGAATTAGTCAGGGCAAAGATTTATTTTCTTCTGCCTGTAGCAAATGGATTTTCTAAGATCTCAGAGCTATTGGAACAGAATTCCTAACACTTTAACAACCTAGGTCATGCATTATGTACATACTCCCTTGCATGTTTTACAGAGGATTAAAATGAGTAGTAGATGTTATAAGTTGCTGACATGAACAGGATGTGCTGCAGATGGCTAAAAGGCATCAGGAGGAGCTTGGTTCTGATTGGCCAGTGGGGTCTATCTTCCCTTTTTTCTTAATACATTGAAATACTTGGAGAGTTGAGGAAAGCTTTCGGTCTAATCAACACTTAGGCCTTGACTAATCAATCATTAAATGAACGAAACTATGAGGGCGAGAGGAAAAACTTTTAGTATTTGAAAGCAGTGTGGAGGGAAGGACTGTCCCGACACCCAGCACAGGGATGTTTCTGGGATGAGGCAGCAGGGCAGCTGCACATCCACACGTGGAGGCTCTCCATGAGCTCACCTTGCCTGTCCACAGGTGTGTGGGGAAGGCATGCACAGAACAGGGGTGGGAAAACGTGCTCCTTCCCCAGAAACCATCTCTGCTTCCAGAGGGTTAGAGAGTATAGGACACAATTTAAATCACAAAGCACAGATTTTCTTTGAAATTTGCTCCAACTACTTGCTTCACCGATAAATCCTTCCATATTTTTATTCCCAGGATACTTCAACAATTTTCACTTGTTGAACTATTTCAGTTCAATCTGAGTTTAGAGCAACAACTTCTCTTCTGCACTCCACTCCCAGTTCTTGCCCTGCTCCATGACCAGAAGCAAACTGTGATATTGAGCACCCAGGGTGCTCTTTTGGATAGTTTTTATTCCTTGTTCACACAAAAGTGAAGGACAAGCCCCCTCTCTGAGGGAGCCTGACCTGCCTTGGGCTGTGTGTTCACCTTGGTGCAAGCAGGATGTTTGCCCTCATGTGAGTGACCAATTCATACACCATGAAAAGCTGGTTGCAAAAACAGTTTAAACTATTTGGCCTTTTCAAAGTAATATTTCCCCCTGCTCCTGCCAGGCAGGAGAAGAATTATGTTCCCCTTTATATGACAATTTTAAAAGAAGCTGGTTCAAAGCAAACAGTAAAATGAGCTTGGGGGCCTTCCTGACTCTGTCACAGAATGCTGTGTGCAGCCAGCTGAAAGAGCTGCAATTTGTAAGAATCAACAAGTGGCCTAAAGAATGAAACCCTCCACCCGACAGATCATTTCAGGTTTCCTTGGGCTCCCTCTGCCCTTCACTGCCTTGTCACATACTTATCTCACAAATTCTCTGGAGGAAGAAGCATTTTTTTATCCCATTTGCAGCATCCCCAGCAAAAATAGGTTCCAGCTAAGGCTGGTGGGTGTTGTCATCATGGAAATAATTGCAAGTATCAGATTTACGGTGGAGCCTCCATAGCTCTTCTTGAGGTTACACAGCAATGTTTTCCTTAGCTCTGCAGCCTGATGTGCAAACCACACTTATTCTGGGGAGTTTCTGACAGAAACTTGGCTTTTAGCAAGCACTTAAGCCCATGAGTTGTTGCTATTACACTGGATTGAAATGCTTTCTTCAGCAGGGGTGGACTGAAACCCACACGTGCATGTTTTGCTGTAGGTGTTTTTTAAAGCCCCCTTCCCTGGGAGATGTGTTGCCTGCCTTACCCCTCTCCAGACCCAAATTTCATGTATTTATGAGCCAGATTGTTCCCCCCAGGTGACACAGTGCCTCTGGAGCCTGCAGTGGACTCCTGGCCACACCATCAGTGCCTGTGGGGAGGAAGTGTGACCCCATGCAGAACGAAACAAACTTCCTACCCTGGGCCTTGAACTACTGGAACTGCAAACAATTTCCATTATTCATGAAAAACAGGCCTTTGCTCAAGATCCCTTCTGCCAGCAGCAGTGGTGAAGCATCGACTGCACAGGCTACACTCCTTGCTGGGATTGTTACTAATATGCATCACAGTGAGAAAACTGCTCCCTCTTCCTCGTGAACAGAGAGGATTTAAACATCTCCCTTCTAGAGAAAACAGGTGATTCATCTCTCTTGCTGGGAGGAAAGACTGACATATGTTGAACATATTGTACCCTGGCTTGTGAAGTTATAAAGCTTCCTCTGTAGGCAAGGACCACTCAGAGGAAAACGCCTTCCTTTGCTCTCCCTTCCCTCCAGTGGAGACCATTTGATCCTCCCCAGGCTGTAAACAAAGCTGCCTGTGTGCAACTGGGAAGGGCTGCTCCAAGACAGGACATGTGCAGCTGAAACCAACCACAGAGAGAATGGCTGGGGCTTGGCTAAATTTGATTAAAGTCATTCCCTCACTTAGGCTGGGAACCCAGACAATCTAAAAATACTTTGGTCCTTTATTCTGACTCTGATTTTAGGCCTGTGCGCTGTGTTTCTTTCCATTTGGTGGCAGAAAATGTTATCTAAGAGGTTGTTGGGTGTTTTAAAGGTATGTTCCAACCTATAACCATTTGTCTGTTGAAAAAAGGCAGGTGCCTGCTTTCTGGTGGGATTTTTTTAGACTGCAGGCTAGCTGAAGTAAAAATTCTTACCCTGCTTTTTTCCAGCATGTGACACAAGCCCGATGCCATTGGTTCAGCTTTTGCAAAAAGGTCCCAAAAGTGTTAACACCCAAATTTTCTTTGAGCAGAAGGACTGGATTAACAAAAAGAACTCTGCTTTCCACCAGACTGACGTCTGTGAATGTGCAATGCTCCCATCTCCGAGGGCTGCTCTGCTCTGATCTTTCTGGCTAATTTTGAATTAAGGTAAGAGGAATTCTCTAACTCACTGAGACTCTCAAAAGCCCCTCTACAGCTCAATCCTACATCCCCGTGAGTTCTGTCCAATTCCCTGTGCCCTTGGCTGTAAAGGAGATCATGAAATGCAGAGATATACCTTGACTTGTCCAGTGCTGCACATCAGGTCACAATTATAGCTCGGAGACAGCCCCAGGCTCTGCACGAACTGAAATCAATCACTGACAGTGACAGCTTGACAAAAGGCTCAGGGGAAAGATTTCAAGTTATTTTCCACAGTAGTGACTGCTCAAGTACTGAAATCTGGCTGAGATCCTGACTAGTTAATCACTGCCAGGGAGGCTTTAACCTTTAGGTATCAGAAGTGGCCACCCATAACTGAAATAAGGCTTGAATTTATGGTCATACTACAATGGAGGGCTTGTGGCAGTTTTCCCCACCATTTTTATGTGCTACTGCCCTGCTGAAATCATGCTACATAAAAACTGTCAAAATACTTGCAGAAAACGGACAGGAAAAGGAAAAACAATTGTATTTTAGACATATAAATACCTTAAGGAAGAAATAAAAAGATTCCAATAACAGCTGAAACTTTCAGTCAAAAGAACTTTATAACATAAATACCTCCTCCTCAAAAGCCAGAACACTTAAAGCATGTGACTATTTTTTCCCAAGCAATAAAATCACAGAAGAAAAAGAAGTAGTTCTAGGTTAACCAAAGCTAATCACAGCTTCAGGTCAAAATATCATACATTGCTTCAGTGGGAAAAAAAAAAAAAAAAAGCATTCAGAGAATCTGAAATGTTTCAGCTTCTATTTTCACACTGGCATTTTCAGCTCCTCATTTCACAATGACATTTTCATTTCAAATTGACCTTAAAACAGGTTTTCAAAAGATGAGAATGAAATATTTGGATCATCCTCAGGCAATTCCCTCCTTTTTCCTTCCTTTCTTTCCTTCTAAGGATCCAAATCAAAATCCCAAACCATGATTCCTTTTTAAAGGAGAAAGAAATCTTCTGAGAATTGGAAGTATTTTGTGTACCAGGCACCTCTCCTGAGTTACAGAAGTGACTGGTATAGCCGCAGATCCCCGTCAGACTGTGGACAGATCCAACAAATGCCAAACTCATCCACTCCAGAATCCTTGCAGCAAATGCCAAGCATGCCCTTATTAATATTCTGTGAAGGTTTGGGGATCAACAGTAGCATGCATAATAGCATTTAATGACAGCAGAGCTTATTATCAGAATGATTTGGCCTCATCTGGCCTCTATTGGCAAAATAATGTGCATAATAAGGTATGTTAATGCTGGGCTCTTTGGCAGGTCCTGGAAGATGAGACGGTGCAGCTGGCAGGACGAAATGGGAGCAGCTGGAAGGGGAAGATTTGGGTCCTACATATTAAAACATTTGACATTTGGTGTCTGAGGGGAACACTGTTTGGAGCTAATAAATAACTCACCAATGATGACAACCTGTAATGACAGCTTTTATTATGGTCTGGTTAATCCTCGGATTCAGCTTTGTCCTATCGGGCCATCTGCCGCCCATTCATTTTTTAGTATTTTTCCTCTCGCTTTGTTAAGTGTCGTGCACTTGGGAAGTTGTGGCCACACAAATGCGGAGTGAATGCCTGGGAATCACCACTGGCACGGGGAGGGGAAGGAGCAGCAGGGCTCGGAGGGGAAGAGGCCGGAATGAGTGCACAGGGCAAGCAGGGATTTTGCCATGGATCCTCAGTGCTCCCCGCCAGCCTGGCTTGTGTGCAGATCCGGCTGAACGCGCTTTCCTCCAAGCACTCCCATTTCCAAGGATGAGGAAATGCCACTTTTTTCCCCACTGAGTGGATGTGGCCTGTTTCTGCCAAAGAAATTACCAACCTCTCTCTCTCCAAACATCAGCACCAACGATTCCGTCACAGCCTGAGGTGATAACCAGGCAAGGCCATGGAAATTCCCTGCGGACACAGCTGCTCCTCAGGGATGTGGCATCCCTGCGTCCTCATGATGCCTGATGTCGCTCATTTTTGGTACATTGTCAGCTCTAATAACTCTGCCTGAAAGACAACAATTTTCCCAGATAACCTGCCGAGATGCCCAATGCCTGGGAAACCCGGACCGAAGTCCATAGCTTCTGTCTGAACTGACTGCAAGGTGTGCACAGTGTCCTGTGTGTGCCTTGGAAGTGACAAGCTGCCTGCAAACGTGCCACGGGGCCGATTTCCAGCTGATTTCCAGGTGCACGAACTGCACCAGCCAGGAATGACTGCGGCTCTCAGAGCAGGACATGTGCCAAAGTAAAAAAGCAGTGATAAAAATATTCTGAAAAGAGGGAAGTGGTCTGGAAGGGTAACACCCAGAGCGTTTTAGGAGGTGTTTGTCACCTTGTTTGTAGTTAAGAAAGAGCCTCAGAAATTTAACTTGCCAGGTTAGCGTAGAAGAAAAGCAGTGGAGAGGAGTTAGGAAGGAAAGCCAGCTGTGGACAGGTCTGGAAGCTGCCCTCTCCATAAAGCAGCCCAATTCATAGAACCAGTGCAAACACAGGAGCCAAAAGAGGAAAAACAATGAAGAGAGACTTTAGGTCCCCCTTAAAACCAGCAGTTTGCAGAAAAGTTTGTCCATCTCACTGGAAAGGGCCACCCCACAGATGCCCTCCCTGAGCCCTACCAGGATCCGAGGTGCAGCCATCCTGGGAAATCAGCACCTAGCATGTAAGATGTACTATAAAAACAAATGCTTGAGACCAAAAAAGGAGGATTTATAACACTGCAGACACTTTAAAAATATTCTTTAGCTTCCCTTAGGGAAGAAATTAAAAACTTCCAAATGAATGGTTCAGCCTTCATCTGTGTGGGTTCCCTTTTGTTGCCTCATGAGTAAGATCCCAAGGAAGAAGTGGGTGCCCTTTTCAGAGAGTTTTTCATGTACCAGCCTATTTTTCCACCTGTTAATTGATTTCCATCCCATCACTCACACAGTGATGTTCCAGCACCATCACAGCAGCCTTTTCTGAATATTAAATGCAATTCACGAAAGCAGCTCTGTCTACTGATCGTGCACTTAATCATAGTTAATAATACTTAAATATAACGGAGCAGGCACTGCACTAGGGCAGCAAACAAATGAGTCCTGTGCTCTCCCACTCCACTTGGAGCATGCTGATGGCTCTCCTGGGGAGCCTGGCTAGCAGGCAGCCTGGATCTGCCTCAGCATGCAGGGAAAAGGCACGTGGAAACAGTCTGGTTGTCCCTCTTCCGCTTTGTCCTGTCTCCAGCCCGGTCCTTCAGGGCTCCCCCAGCCACAGGGAACCGGGAGAGTTCCCAGACTGAGTATGGAGTGGGGGAGAAGGTGTCAAGGGTCTGGAGATAACCTGTTAGGCAGAAAGGACCCCAAGCATGCCCTCCAGCAGCCTCTAGAACCAGCTCGGTAATTCCTTGGAACTCAGGAATATCTCCTTTTCCATGTGCAAGAGGAGTCCACTGTCTCCCATCTCTGACCTGACCCAGGGAGCTCCCAGGAGCAAGAAGGCCACTGTGGTGTCCACTCAGGGACACCCCCAGGGACAGTGGGCAACTCCTCAAATACTTTTTCCTTCGAGTCCCTCTTTGCAAACTGGGCATGAGGTTTATTTGTGCCCAAAGTGGTTTAAATTCAATAGACCATGCAAGGCCCTCAGCTAGCAGAGCTGGAGTTGCTGAGAAACCCCCTTAAAAATGCATCAACCCAGAGATCAAACATATTTCTGACTCTTTATAAAGTGCTGATAAATCATGTGACAAACACAAAAGGAAATCCAGGACACTGAATGTTTTTCCATGCTACTCATGGCATGATCATTACAGAAGCGTAAGGAGAACAAAGCCTCATACCAGATAGTCTTGGCGCTTTTTTTCCACTAGATGAGCCACAGATGTCCTTTACAGAATAAGTTATAAAATACTTGTAAACATTTGTCACTGTGTGGGTTTTTTTAATGTCTCACTCCTGTCTTTCAGTGGGACTTTGACTGGACTCCTTAGGAAATGCAATGAGAAAACCTTAATTAAAATTTTGCTGCTCCCTGGACATCTGTTCCAGAGCGTTATATAAAATATTACACGTGGTTATAAATACACATTCATCTTTTATTTTAAACACATTAGTAATTGGGTTTTATGGGGCCACGGGGATTTATTAGGCACAGGATTGCAGCACTAAAGGCGCGCACACGCATGCTCAGGGATGGAGACATGGATGTGTGCATGGATGGGATCCTGGGATGTCCACAAGGCCCTGGGAAAGCTTTTTGCCAGCTCCCACATGAGCAGCGTGTGCTTTGCTTCTGGGGTTGCAGTCACGCTCAGCACCGCTCTGCCCCTGCAAAGATGACTCAAATGTCCTGTGGATGGAGGGCATTCGGGGACAGCAATAACCCACAGCAGTTCTGGTCTTTTCTGGAGCTCTGTACATGGCCGTGTGCTCCAGGGCACGCGATTCCATGGAAAGCAGTTCCTCAGGATGTGTTTGTTACCTCGGCCAGCCAAAACCAGCCACGGAGAACTTTGCAGTCAGTGCTCCCACACTTAGTGCAAAGAAGGCTGTGAAGGCTCATCATTCCTTTACTCACCTGTTCGGGAGGATCCAACAGGTGGGATTATGTCTCTTCCAGAGACTCCTGAAAGAAGTTGCAAGGAGTTTAAAGATAAATAATAAAGCCTTGCCTAATAACGTGGTTACCAACACAGCCCTGAACCATTTGTGGACTAAGCCTCAGACTTTCTGAAGCTTCTCCACAATCTCTGCACATTGCGTGACAAATGCATTGCTAATTAACAGCAGCTCATTCTTGCAGACTGCTCCCAGAGCGTTTCATTAATTATCAGCCCGGAAATGCAGCAGCAAAGGCCCCCAAGCAGCTGCCTCGGGAATGCTGCTCCCTCTCCAGCTCCTGCTCCAGAGGGGCAGCGAGGAGACAGCGTGAGGACAGATCCTCTTTGCACAAGCCTGAGCACTCCAGCCCCAAAGCTGAAGGTGATGAATAGAGCAGAACAGTGCAGGCAGAAAAGAAATCTCAGTTTTTCTTCCAATGTCACATCAGAGTACACGGGACAAGGGGAGCAAGTCAACCGCTACATGCATTTGTCAGATGGGTTACTTGTTCGATTTGGGACTTTCCCTGAACTCCCATTCATCTTTATTTTTATTCTTTTTCCCTTCTGCACCATCTTCAGAGCTGTCTGTCACTTTGGCCTCTCCCAGCCTGTGCAGATGAGCTTTCCAGCTCCACATGGAAGCAGCCTGATGTTGCCGACTCACTGGATAAGGAACATTTTGTCTGAAACAAGCAGCTTCAGTGAGCTCATTATCCACTCCAGTGCACAGGACACAGGGAAGGACCTGGGTCAGATTCCCAGCATTTCCCTGGAGCTGATGTCCCTGGGGGCTTGTCCCCTCCCCATAAATGCACTTACGGAAATTCAGAGTGGTTTGTAAAGTTTCCCAGCCATGCAAGAGGGATTTCCAATAATTCCTTATAGTTGAATCATAGAGGCCCAGAATGGTTTGGGTTGGAAAGGCCCTTGAAGTTCGTCTCATTCCCCCCCCTGCCACAGGCAGGGACACCTTCCGCTATCCCAGGGTGCTCCAAGCCCTGTCCAACCTGGCCTTGGGCACTTCCAGGGATCCAGGGCCACCCACAGCTTCTCTGGGCAACCTGTGCCAGGGCCTCCCCACCCTCAAAGGAAAGAATTCCTTCCTAATGTCCAATCTAAACCACTCTCTGTCAGTTTGAAGCCATTCCCCCTTGTCCTGCCACTCCTTCCCAAGTCTCCCAGCCTTAACATCTTACCTGGGTTTTGGAGCTGCTCAACATGATATCTGTACTTGACAGAATTCCAAAGGCTCCAACTGATTAATGTGGCTTTTAGGAGGACGTGGTAATCAGAGCTGACCTCAAGGCACCCCTGGTTACCTCACAACCAGTGAGGAAAATCCATCCCAGTAACCCCTCATTTTGGGAAACAGGAGTCTGGACATGACATCACTCACAAGGGAGTAATTACAGTTTGCATCACTCCATGAAAAGGGATTAAAATACGAGTGAGCCTCCCCTTTTCCAGCCAGGGAAATTCCTCCTGGAAGCAGAGAACCTTGCTGGCTGCTTTGCTGCACACAGCTGAGGGGTGGAACAGCCCTGTCCAAGGGGTGCAGTCAGTCCTGACAGACCGACCCAAACCTGCTGAACTAACACAGGATCTCCTGAGCTCCTGGCATAGCTGTGGATCTCCCTGTCCTTCTCCAAGGCTTGCCAGGACCCCAAGCCCGTTGTGGTACCGACAGGCAGCACACACATCTCACACAGAAGGCTGCTGTATCCTGCTTCTTCCCTGAGTGCTTCCCCAGCCCCTGAGCCCGCTCCCCCCGAGCCTTCCCAAGCACAGCTGCCTCCCTGGCATGCTTGGGCTGGCCTGCCCTTGGCCTTTTCCATTCCAGCTTCCCATCTTTCCTTGCTAAGAGCAGTGAGGCTGAGGAGGAGCCCTCATCCCCTTCGCTCCAGCTGCCAGGAACCACTTTAGACCATCTGGTGGATGATTTTAACCTGCACTCAAACCTTTGGGAGGATGGCTTGCCATGGCCCTTGTGCCCAACTGGGATCACTGGAGTCGCTGCCACTGTGTCACCCGGACCCTCTTCGGTACCACCAGGCTCGGGTTTGGAGATGGATGGCCACCCTGCCAGGGCTGATGCCACCAAAAACCCAGCCGGGCCACCACAGGGATGTGACTTCCCACTGCCCTAAAGCAGAGGGAAGCAGCCACTGGGCCAAAGGAACTGTCACAGGCTGAATCCTGGCAGTGAGATAGGTGGAGAGGATTCTTCCCCCGGGGGAGAGAACACGCCTTTTTCATGCAGAAGTGGACTTGGCAAGCCTGACCTACATTTTGGATGGCTGTGGTGCAGCAGACTGGAAACTCAGCTCCAGATTAAAAAAAAAAAAAGGAAAAATAAAGTGGGGCAGGCTTTTGTTGGATTACAGAAATGATTAGCATGAAACACGATTCTATGTCTTATTTAATTGCATTAATTGAATGTTCCCCCCTCATGTTTTGTATTCAACATGCTGCCAGATATTGTATGGAAAACAGCCACACAGGAGCTGAATGTTCAGCCTATCAGGGAGAGAAAGGTTGGGATTTATTTTTTCTCTGAAAGCATAAGAATGTATCTGGAATGAGCCTGTACGTTGTACATCGGATGCTCTCGCTAAAGCTAGAAGCAGCTAAATAGTGAAAAGTGCCAATATTTGGGTTGTCATTATTAGGTTCCAAAGTTAATGCCACAGACATTGAAATACAAGATTAAGGCAAATTGCTCCCTCTCTGGACACAGCCAGCTCATCTCAGTGCTGCTGTGGTTTGCAATGCCTCAGGCTTTAAATAAAGGGGGAGGGATGAACACAGACGTCAAGGAGCATCTTGGAAAGGAAAAATCAGGAGAGCTTCAAGTGCTGGGCAGCCTGAAGTCTGTGATCTCAAGAAGCACCCGGCTGTTCTTGGGAGAAGTTGTCTCTTTTGAAAACTAGCGATGTTTTCTGCTCCTTCCTCCCCCCAGTTCTTCCCAGAGAAAAGCGGTGCTGAGTGGAGGTGGGGACTACTCGCTCCAACACAAAGATTTCAAAAGGACGGGATGCTGACATCCTGACGGGAAAAACAAAACCCGTGGGATGTTTCCTCCTCACCATTGAAAAGGTATTTGGGACTGAGAGAGTCTCTTGTCTCTCCCCTTTGTCTGCAGCTGAAGAGGGGCCGGGGCTCAGCCCGGAGCTCCTTTGCTGGGGAAGGCAGTAATTGCTTTTCCAGCTGGATCGCCCGGCAGCATCCCCTGCTCTTCCCAGGCACCCTGTGAACGAGGAGACTTTATGGAGCCCTTCATGGCTCCTTTGTTTACACGCCCTGGGCACAGAGTCACTCAGAGAAGGGCCAGGACATCGACACAGCCCCGGCAGGTCTCTGACAGAAACAAGGGAACAATTCCAGGTGCCCTTGCAGGGCCGGTGTCATTCCCCTTCAGACACTTCTGTGGGTGCTCGAACACTTGGCTTCAGTTTCTGGACAGGGCTCGCCCAGCACTGCAATCCTTAGGGACAGGGCATGGATTTGGGGGGAAAACACAGTGTTTGATTTGAGGAAGAGCTTTAATGTTCAAATGGATGATGAGACAGAAGGAGAGGTGTGGTAGGGTGGAAGAGGAGGAAGGTTCTCTCCAGGGGTTTCCTCTGCTGCTGGGCCTGGCAAGGAGGACACACACAGAGGTTTCCTCCATTTTCACTCCATAAAAGAAGTTCTGCTGCGGGGGCTGTTGAGGATTGTCTCCAAAGAGAAATGGAATATTTTCCTTATGGTGAACCACAAGAGAATGTTACTACATCCTGCTTCTTATGGCTTATAAATAGAAGGAGGGCAGGAATGACTGGTTAACTGTTTGACCTCAGCTTGGGAGGAAAAAGCCTCCCAAGAAACTTCAGGAACTCACCCCATTAAGCGTACAGGAAAATGGCACAGATCTGGCACCTTAATTATATGCTAATGACATCCGACCAGGAAGAAAAGCTTCAGATGTCTGAAGGAAAAATACCTGACTGGAAAGGGTTGTGCGTGCTCACAGACACTTTCTGACAGCTATTCCCCCTTCCTTTTTTTTTTTTTTTAGCATTTAAGAAACAAAACAAAAAAGCAGACTGAAGAACCAGGTGAAGCTTTGACATTTGTGTTCGATTTTCAGCCCCTGAGCACGATTTGAAAACAAAACAAATCCCGCTGCAGAGGGGTTTGTCAAATGTACAGACTTTCAATGACCCTTCTGTTCATAATGTTTTTCTGATTCACTTTTAGCTAAGATTGCAAATGGTCTTCAGCCATCACCTTCTGGTGAACTTGCCTGCAAAATACTTATTATTTTCCTATAAATTTATTTGCTCCACCTGGTTAAAAAAAAAGTCAGCTAATATAAATATATAGGAAGTTTTATGAAAGTATCCCCAGATATGCAATCCAATATCTGTTATGATTTTTTTTTTTTACTTGCTGGTTTATTTGAATTATTATTTCCCAAGGACTTTGCATTCCATCTGGATGCTTCCAGAACCCTCTACTCATAGCAGAAGCTGATGATGACAGTTTTACTAACTCATATTTACATCCATTCCCACGCGGTGCATTTTTTGGGACTGAAATTATACCAAGAAAACCCAACCAAAACCAGCTCAAAATGGCTATTGAATGGCTATTTTGCCTTTCATTAGATGGGATCTATAATTCTCAGCAAAGGCTATGTGACAATCTCTTCAGGTTTTATCGAAGATTTGGGAAATAGTACTTGTGCAATACTGATACTTGTACAAAAAACTGAGATTTGTTTTCTCCTTCAGGGCATAAATTGGGTTAACTAGATTTCATTTCTTAATTGCATAAAAGAAAGTTCTAAATTATAAATTATACTAAAAATATCAGCCTTGTGTGCATCGCTGGGAGCAGCAGTCATGGGACACATGAAGCAGGATTTTGAAGAGATGCAGAAAGGAGTTTACTTTGTTTGCTTTGATGTAACCAACCCTCTGGGCAGAAGCAAAACCCCATTTGAGATAGAGTAGCCAAACCCTTCTGTTACTGGGGTTCACCTGAACAGGTTGGTTTGAGGATAGAACAGGACTGGGTCCCTTTTTGATACCTCTCAGGGCTGCCAGCTTTTGCCGCGCAAAAAAAATGTTCCCCTTTTGTACCTTCTCATATTTGAGCAATGGACCCGTCCCGGCCTGGGATGGTTCTGTAGGGGATTTGCTAAACAAAAGGCTGCTCTCAGAGGTGCCACCCTCTGCTCTGCCTCGCTTCTGGCTACCCCTGCTCCATCTCAGCTCCTTGCCTTGGGGCTGGGGCACAAACGCCTTTAGAGCCAGGCACTTTCCTCTCTAGAGGGGGATTCTTCTCCTGATTTCGAGCTGAGCAGCTCAAGGACAGGAAAAAGGGCTAGAGAGGTGCTTTAGGGGTGAGGACACACGGAGCCAGCAGCCCTGCTGGCTCAGCCAAGCATGCCAAGGGCCAGGATGGCAATGAGACATTCGCTCTGTGAAATTCATCATCAGTCAGGCACCATCGGCCTTCTGTAAAAGAAAAATTTGCATGCGTTATTAACCCCTCCCAGACCTCACAGCAAGGTTCTGTGCCTGGGCAAGCAGAGGGCAGGTTCTTCCTGCTACCTCCACCCCAGAGGAGGCCCTCGCTCCTTGCAGGCATGATTTGATGTTCCTTTTGGCAGCTAATGGGGAAGCTCTGTGCACACAGAGCCGTCCCACCCCCCGTGTGGCTGTCTCCAGCTGAGGATTCCCCGGCTGCTTCCAGCATGAGCTGAGAGTGACCGCTGGGCTCCCAGTGCTCATGGGATCTACAGGAGTTCTGAGAGGGGAAACATGCCTGGAGGTGTCTGTGAGCACATGGGGAAGCGTGTGGAAGCATGTGGCCGTGTGTGAAAATGTGGCTGCACACACGAGTTCACAGGCTTGAACAGAGACAGCAAACTGGTTTGGGGGTGGCTGGAGGCCCTGGGAGTGGGAATGAACGACGGGAGCTCCCATTCCATGGAGACAGGCAAAAGGGGTCAGGGAAGCTCTCCCCAAGTCGCTGCTGAGCCCTTCAGCTCACACAGCAGCACTGAACTCCTCGCTCACCTCTGCTCCATGGAGCTGCTAACTCCTTCCAGATGAAGGGTGTTTATTTAGCTTATTGATTAAAGCAGCTGCTGCCGCTGACAGGAACCTCACATTTTCCAGAGAGACAGATAGGAGACACGAGAACTGGCGATGCTTCCCCTGTGCCCCCCTTTCCAGAGGGAATAACTGCTCTTTGTGACCAGGCTTGTGTTACACCAGGCTCTGCAGCTCCAGGACCGTGAGCCTGGAGAGCAAACGAAAGCAAGTTCTGCTTGAGGGAAACCCCTAGAATCTGGGTGGCTGTTCCTTTTCTAAATTTTTTTTAACATGAAATTACTAATTTCCTTCAGTATGGAAACTGAGATGGCATCAGAGAATACAGTCACTGAATCAGCTTGACCTATGAAAATCTTTAATTACCTTTGCCACGTCGATGTGATATGATGCACTAAACAAAAGGCTTTGGGCTTGAATAGAAGAGAACATGGGCCACAAACCCAAACACGCAGTATAAAAACTGCAGGATTTCTCATGGAGCAAAGCCCCTGATCCCCACTCCCTTTGCTGATGCTGCAGCAGCTCCAGCTGCTCCATATCCCACATCACACCCGCAGCAGATGAAATCTGTCATGTGCTGCAGCTCCTCTGTGGCTCCATGGGTCCAGAATGTATAATAATTTAATTCTGCCCACTTCTCCCTCAGTAGGACACTATATAATTTCCTCACTGCACTGCTGAGTTTCACAAAGCCCTCAGTTACCTCAGAGACTCCTGAAACCTGGCTGAAATTCCCATCAAAAGTTCCTGCAGGGAGAAACAAATCAACAGGCAGACAGGCGAGCCCATCTCCATGAGCAAAGCCAAACAAATCCGACTGCAGGACTGGCACGGTGCACGTGAAACACCTCCAAAGGCCAGCCTGGAGGACACCCAAAGCCGTGTGACAAGGCAGGGCCACCACTGTCCTGTGAAACAACCACCCCTACACCTCCAGAGGGAGGCCCTGGGGTTGCTGCAGACAGAAGCCGAGCAGCCCGGACGGAAATTGCCTCCCTGTCGCCTCCTGATGGGGAGTTAACCTCGGGGAGCTGAAAAGCTGTGCGTTTGGAACATGTTCTGCTAAGAAAACATCCAAGGGAGGACATCTCTCCTGCAGCTTGGAGCAGCTCCAGCAGCCCGATGAAACACGACGGCTGCGATGTGCAAAAGATCCCAGAGGAAAAGACAGCTCGTGCTGCTCTCCCTGCTGACTGACACGTGGCACCGAGCGCTGCACATTTCCTCGGGCTCCTGGGTGCTTCCAAGGCTTCTTAGCACACCGAGCAGAGAGGCAGCAAACAATTCCTTTGCTGTGTGATGCCGGTTTATCTGAAATGCATCTAATCCTCTGAGTGTCCTCATTTCTTTTTTCCCGGGAAGGAAGGAAGGAAGGAAGGGAGTTAGGGCCGTGCTGGAAACCAGAGTGCATGAAATGATTGAATTAGTGAGCAGTTTCAAAGTTCACTTCAGCAGAAGACTCACAGTGCTTGATCTTCCTTCCTCTGCCTCCACTGGCAATATCCCCCCTAGATGTGGTGGAAGCAGGAGAAGAACTTCGGAGCTGACACCTCAAAAAGCTTTGACCTAAGTTACAATGAGAAAATAGGGATGAGCCTATGGAAAGCCAGGCTTAATCCACGTTAAACTGAGCAAAAGACACAGCAAAGCAGAGAGAAGTAAATGAAGGCACTGCACTGTTCAATGCTGATGAAAATTAGGTAAGTTTTAGTCAAGTTTCACAGAGGATATTTGAAAGTTTTGGCACTGTGTCTCCTGTCCTTCCGTGTGTTTTGATCAGCATCAATGTGACCTCTGGTAAAGCAGCCTCAGGATGTCCCAGTCAGGCTCAGGGATTCATTCTCAAGAATTTCAGTTCTCCTCCCTGCAGATACAGCAGCCAGCTGAGCGCTCCCAGATGATGTGAGGCTGTTCACTGACAGCCCTGCCATGGCATCTTCTGTTCTCAAAGATAGCATCCATTTCTTCCGAGCAGAGCGGGAAAACAAAACAGAGCAGTCTTCAAGGAGGAGGATGTGATCTTCCCAAAAATACTGTCATATATCACCGGGCCAGACAGGTAATTCTCTTCAGGGGAAAAGGCAGCAATTTCAGAGTTACTACAGCTCCTGAGGCAAATATCCTGGATTATTTTTGAGAAACAAGAGAGGAAGCAGAAACTAGGAGGTGACTTTTGGATTAGCATTTTGGATTTGAATTAAACCTCACCAGCAGATTCAGTATCTCCTGCCCTGTGTGGTGGCAGCAACTTGCTTAGCTGGCTGTCCAAGATGCAAAAAAAAATTCAGGCAGTGTGATTTTTCTGGCATTTAAACTGTTCGGGGTTTCTGTTTTCTGAGCTATCTGGATTAGATAACAACCCTATCTCAGACTTGTCATTGCTGCTCTGCTCTGTGTCCTGGCAGGGTGATGTGTTGCTGTGTTTCCTGTCCAAATTTACGTGTACCACGTTGTTTAATAAACCTTTAAAGTTGTATTTCCTCCTGCCAGTGTTGAAATGGATCTGCCTCATCTGAATGACAGACCCACACAGTCTTGAATTCTCTGGGGCCTTGTGGACCCATTCCTCGCTGACCCAAAGGCTTTTCCTCTCAGCTTGATGGAACCTGTTGTTGTTAGAAGCAACCTGGCTGGCCAGAGTTTTGTTAAGGAAAAGTGCCCTGGAGGGAATGTGGTCTCAACACCTTTGGGTGGGTTATTTCTAAATAAAACCTTTGGGGCTCGCAGGCACCGCAGCCAAAACTCCAGAGCAGGAAACGGGTTTGCCAGTGGTGTCCCTGAGCCCAGGGGCTGGGTTTGTACCCAGCAAGGGCGTTAAGGAATGGACAGCCTGGAATTTCGCAGCTCCCTGTGAAGGGGGACTCGCACAGCTGAGCCGAGCCCTCTGCGGCCCTGGGGCTGGCTGGGAGATGCTCTAAGAAAAGGCTCGTGAAAGCAGCAGCCAGGAAGAGTTTGTGTGTTTGCAAATTGCCTCCAAGCCTTGTTAATCCCTGCTCAAATACGGAGCTTTGTAAGCCGATCCCTCCTTTCTCACCGGCCCCGCCGGCCCGGTGCGAGGCAGAGCTCTGCTTGGGCAGGGCTTAAAGAGCAGCCAGCAAAACCCAGCGGGACCTTCCGAGAAACACCGGCTTTCAGGGGTTCACCCTAAATCCGGCACTCCCCTCTGGATGTGTGCTGCTCCCAGCTCGAGAAATTGGTGATTTGAAACAGAACCGCAGAAAGCAACAATTGAAATGCGAACAATGCAGAGCCTATTGTTACTCACACAGGAATCGCTGCGTGAAGTCACTCTGTCCCGGGGTATTTTTAAATAGCTCTTCAGTGGGTAGATGTTTTGGTTCTCTCAGGGGCTGTCTGAGATCCACCAGCAGTGTTAATTAGCTGCTGCTGAAGGGTGTGCAGTTTGCCATTCAACATTTAGGCTGTGGGCTCCATTTCTAGAGTATCACAGTGCCACTGAAAACTCAATTAGCGGTCTATTTATAAAACCTTTAAATAGGCAAGTTTTCACATTTCCGACCTCACTCTGTAAAGATAAGCTACATGGTTTAAGTTTCTGTCAAATCATGAAAATTTGCTTCTCAGTATGGCTTAAATGAATGCTTGCTACATTTTATTACTTCTATAACATGTATCAGAAACAAGAGACAGATGTGAGTTCCCATGTACTCTCAAGATTAGAAAAATCTGTCTTTTTTCAGGGTTTTGGGTTTTTCACAGGAAGCATCCCAGTAATAATAGCACATCATCCCCCAGGAACCTCGGGGAAGGAACCGATGAGAGTCCTGCAGGCTCCTTTGTGGCTCCATCTTAACAATTTCGAGTCCAAACAGATTTTTATTCCACAAACCTCCTGCTTCCAAGTGGCAAAGCGGAGCTGTGGCAGCCTCCAGCCAGCCTGGAAATTCACCCTGAGGAGCAAAGAAGGGGAGAAAGGAAAGCAAAAAACCGCAGCATTATGTGGTGAAACCCCAAAGTCCTGAGTGAGCTGGAAAATCCTCATTGGCCCTGCTGAGCAGCAGTGAAATAAATCCCTTATGGAGATGTGCCCTCTCCCGGCCTCCCCGGGAACGCCTGCAGGGATGCAGGTGCAAAAAAAACTGCACAGAAAATTATTTTGGGATGTTTCAAGTGAAGCAGCTCAACCAACAGAGCAGACCCAGGTGATGGTGCTCAGGAACATGATGGCATTTTGACACTCCGGCACAGCTGAAGAGTGAGTTAGAAAAGTAAAACGCATTTCTGGGTTTTAATTCCTCATCTGAACCTTCTATTTCCCACACTGACAAAATTGGGAAGTTTTTAGAGCTGTAAAACAATTCATAACTAACAATACATTTCAGCTCTTTACTCCCTATAAAAAGAACCAAATTTTCATTCTCAGTGTAAAATTATCAGTTCTTGCAGCTCACATGGACACTGAGCAAAAAAATATCTTCAGTACTTAGCTCCTTTTGCTATTTCCACTCTGTTATTTTTTCACTGAGAATTTTGACTACTTTGCAGCAACTTGCACTTTTTAATTATGGAATATAATTTTTTTGCAAAGTGTAAGAGACAAGGAACATTTTGGAGGAAAAATCTGGGGTAATCTGTAGGGGACAAAATGAATACTTTGGGCATAAAATCTGAATTAATCTGTAGGGGAGACAACAAAGATTTTGAGGTTAAAATGAGGTAATCAGAAGTTGACGGGTAGTGAAAATTATGAGGGTAAACTCTGAGGTAATCTTCATGGTAGAGATCGAATATTCTGAGGTAAACTGAGGTGATCAGTAGTGGAGAGATGGGGAAAATTTTGGGGTAAAACTTGAGTTGCTCCGTAAAGGCCCAGTGAATATTTTGGAGGGAAAATCTTAGGAAATTTGGAGGGGAGAGAATGAACATTTTGGGAATAAGATAGTTAATTGTGGGGTCTCTTGGTTGTAAAACATACATCAAGGAAAGTGACTTGAGCTAGGGAGACATGGGGAGCCCTTGGGGTTTGCCTGCTTATGGTTTTGGGCCGCTCTCTAATGTTTTGGAAGGAGTTCTGTGGCACAACTGTGATGACAAGCAGCACGCAGGGCAGTGCTGTCTACTTTTTTTTTAACCTTTCCCATCAGCTGTAAAAGCTTCTTGCTTTGGGATTCATTTCTGCTCCCAGCACGAGCAGGAGCAAACCTTTGCATTGATTTGCCCCGCAGCAGAGAGAGGTCGTGGGAATTTTGAAGCCATTTCTTACTGAACAGACTGGCAGAGCAAAAGCCAGAAGTGTTCTTCTCTGAATGAATGTCTTTCACTATGAGCTGGGTCTCACTGCCCTCTCATGGCTGGATTATCCATGTACAGCCCGCTCCAGTGAGTGTCTCATCTTCCTCAGGTTCTGGCATGAAATTCCCAGTCAGAATATTCCGGCCAGCATCTTTTCATTCCAGTCAGCCTGGAATACTCGGTTAACTTTCCTTTCTTAGCTCCAATCATTTGCACAAATCCAGAGGAGCTACTTGGCCTGAACAGCTGCCCAGTGGAGCACCAGCCAGGCTGGAAAATCTCCCTGAGGTCTCTTTTGGAGAGTGGGAGGATTGTCCCTCCAGGCTGGGGTGTCCTCAGTGGGCAGAGAAATCTGATATTGGCAATATCTGATATTGGCAATGTGGGTTTGTGCTCAGGCAGGGATTCCCCAGGAGGAGGGGGAGCCTTGGCCTCACCTGCACAGCTCAGGTGGGTGTGATACAATTGGGGTGGCCTGACAAGGCATGAACAGCTGTCTGCGTTCTGCAGTGCCTTAAAACCTTTCTCTGTCAGGTTTTAATGGGTTCTCCTCAAGATGTCCTGTGGTCCAGCATCTCTGGTGTCCCTTATTTTGTCCAAAGTACAATGGTAAAGGATGGAATAACTGACAGGTGGGGACTGGGATGAAAATGGTTCTGATGAAATTAGGCAAAGAATGTAGTAAGAAAAAAGAGCATCCTTTTAATGCCTGAAATAGGCAGGGATGAAAATGCTGGGAAAGGGCACTTTTATATTTGAATTGGTGTCAACTCTCTCGGATAAAACCCCATAGAGAGCAATCAGAGCGGAGGTGTGGAAGCCGGGATCCTGTGACACCCTCGGCGGATTTAATTTCCCTTTCCTGGGAATTGGGGATCCCGGCCCGGGGCGCAACCGGCGCTGGCTCCCAGTGCTGCCGCCCTGTGGACAGCGCCCGGTACTGCAGGGCCGCAGGGACGGCAG